>CM021105.1:420568511-420741499 GCA_007115665.2 Sequoiadendron giganteum
CCCTGGTGATGTTGGTGGCACGATGGACCATGGAGTTGCTACAACAATAGCTAGTTTTGATCCATTGAGAGAGGTATGGAATAGATTAGTCAATTTGACATTATATTTTCTCTTTTATGGTCTATTATAAAAAATTTTCATGATAATTTTATGTAGTTTAATTTCTATCTTCATGGTTGCTATAGGTGGTTGTCACTCCAGATCGTGGACATGGTGATGCTTTAAATGTGCATGATGACTATATGTATGTAGGCGATTATATATATATATATATATATTTTAAGAAAAAGGCATAATGCCTATATATATTTATTGATAGATAAAATATATACAATAAGTCTGTTTTTCATACTACCCCTATCACATGCTTCCTACTCTTATAGAAATATGTATCACAACATTTACAAAAAATGAAACTTATTGTTTCATAATCAAAAGCTTATACTATAGCCTATGTCAAGCCTGTAATTTACAAAATCAGGCTACTTCATACTACATAATGTAACACTAAACTTAATAAAAAACTACTCTTAAGTTTAATTCAAAGCTTAAAAGACCCCTTTCTTGCTGCTCAGTTTCCATGGAATCTGGAATTTCCACATCACAGTGATTAGATGGAACCCAGTTTGAATCAAAATTCTGACCACTATGATTTTGAGCAAGACCTCCCCACTCTTGATTTGAATTCTCCCCCAATAATTAACAAGGCTCCATATTTTGTCCACTTTGTGCTTGTGCATGTGCCCAAATTTGAAAATCTGAATTCCCGCCATATTCTTTAGGTGGCAGCTCATTTGAGTTTAATGAAGGATAACCCAATTCTTCTTCCTATCGATTACCCATTGTCAAAGAGCTCCCAAATCTATGTGCATTGGCTTGAATTGTGTCCCTGAACTGATTTTGATTGTGCACAACAATATTTTGATGATCTTGATGAGCCCCAAGTTGTTCCTAATGGCCGACCGATTCTGGATTTACCTGAAGTTGATCCTAATCCACTATGTTAGCTTGAATTGTGGAGGTTCATGCTCATGCATTATCAGGGCCATAATTTCTTGTACTTTTTCCCTTATTCTTTCTGCAACCCCATCCTCAAATTCTCTTGAATATCTTCTAAGTGTTACCAACATGAAAGTTGAATCTTGCAAAGATAAATATTTTACTATTACAATAAAAAGCTTTTGGTATGCTGACTGATGGAGAAGATAATGTCTGGTAAATAGGCCACCCACATACCTGTGACCTTTCCACAAATCATAAGCTTGACATGCTTTATTAAAAACATCCCATTGTATAAAATCTTCATTTACAACCTTTCTAATCAATTTCTCAACAATTTCAACATCTTGCAGCAAATCCATAATGTTTGAAATGAAGATTGACAAAAATTGAGAGGGATAGATTACCCTTTTTACTTGAGGCCTTATAATGTGTGCTCCCAGAACTCTTTCAATGTGCTTCTTGAATGTTTCACAGTGATCCTTGAAGACCAAATGAAGCTCAGATTCACCTATTTCTTCTGAGAATTTATAGTTCTTGGGGAAGAACTCCATTAACACTTGCCTACACTATCCAGAGTTGAGGATGATGCACATAATTCATGTCTACTTGTGTTTCCTACACTAGTAATTGAAACCCACAACAAAAAAATGAATTCACACAAGAAATAAACTTGATATGTTAGCATTGAACAAAGGCGGACCTTAAAATAGCATTAAGCCTCATTAATTGAGACAACCGTAACATACAAAACCATAAATTCATCCTAAATGCATCGTACAATCAAAAAATTATCAAAACTAACTAAATTTAGAAATATTGTATACAGAGTACATTTGCAAGCTTAGAACGGAGTTAAATTGGTTGTATTTTGCAAGACCAAGCCAATATAATCAATATTTTCCACCACTTTACTTTGTACATTGCACACATGCGCGAAATTTATTACATATTATGCCTTGCAAATATGCCTACACCTATAACCTGCACATAACACAAACAAGTTAAAAATATTATTTATCGGCCTGAGATTTCATCATATCTGTGAGAATTTGAGTGGAGGAGGATTTAAAAATCTGCGAGCATTTGATTTCCTTGCATCCCAACATGTGGCACATCTTTTATGGGAAAACTAAACACCATCGTGACAAAATTGAATGATTGTACACCCCCGTAATACCTTGTGATAATCTCTTAAACATGATTACAGCTGACATAGTACTGGCATATTAGCTAACAGGATTTCCATATAAGCCACGACTCCATCAGACTGCTCCTTATAATGATTATGCACCTTTCTTTGATTAGACCTTCAATTAAAATGAAGAGAAGATGTCGAATACATTGAGCTTATAAACTTTTTATTTTTAATAATTTGAATTACCTGATATGAATTTTCATCAAAATCATTAATTACAAAACACACCTTTCTTCTTTTTTTTAACAACTCTTCCAATTTAGGATGAACTTTCCCAATTTCTACCACATTAGAATATATTTCCTGTATTTGATCACATCCATAACTTTCCAAAAAATCTTCCATTGCATTACCTTCTTTGTATGTGTGAAGAATTTGATAGGACTCAAATTTATCAAGCATATATCAGATTTGATTTATGATATATGATAACCTCCAATTTAGCAACTTGCGCTCCCCACAAGCATTAATTACTACCAATGAATCCCATTCTAGATAAAAATTGGAAATATTACTGTTAAGAGCCAATTTACTCCTTGAAGGAGAGCTTGAGCCTCTGCCAAATTGTTAGATCCATCTACCAACTTGTAAGATTCTGCACTGAACACCATACCTTGATGATTTCTAATAACCACCCCTGCACCAGATAATCCTGGATTTCCTCTTTACTCTCCATCAAAGTTAACCTTGTATACCCCTGAAGGTGGTGGTATCCATGTAATTGAATTTCTATTGATTTTCTGTTGAGGCTAGTGTAAACTAAATTTTAAAGGTAAAATTATGAGGGGCCAAGAAGATAATATTTTTGAAGCCCAATCTGTAAAAATTGAGCCCACATGTTTACACTTACGAACATTAGTGTTTACATTCTCAGATATAGATTGTTCTAAATCACTTAGAACAACTTGTAGATTGAACTTATCTTTTCTAAAAATACACTTCTTTCTCGCCCACCAAATAGCCCAAACTACAGAGGAAGGAATAATACTCCAAATACATGCAAATAAAATAGATTTGTATAATTGAGGCCAACTAGTGAAGACATGCAAAAGAGATTGAGGAAGTGGAGTCTGCCATTGCATCTTTGACGCAACATAACACCAACACGACTGTGCCACTGAACATGATAGGAATAAATGGTCTACCTATTCAAAGACTTGATCACATAACACACATTTAAAAGGTTGAGAAATTTTCAGCTTTGCAAGCTTATCACTTGTTAAAATTTTATGCTCTATTGCTAACCAAGCAAAACAACCAGCTTTAGGCAACACTTTTTCATTCCAACAAAATTTATATGCTCTATGATTCACTGCTTGGGAGTATTTTTGAACATCTGATTTGTAACCTTCTTTTACCGTATAGGATCCTGATTTTTCTTTTAACCATAGTAGCCTTTCATCTTTTTGGGAAATGTAAACTGATCTGGCTTCCAAAATTGACAATAACTGGGATTTGACAACATTGTCTACTCCCTCCTTGGACAAATCCTTCCAACTCACTTTTCCTGATAGAGGATCTACTTGGTGAAAATAGTATTTTACCTTCCCTTCCCATTTTTGTGTTAAGATTTCTTCCACATGTTCACAATTTACTATACTGTTTAGTCTAGGAGAACCATTCTAGGAATCCTTCCAAAAATGGACATCCTTTCCATCATTTACCTCCCAAATAAGATGAGGTAAAATAATCTTCCTACATGTTATTAAAAAATTCCACATTGATGATCCTACAGGAGGATTTAACACCGTCAAAATCCTTGATGGATTTAAATAAAAATTGTCTAAATACTTGGCTTGCATGAGATGGCACCACTTTAGCCATGGCTTTGAATACATTATCCATACCATTTTTTCCCCTAAAGCCATATTTCTTTCCAATAAATCATGCAAACCAGCTCCACCTTTTGGTTTCTCCAAACACATGGTTTCTAGAGAAATTAATGGAATTTTCTTATTGTTATCAAGATTACCAGACCAAAGAAATTTTCTAATCAACTTATGAATTTGAAAGATGATTGATTTTGGGGCTTTCAATATAGACATGAAATAATTTGGAATTGAAGAAAGCACTGATTTTACTAGTATAATTCTTCCTAAAAAAGTAAGCCATCTTCCTTTCGATGATAAAATTCTAGCTTGAATACTTTGAATGATCTTTTGCTAATAAGTTAGCTTATTCTTACCTACAAAAAATGGGATACCCAAATATTTACAAGGAAGTTGTGATTGTTGAAAACCTAATAGATCCACTATTCTTTTTTCAAGCAAAGACTTAGTATTGAATACATAAAATTTTGACTTACTCTCATTTATCTTTTGACCTGAAGCTCTTGTATATTTGTCTAAAATCTCTTTTATATACAAAGCTTCTGATATAGTCACTTTACCAAAAAGAAAAGTATCACCAGCAAAAAGACAATGAGTTACTGATATGTTAATGTTTGGAATACATATTCCCTTGATATGACCCTGTTGATGAGCTTTAAGTAGAGATCTTCTTAAAGCTTCAGCTAAAATAATGAACGTAAATGGAGACAATGGATCACCCTGACGAACGCCTTGCGAAGAAGCAAAAAAACCCATTGCAGAACCATTTATCAACACTGAGAACTTAGCACCCGATAAACATGACAAGAGCCATTTACACCATTTTCCCAAAAAACCAAATTTTAGTAGAAATTCCTTCAAAAAGGACCAATCAACCCTATCATAGGCTTTCTACATATCCAACTTAATAATCATAGATGACAATTTTTTGACTACAATTGAATGTAAGACTTCATGAGCTACAATTTCTCCTTAAATTGTTTCTTTACCAGGTACAAAACCCCCTTGCTCTTCAAAAATAATTTTAGAAATAAGAAGATGCAATCGAAGATAGATGGCCTTAGTAAAGATCTTATATATGGTGTTACAAAGAGAAATAGGCCTGAAATCAGAGAAGGTGGAAGGGGATATTATCTTGGGGATGATCACAATATTAGTAACATTAAATTTTTTCAACATTCCCCCTATCTTCCTTGACTCTTCCAAAGCATTAAGAATATCGTAACCCACAAAATCCCAACATTTTTGGAAAAAAATAGCTGTAAACCCATTCGGTCGGGTGCTTTATCAAGAGACATTGAAAAAACCACCTCTTTGACTTCATTCAAAGAAAAAGGAGAGAGTAATCTAACATTATCTTCTCTTGATAAAAAACATGGAATATCTTGCAGGAGCTCCTCTCTATCTCTAACTAGTTGTTCGTTAACTTATCCTCTTTTTTTGTAGGAAAGAAAATTGATACCTTCTTTCTGAATATCCTCTTCTATTGTAATAAAAACCCCTGTTACACTATCGTGGATTGAAACATTGTATTCTTTTTCTTTTTAACTTATGCTGGAATATGAAAAAACTTTGTATTCTTGTCCCCATATTTTAACCACAACTCTCTTGATTTCTGTCTCTAGTAGACTTCCTCTCTCAAGAGAAATTCCTTCCAATCCTTTTGCAACTTTCTTCAAAAATACTAGAATCCAGACCTTTGGAAATAATAAGTTCATTGACTTCTACAAGTCTTTTATAGACCAGATCTTTCTGCACAAATATATTTTTAAAAACTTGTTGGTTCCAAATTTTTAAATGTTGTTTGACATAATCAAGTTTTTTATTTAACTGAAACATTTTTGAACCTAAACAAAAAGGTGCATCAATCCACCATTACCTTAATAAATCAAGAAACTCTGGATGTCTAAACCACATTTTTTCAAATTTGAAGGAAGAATGAAATTTTGGTTTGGAGATTTTTCCCAAAAAATCAAGAGAAATTGCAAAATGATCAAAAGCTACAAAAGGTAAAATTGTTGAGGAGAAAGTTGCACCACACAAGGACCAATTCAAAGAGATTAGAAACCTGTGTAACCTTTCTGCAATTTGTAGGAAATTTTTCCTCCTATTTTTCCAAGTGAAACACCCATTTGGAGGATAATATCAACAAGAGCATTATTTTGAATGAAAGAAGCAAAAAGTTCCATGTCTTTTTTAAGAGGGAAAATACCTCCCTTCTTCTCTAAAGGACTTTTGATAGCATTAAAATCCCCTACTAAAATGACTTTATCTTGACCTAACACCTCTAATTTTTGCTCCAAAGTTTCCCAAAGTAATTTCTTACCCACAAAACTGTTTGGCCCATACACATTCAATAACCAGAAGAGATGTTGATGATGCTTATAGAATTAGCATCCCAAAGAATAATAAAACCTCCAGAAGCACCTTGAGCTGGAGAATGACTAGCTTTCCATTTAAACTAACTTTTATTGATAAATTCAAAAGCATCATCAGAAGTTTCAGTTTCCTGAAGCACCACTATATCATCCCCACAAGAGTCCAATTGTTTTTTCACTTGGATCCTTTTTTCAGAGGAATTAATGCCTCTGACATTCCAAAATATAATTCTCATTGAGACTTAGGAGAGCAACATGTTCTCCTAGGTCTTTTATATTTTACATCTAATGTCGACTGAATACCTGCTACAATTTCCTCTTGCAACTTGAAAGCTAAATATTTTCTACCCCTCTTAACGGGTGACTTAAATTTGGTGACAAAGGGGTTTGAGAAATTGAAACTGAGCAATCATAATCCCAGAAATATTCCACGCCAAAAAATTCAGACGCAATATCATCTAACATTTGATCACCAACTGACAGTAAGGCTTCATCAACAAATTTTTCTAACTCCATTTGTGATGGAATACTTGGATCTTGAGATTTTGATATAATCAAATCCTGATACACTTGCTAGCTGACATTTTTATCAACACTCTGATTATCAAAGATTCTTAGTGACTCATCATAGTTATTATGAATGCCCAAGGTTAACATTGAAGAACACATATTTAACTATTGAACATTAACAGATTTGAAATCAAGTACAACAAGATACAATGAATGCCAAAAGAACTTGATTGGTGAGAGCCAATTTTTAGAACATTCAGGTATAATAATGAGAGAATTTAAACTAACACTTCTCGAACTAGTGGAAGGAAAACTATCTGGTGCAAAGAAAACCATTTTTGAGGAAACTTGCAAATCAATATCTGAGCACCAAAAATAGTTTACATTACAATGAGCCTCAGCTTGGTTCATAGAAAAACAATTGAATTTTTGAAACCACTTATAACAAAAGTCCAAAACAGAAAACCTAAAAATGGTTTCAGAAAAAAACTATTTAACTCCATGCTAGAAGAGGTGCACACAATGTCTAAAGGATCGGATTGTGATTTTGTAGAGCCCACATCTATCGGTACCAAATGCTCATCCTTCAAAAGCACACATTTTTTGAAAAGATGAAGAAGAAAGTGACAATTGAAACAAAAACGCTTAGGGTCCTCATAAACCAATTTTTTGCTCCATAAACCATGAATTGACTTAATGTCAATAACAAGAGGGATTATTTTGGTGACATCCATAAGAATGTAAACCCTAACTGGAAGAGAAGGACTGGAAAAAAACTGCATATCATGATGTAAAAAAATCCCCAATTGGTTACCCACAATTTCAATAATATGTGGCTCTCTGTATTCCAACAGTAACCCTTGAAACTGAACCCAGAAAGGAATGAATTTTACTTTTTCTTGGGAAGGAAAAAAAAATGGCATCCAAAGCATGGAGAATAAACCATGCCCCTCACAAATCCAAGCTTTTTTCCTAAAAACAACATTTCTATAATCTTTATATTTTGTTATATGTCATTCCACAATTCAATTTCTATGTATTAACATCTTACTTTTTATTGTATCAGTTGAAGGTCCAGAGTGAAGAGAGGAGGACTAGCGAGCATGTTCGAAATACAAGAGAACCAATAGTCACTCCATCCAACCGAATTTTGAAGGTAGCATAGAATCTATTTCCTTCCCCTAGAGGGAAATGACTATGTATTAGGGTTGTTTTTTGTATGCCTATGTGGCATTTTGGAACATATGTTTTGTACTATCAATATATACGTGAAATTTTATGTTCATATGGATCCTTTCTACTAAGCATGTATGGATTTTTTGGATATATTGTATATACTTTTATCAATATATAACATTGTATAGCCTTACGACTTTTTGATTAAAGAAAATCTTATTTTGCTACTACCATTCTTGAATGATGTTATCATGCGTATCGCGTAAATTGTATGCTTGAATTTTGTAGGAATGGATTTTTTTTACATCTAATGCTTAATTAATTAATATTGATTGCTCAATAAGCCCCATCTAAAGCGTATTATGTAAATAAGCTCCATTCCTGGTGGTTTGTATCCTCTAGAATGCTTCAATTACTTGTGCCTCACTTATTCACATGTATGCTTCACTTATTCACATGTATACTTCATGTATATTGTATGTATTCATGTATATGCTTCATGCTTCCAATGCATAGCAGAAAAAATCTTTTGGGGAAAAAATTGACAAACCAAAAGTATAATTATTTTTGAAAAAATCGGGAAAAAATCATATTTAAAAAATCGTAAAAAATTTTAGAACAAGAGATAAAAACTATTTTTTTTGAAATTGAAAGGTATTTCCATAGCACATAGAGAGAAAATAAAATAAATATTTTAAATAATGAATTGTAAAAAATATATTTTTGTAGTTTTTATTCAAATCGTTGATTACATTGCATTGCACATCTTTCAAAGTCAAAGAATTACTTCACATTGCATATCTAATAATTAGATGCTGATAGATGAAAAAATTTCAATTACAATATAGTTTCTACAAATTCAATCTAAGCTATTATGCAATTACTTCACATTGCATAACTAATAACTAGGAGCAGCTGCCAATTGCATTTTCTTATCATGGCATTCTATGAGACCAGATTTCTTTGAGGTATTTTTTCAAATAGTTCACTGCCTTGTCTATGTTACCACATTTTTCATACATGTCTACCAAAGCATCTTGTCAAATAGTTTATTGCCTTGTTTTTATGGCTAAAATCCTAAAAAAAGTGCTTTCGAACAATCTATGGATGGTTGGAAAAATATATCAAAAGCATAATAGTAAGCAAAAGCATAGACAAGGCAGTGAACTGTTTGAAAAAAGTGTATCAAATAAATGTGGTGATGGAATGCCATGACAAGCCATAGACAAGGCAGTGAACTATTTGAAAATATGCCTTAAATGAATTTGGTCTCAAGGTGATGGAATTCCATGACAATAAAATTTATTTTGATTGTCATGGCATTCCATCACCATGAGACCTCATTTTTTTGAGGCATTTTTTCAAAGAGTTCATTGCCTTTTCTATGCTACCGCATTTTTTGGTGTAGGAGCACCATTGAATATAAATTGTCAATTCAAGGAGTAGGCTTTAGGTTTTGAGGTATTTTGTCTCAAATAAGTTCAATGAGACCATTTTCTATTGTAATGAATCATTTTAGTTGATAGCTAGGTGTTTAGAAGGTTGAGTTTGCAAAAAGTGCAAAATATTGAAAAAAGATGTAAAGTTGCTAAAAAGTTGCAAAATTGTATTTTTAGGGAAGGAAAACGGTCATAGCATTTCAAAAGGCATTTGTAAGTGTTAGGAAAGTTATTTTGGAGGGAAAAATCATAAATAAGGTGGAAACCATCAATGTAAGTTGGATTTTTAAAGATTTGAAAGATTGGAACATTAATAATACTCTGTTTTTCTCCACATTTTTTGTATTTTCTAAGTTTGCAGTGGTTGTACGGCCCATAAAACTGCATAATGTTCTAGAAATATGTTTTGAATTCATTTAAAGGTGTGATTTTCCCACTTATTTCATTTTATTTGAGCATCCAACAGTGGATTCAGTGTAAGTTTGAGCAAATTCTTTGTGACTGGTTTTATACCCTCTTTTAAGGGTTTGTAGCCTTTAAAATGTAAACTCAACCCATTCCAACTTTTGTGGCTCTTGTAACTTGTGGAATTGGATTGAAACAAAAATAAACAAGTGAGGGAATGTTGAGAGAGTGCAGGGGAGGCCTGAAAATGTGTTGGGCATGAAGCCATAGACTGGAAAATTATGTTTTCCAAGTGGAAAAGAGAGGTTTTGATATTGTAATGAGTGAAATAGGCTGGGGAAGAATTATTTCTTGTTTAATTGAGTATTTGAAGATGTTTTTAGACTGGTTTGAGGTGGTGGAAAGTTTAACTGAGGTCTGTAAATTTGATTTCCATTAAAACCCTTGATTTTTGGCTATATAAGAGGGTTCCGAGTTTAGGTATCTTGGAGGGTGGATGTCTGAGAAAAAATTATGGAATCTTTGGTTTGGTAACCTATAGAGAGATTCCCAATTGAATTTTGAGTGAAAGGGAAATTTTAAGGTAGAGTTCCTTTGTAAAAGTGACCTAATTTGAGAGAGTTGTATCAAAGTAACCTATTGAGTGGTTGTGGTATGTTGTTGAGTACCTTGATGGGTGTTTGAAACCCTAATGTTCTTGATTTGAAATGACAAAACCAAGGAGATGTGCCCGATTGAATGAGTTGCCATGCTATAAGGCATAAAGAAGGATTGTTGAGATAAAGAGTATTTGAGAACTTATTACTTGAAAGTTCTTTTTGTGTGGAATTGTGTTGTGTGGTTGTGGGAACTCCCTTGGTTGCTATCATTTTTCATATGAAAGAATTATATCAAATAGTTAATTGCCTTGCTGCTATGGATAAAACCCTAAAACATGTGCTTTCAAACAAGCTATGGATGGTTGGAAAATCTCTAGCAAAGCATAATAGCAAGCAATAGCATAGACAAGGCAATGAACTGCTTGAAAAAATGATTCAAATAAATGTGGTCTCATGGTGATGGAATGCCATGACAAGAAAATTGCTATGGATTGTCATGGCATTCCATCACCATGAGACCACATTTCTTTGAGGCATTTTTTCAAACAATTCACTACCTTGTCTATGCTACCACAATTTTCATACATGTTTCCCAAAGCATTTATCAAATAGTTCATTGCTTTGCTGCTATGGCTAAAATCCTAAAACGGGTGCTTCCAAACAAGCTATGGATGCTTTGAAAAAATCTATCAAAGCATAATAATAAGCAATAGCATAGACAAGGAAATGAACTGTTTGAAAAAATGCCTCAAAGAAATGTGGTCTCAATGTGCTTGTCATGGCATTCCATCACCATGGGACCACATTTCTTTGAGGAATTTATTTCAAATAGTTCACTGCCTTGTCTATGTTATGAAATTTTTCATACATGTCTACCAAAGCATTTTATCAATCAATTCACTACCTTGCTGCTATGGATAAAATTATAAAATAGGTGCTTTCCAACAAGCTATGGATGCTTGGAACAAATCTATCAAAGCGTAATAGTAAGAAATATCATGATGCAAAGTAGGGAGGCCTTCAATCAACTAAACACAAATCCAATTGATACACCAAGCCTTTTTTCCTCCAAACCCTATCAAGGGTGATTCTCCTCAAACTTCACTATTTGTCTTGTAGGTCTGTAGACCGAAATTCTTCACTTTTTCTTGCAAATATTACTATCAACTCTCAAGCCACTCACTTTTTCATACACCCTTTTAAGCCTTCAAAAACATATCAAAAAATCACACCGGGTCACTTTGGACCAACACCAACAAAATAGGGCTACTATGTCGTCCTAATTGGTCAATTGTGCCAAATTTTTAAAGCAACTATACTCCAAACTATCTTACCATCCCAAATAACTATAGACAGCCATTTACTAGACCACAAAACCTCCAAATCTATAATATTTAACCTAAGAACCGCTCCTTTAAGCCCACTTTTACAAAACCCTCATTTTTAGAAAGTTTAGGGTGGGTTTATTGAAAATACTATTCCAACAACTCATAACACCTTCCCAAAGCATCAAACATGCTTAAAAGAACTTGCACGTGCTTAAAATTCCTTCACAAACTATTTCTCCAAAGGATTTCAACCATTTTCACTCTTAAACCACTCAATTTCACCAAAACTCAACAAATTGCCAACTAGGGCATCACACCAAACCACTCAACTCACCTCCCCTATTCCAAAAACCATGCACATATGCTCCCTACCCCTAATTATGCCATTCCATTGAGTTACAGTAGGATGCAATGGATGGAATGGCTAAAAATTCATTTTTACAAACTTAACTACTTGCATTTGATAACTTTTTCCCCAAGCGAGAGTTTTCCACCATGGGAAAAATCCTCCAAGATAATGAAAACCAAGAGATTATTGTAGAGGGGTCCAATGTGATCCCATTTCCTCAAACGAGAAGTTTCTAAGCATCACGATGTCCGAAATACGAGCATGTTGAAGTTTTCTGCCATTTTGCACTTTGGACTCTTAAGGGATTATGCCGGTTGAATGTAGCTCGAAGCGATTCCATGTGTGTTGGTGAAAAAAAGGACCATGCTTAGTGTAAACGTACCCACCCAGACGTGTCAAAATAGTCTATTTGGTCACACGAGTTGCAGAACAAAAGTTGCACCACTTTGCAACTTTCAACTACTTGCATTTGACAACTTTTCCCCAAGCGAGAATTTGCCACCACGGGAAAAGGCCTCCGAGATAGAAGAAACCAAGAGAGGTTATTGTAGAGGGTCCCAATACAATCCCATATGCTCATATGAAAATTTTCTAAGAGTCATGTGTCTGAATATGAGCATGTTGAAGTTTGCAGCCATTTTGCACTTTGGACTCTTAAGGGATTTTGTTGGTTGAATGTAGCTCAGAGCTATTTCGTGTGTTTCGGTGTGAAAAAAGACCATTGCTAATGTAAACGTACCCACCCGGACGTGTCAGAATAGTTCGTTTGGTCACATGAGTTGCAGAACAAAAGTTGCGCCACCACACGAAAGGGCCTCCAAAATAGGGAAAACCAAGAAATTTTATTGTAGAGGGGCCTACTGTAATTCTATAGGCTCAAACAAGAAGTTTCTAAGCATCACAGTGTCTGAATACGAGCATGCTAAAGTTTGCAGCCATTTTTCACTTTGATCTCTTAAGGGATTCTACTGGTTGAATGTAGCTAAGATAATTTTGTGTTTAGGTGCAAAAGTGGACCATTCCTAGCATAAATGTACCCATCCAGACCCGTCAGAATAGTCTATTTGGTCACACGAGTTGTAGAACAAAAGTTGCACCACTTTGCAACTTTCAACTACTTGCATTTGACAAATTTTTCCCCAAGTGAGAATTTTCCACCACGGGCAAAGGCCTTTGAGATAGCAAAAACTGAGAGAGGTTATTGTATAGGGGCTCAACGTGATCCGATAGGCTCAAATGAGAATTTTGTAAGCATCACAATGTCTAAATAAGAGCATCCTAAAGTTTGCAGTCATTTTGCATTTGAGACTCTTAAGGGATTTTGTCAATTGAATGTAGTTCAAAGAGATTCCACATGTTTCGATGTCAAAGAGGACCATGCCTAGCATAAAAGTACCCAACCTAACATGTCAAAATAGTCTATTTGGTCACACGAGTTATAGAATGAAAGTTGCACCACTTTGCAACTTTCAACTACTTGCATTTGATACATTTTTCCCCAAGCGAGAATTTGCCACCATGGGAAAAGGCCTCCGAGATAGTGAAAATCGAGAGAGATTATTGTAGAGAGGCCCAATGTAATCCCATTGGCTTAGAGGATAAGTTTCTAAGCATCACGTTGTCCGAATACGAGCATGCTGAAGTTTGCATCCATTTTGCACTTTGGACTCTTAAGGTATTTTGTCAGTTGAATGTAGCTCGGAGCGATTTCGTGTGTTTCGGTGTGAAAAAAGACCATTCCTAGTGTAAACGTACCCACCCGGACACGTTAGAACTATCCATTTGGTCACATGAGTTGCAGAACAAAAGTTGTGCCACTTTGCAACTTTCAACTACTTGCATTTGTCAACTTTTTCCCCAAGTGAGAATTCACCACCATGGGAAAAGGCCTCCAAAATAGAGAAAACCAAGAAAGGTTATTGTAGAGGGGCCTAGTGCAATCCTATAAGATCAGACAAGAAGTTTCTAAGCTTCACAGTGTCTGAATACGAGCATGCTAAAGTTTGCAGCCATTTTGCACTTTGAACTCTTAAGGGATTCTGCTAGTTGAATGTAGCTCAAAGCAATTCTACGTGTTTAGGTATAAAAGCGGACCATGTCTAGCATAAGCGTACCCATCTAGATGCATCGGAACAGTCTATTTGGTCACACGAGTTGTAGAACAAAAGTTGCACCACATTGCAACTTTCAACTACTTGCATTTGACAACTTTTTCCCCAAGCAAGAATTTTCCACCACAGGAAAAGGCCTTTGACATAGCAAAAACCGAGAGAGGTTATTGTAGAGGGGCCCAACATGATCCCATAGGCTTAGATGAAAAGTTTCTAAGCATCACAGTGTCCCAATAAGAGCATGCTAAAGTTTGTAGCCATTTTGCACTTGAGACTCTTAAGGGATTTTGTCAGTTGAATGTAGCTTGGAGAAATTTTGCATGTTTTGGTGCAAAAGAGGACTATTCTTGGTGTAAAAATACCCTCTCGGATGCGTCAGAATAGTCTATTTGGTCACAAGAGTTGTAGAACAAAGGTTGCACCACTTTACAACTTTCAACTACTCGCATTTGATAAAAAAATTTCCCAAGCGAGAATTTTCCACCACGGGAAAAGGCCTTCGAGATAGTGAAAACCGAGAGAGATTATTGTAGAGGGGCCCAATATGATCCCATAGGCTCAGAGGATAAGTTTCTAAGCATCACGTTGTCCAAATACGAGCATGTTGAAGTTTGCATCCATTTTGCACTTTGGACTCTTAAGGGATTTTGTTAGTTGAATATAGCTTGGAGCAATTTCGTGTGTTTTGGTGCAAAAGAGGACTATGCCTGGTGTAAAAATACCCACTTAAACATGTTAGAATAGTCTTTTTGGTCACATGAGTTGTAGAATAGAGGTTGCACCACTTTACAACTTTCAACTATTTGCATTTGACAACTTTTTTTGTATGAGAGAATTCACCACAGCGGGAAAAGACCTCCGAGATAGAAAAAATTGGGAGAGGTTATTGTAGAGGGGCCCAACATGATCCCATAGGCTTAGATGAAAAGTTTCTAAATATCATGATGTCTGAATATGAGCATGCTAAAGTTTGCAGCCATTTTGCACTTTGGACTCTTAAGGGATTCTATCGGTTGAATGTAGCTTGGAGCAATTATGTGTATTTTGATGCAAAAGAGGACCATTTCTAGTGTAAATGTACCCACTTGGATGTGTCGGAATAGTCTGTTTGGTCACACAAGCTGCAAAACGAAAGTTGCACCACTTTGCAACTTTCAACTACTTGCATTTGATAACATTTTCTGCAAGCGAGAATTCATCACCACGAAAAAAGGCCTCCGAGATAACGAAAACTGAGAGAGGTTATTGTAGAGGGGCCCAACAGGATCCCATAGGATCACACAAGAATTTTCTAAGCATAAGAGTGTTTGAATACAAGCTTGTTGAAGTTTGCAGTCATTTTGCACTTTGGAATCTTAAGGGATTCTATTGGTTGAATGTAGCTCGAAGTGATTCCACATATTTCAGTGCAAAAGAGGACCATTCCTAGCATAAACGTACCCACTCAGATGTGTCAGAACAATATTTTTGGTCACACAAGTTGTAGAATGAAAGTTGCACCACTTTGCAACTTTCAACTACTTGCATTTGATAACTTTTTCCCCAAGCGAGAATTCGCCACCACGGGAAAAGGCCTCAAAGATAGCAAAAACCGAGAGAGGTTATTGTAGAGGGGTCCAATGCAATCCCATAGGATCAGACGAGAAGTTTCTAAGAATCATGGTGTCTAAATATGAGCATGCTGAGGTTTGCAGCCATTTTGCACTTTAGACTCTTAAAGGATTTTGACGGTTGAATGTAGCTCAGAGCGATTCTGTGTGTTTTAGTGCAAAAGAGGACCATGCCTAGTGTAAACATACCCACCAAAATGTGTCTCAACCATTTACAACCACTTTTTAATCAATTTGTGAATAAAACTTCATTTTTCAACTTTCTTGCAAAAGTTGCTTGACAACATTTTAACAAGTTGACAACTTTTTACATTTTTTGACAAATGACCCTAAATCACTTTAAAATGACTCTAAATGACTCCAAATGGTCATGGATGACCTTATTACACCCGAGAAACAAAAAATCAACCAAAAATACAACTTCTACATTGTCCTAGACCTCAAATAGGTCAAATTTATAAAGCAAGTATACTCAAAACTTCCTTCCACCTCCACAAACCTATGGAATGTCGCTTAGAAGGTTACAAAACCCCCAAAACCAACATTCTTCGCTAGAGAAATTCTCTCCTAAATACTTAACTCCAAAACACTCATTTACACCCATTTCGAGGAGGGTTTTTTGAGAGTATGCCTTCCCACACTTGACTCACTCAACCAATACCTCAAACAACCCTTATTAGGTTTACACATGCTGAAAAGTCCATGAAAACTTGCTACCCCAAGGATTTAATCCATTTTCATTCTTAAACCACTCAATTTCACCCAAAATGCACAAATTTTCCAACTAGGGCATCATGCTAATCTCAAGAGCTAATCTCTCTTCAAACATTTACAAGGACTTTTAAAGGCATTAAAAATATGACTAAACAACTTCCAACTGCTTTCCCCATGAACTACAACAAGATGACTCTTGAACTTCCACCATTTGATAATAAGTTGCAATTTTGTAACTTAGACCTTCCAACCACCAAAAGACCTATAAAAGGACTCATTACATCATAAAATGGTCTAAATGACTTTATTGTTTGAACAAAAAGACTCAAATACCCCTAAACAACCAAAATACCTCAATTGTCAACATTTGCATAAAATGCTCTTGGTGCCCCTACACCAGTTAGTGCTTAGGGTGTCTTAATGTTTTTGGTCATGAATAGGATCACTTGTGATGCAATGACAGGGAGGTCCACAACTATCCAAACTAACCTTTAACTTACTTTGGAACCATACCATCAAACTGACCTTGAACGATTGAAAAGGGTCTCCAATTAGCCCACTTTATCAAAGGAAATCTCCTTCAATCTTGTTGCCCACTCAAAATACCATTGGATAGTCCTCAAACCACCTCTAAAACCACAAATTATTCAACCACTAAGTCAAAACTCGTTTGCTAAGACCCTCTTTCATGAAACCCTCATTTTTCACCAAATAAGTAGGGGTTTATTGAAGAACCCATCTCCAGACCTTATTCAACCTCAAAATATTTTCAAGCACTCTTATTTCACCCTGCATAAACTTAATTCACCTTCAAATTATGCTACCCCCAAATTTCTCACATTTCCTTCTTAAAACCTCTCAATTTCACCCATTTTCACTCTTTGTTCAACTAGGGCTTCAAGCCCAAACATCCAAATGACCTACCCTGCCTTTGTAGACCTTCTATCACATCAAAATACACTAGATAATAGTGAAACAACCAGGTTCTAACCTTCTTCCAAACTATTTATTTAATCTGCTAGTTCAAGCTATGCCTCCTAGGGCTAAATTCATGCTTTTTCCATAGGGGCAACGTGGAAATCTCCACCAAATATCTTTTCCACCCATTGTATTCTACTTAAACTTGGTGGAATGGAATAATTAGGTGTAGGGGGCATGTGTGCATGATTTTAGGAGCAGGGGTGGCCATTTGGGAGTTTGGGAATGACTCCTAGTTCTCAAGAACATGTGTTTTGAGTCAAATTTGGAGGTTAAGAGTAGGTAGTGATGGAAAACACTTGGGGCAGCACTTTTTAAGAGTTAATTAAGCAAGCGAAGACATATTTGAAGGTGTTGGATGCATTGAAAGAATGAGGAAAGGTCTGGAGGTGAGGTTTTCAGTAAACCCCCCTTGAAACTTGTGAAAATTGAGGGTTTTGAGTTTTGGACTGTTGGTGAGTGTTTCTTTGGAATATGATTATTGATTTAGTGTTTATGTACCCTGCTCATGACTTTCCAATGGTGTTTTGTGTTTGGAAGGAAGATTAAAGGGTAGTTGGTTTGTTGAGAGTTTTCCACCCTGCTCTGCATCACTTTGGCATGTTTATCAACATAAAACTATGATATTTTTTGAATTTCAATACATAATGATAATGCAATATGAAATATGTAGTGTGAGACAATGGAATTTTTGTATTTAAATTTAAAGTTAAAAGGTTAACTTTACCATTGTTCTTGTCTTCAAAGTTGTTTAAACTATATAATCTAAACATAATATAACTAAGCAATATATGATATAATTTAACCAATATTCATTATTTTTTATTGTGAACTATATAATATAACCATTATTTTGTATGCTATTGTACATTGATATTTAACCATTGCTCAAGATTAAATTTTTGAACAGTTTAAACATGCACATGATGAACAAATTATTTCGATTCTCAACTTCTATATATCAAATTATCAAATAATCAAGTGTATGTCCATATACAAAAATGGCATCAATGCCAACTCAACCAAAGTTTTACAAAATGTGGCATATGCCATCTCAATATCTATTCAACATATACATGCCAAAATGTCTATCTCATCCTAAACTACTAGTGGATCATCAAAATGGAGCCTCTTTGAAGCACTCTTTGGCTCTAAAGGTAACTGCAGAAGAAAAATTCAAACCACAATTGAGATTAGTTATATTATATAATTTAAAATTGAATAATTAATATCAAAATCAATATACATTGAATTATAATTGAACCCTAAAATTTTTAATATTGATTACCTCATATATACGTCTCTTCAAACTGTCAAGAGTCCTAGAATATGCCCCTCTCAAAGAACCAAGCGTACCAGCTTTTACAATGTCAATCTATATATGTGAACAAAAACATCAAATTGATACAAGTTAACATACAATTGTTAGTAATAGGAACATATTTACCAAACACAAAATAAAATCAAATAAACACATGCCTCTTTAGGCATCTCTTTTTCTTTATCTCCTTCAGGTGTTTCGACACCTCCTCCTTGAGGCGTTTCAACTTTCAACACCTACTCCTTCAAGTGTTCCAAAACATACTGCTTCAAGAATTGTGACACTTTTCAACAAAGATGTGTAGCACATAACTGCCTGTACATAAAAATGACAAGTATATGAAACTACCAATCTATGTCGACGTATGTATAATCACAATAAGATATTAAAAATCTTAATTCAATTGAATTTTAGTTCAATTACCTTTCCCTTATCTACCATTGCGCCTACAAATTCTGGATAACGTTGCACCTCACTCGCTTTAGGTGTTTCTTACAAGAGGAAAATAAGATAAAAATATAAGTTAATATATAATTTCATTAATGACAATTCAAATGACAAGCAAGTATATAATGCATGAATTCAAGCCTAAAAAGCAAGGGTTGAAGTAGAAGATTGAAGAATTTGTTTTCAAGAAGGCTAGAACCAGTTGGTTTTAGTGAGATCTAGTGGGGTTTGATGTGTTTGAAGGTTTTCAAGGACTAGTGAGGTAATGCATATGTTTGGGCATGAAGCCCTACTTGAGAGAAGTGCATTTTTTAATTTAAAATTGAGGTTTTAGAGAGTAAAAGTGGGTGAAGTTTGGGGGCAGCATAATATTAAAGATTATTAAGCATGTGCAGGCTTAAACAATGGTGTTTAAAGTGTTCATACGGTCACAGGAGGCTTGGATATGGGTTTTTCAATAAACACTTGTCTATTGTGTGAAAAATAAGGGTTACATGGAATGGGACTCTAGAAGGCAATTTTTGGAGTAGAGATTGAAGAATTTGTGATTTTGGAGGCATTTTAAGGTCTATCTACTATAATTTTTGATTGGCAATGAGTTAGAAAGAGTGCCCCTTTGTAAAAATGGGCTAATTGGAGCCCTTTGCAACATTGAAACCCAGTTTAAGTGGAGTTGTTCCAAAGTGACATATGATGTTTTGAGTTATATTTTGTGAGGGCCTAATGGGGGTCTAAAAAGGTGAAGGTATTGTGAATATACAACCTTCTCTAAAAGGTATTTTTCAAGACATCAAGTTGGAGACCTACAAGGAAACTAGGTTGAAATAGTGAAGAGTTGATGAAAAAGAGTTGTAAGGGAAAAATATTGGTTAAAGTTGGATGAAATTGTGTTTTTAATTGGTGGTCAATAGTGATGTAGAGCTAGGTGGGCCACATGCACAAAAATATAGATCAGTAACAAGATCATAAACTTGACTCCTTGACTAGTTCTCCAAGCACTCATAAAGCTCAACAAGGAACTAGGCCTTCAAAAAACCAAAACTTGCATTTAAGGTTTCAGACACTTTCATGCACTTAAAGAGGAATCTAACAAGATTAAAATCCTCATTCAAACTTAACTAAACCACTCTCAAATCACATAGAATTATTCTTAGCAACAAACTCACTCTAAGCCTTCACTCACTAGTAGCCCTCTTCCAAGGGACTATCAAACATAACTCTAGGTCAAGAAAACTTCTCCAAACTATACGAACAGATTTGGATACCCTTTTTTATGCCCTTAAACATATCTCAAAATTAGCATAGACTCCTTTGAAATAAATTCTCCAAAATCCCACTATATCGTAGGGGCAACTAGGCCAATTACGCCTCTTTTCCAAATAGACATCTTCTCAAACACCTGCAATCAACTCAAACACCATGGGTAGTCATTAAATAGGTTACCAACAAGATTTCATAATTTTTAGAGCTCCAACCGCTCAGCAAGCTACCAATCCACCAAACCTAGGTTTTCCAAGGAGCCTTATTGAAAATCACTCTTCCCACACTTAACTATCACATCCAACACCCCAAACATACCATATGATGTATGTACATGCTCAAAAGATTCTCACAAATAACTTCCCCAAAGGATTTCATCCATCCACTCTCTAAAACCACTCAAATTCACTCAAAATCACACATTTCACACCCAAGGCTACATGCCATGACTCCAAAATGATCTCCACAGCTCCAAGAATCATCTTCTAACCTATTCCCAACCTAATGGAATTATTCCACTGAGATACAATATATACATTAGGTGGAATGAGCCACTAAATCACTTCATGACCTCAAAACTTAAAATTTAGACTTCCAGACCTACCTACAATAAAATCCACTCTAAGAGCTCAAAACAAGATGGATTTCAATGCCAAAAAAACCAAAACATGGCTAACACATCCCTCTACCCAAATCAAAACACTTTTATTCAATTCTTTTTAGTACGGGCTCATGCAATTGACTACGACAACACTGAAAAAAAGAAAAACAAACTTAGATTTATAAAGAAAACAAAGCTTTATTGATCAATGCTTGTACAACCACCGAAGCTTGGTTCCCTTGCACCAAATAGAGATTAGCATATAACCATCATTTTGCATATCTATATTAATGCAATTTTACAAACTCTTATACAATCAAACTTAAATGCTTGAAAGAAAGCAATGATCAATAACATGACTTTACAAATTCAATGTGTATACTTACCAATCAATCCAGGGAACCATCCTAGTTTTTTCTACTCTTTATTGTGTCAAGTATTGCCTCATGGTCAGATTCACGCACTTTCCACAAGTTCTTGTTCATAGGTCTACCCTTATATTTGATCAAATGAATGTTGGTGGAAATGACAAGGTTCGAGTAGTGAAGAATCTTCCAATACATGTCGAAGTCCTCAAACAACCAAACTGCAACATTCTTAACTGGGTACCTTCTAAGCCATGTTCCAGTAACAACCACCACACCTGTAGGATATTCTATGTTTTCTCCATCTATAACTGGGGCCTCCAATTTATTGTTGGCCTCGATAGAATGACACAGGTAATAATTTATACCCTCTTCATTATCTTCATTTGTAATCACCACATATGCATGCCCTGCATTGATATGTTCATCTTGTTAGATGTATTTACTAAACATCATAGTAAAACCTATAAGTAAGAGATATTACTTAGTTCTAGTAGGTCTGATACATGATCAAATTCAACAAATGATTGCATCTCCATGATTTGTAGAGCCATCGAGAGCTGATAAGTGTCAAGTGGGGTTAGACTTCTTACAGACCATTCGTCAACCAACTCTATTGACTCACAATCATTCCATGCTTGAAGTGTACAGTAGAAAAAAATCATACGATATTTCATGTATGGATAGTCCATATACCTACATTCGAGCTTATAAAAGAGTGTAGCTCTCTCAATCCTGTTAGTGTACAACAATCCTCATATTTTGTAATGTTAGTATCATCTACTAAATGAAAAAATCTATGAATTAAAGAATTACCTTCACTACCTAGACCCATTGCATGATTGCACCACTAGATAGTTGATCTTACATCTATCAGCTTTACATTGTGTATGTACTTTAACTCTTCTTTTTCTAGGGATCTTTTGATACATGCACCTACTCCATCATGCTCCCCCTTTCCATGCCCGACCTCTGAGAAGTTCCACATATGTTGAACACCACTGATCCTATACATCCTACTCAACCAGTAAAACATTCTGGTGTTCCTAAATTGTGATTTATAGTTATTTAACCATATGATATGTTGACTGAATGATATGCGCCTGCTATCTAGATCAACATAGAGCATCTAAAAGCAACCTTGCACAAACTCTATAGAATGTGTGATTATCACTAATGTAAAAGTGATAATCCCTCAATACTTTCCTATTTTCCTCTATACTATCATTTGCATGAATGAATTCTTTATGTACAAATATAGCAACCTATATGGAGTTGTAGTACTGTGATTGCACCTCATTCTATGGTTGTAGTGTGTAGTTCTCAGCGAAGTTGACAACTGAAATGATGCTATGAAGTGGAAACATGTGCTTGCATAACTTGAACTATGATTCCAACCATTGAGCTTTGTGTGTATGCCTTTCATACTCATACACCACCTGATCACATAAAATGCCCGTAAATTGATACACTGGAATCTTATCGCTGACCAATTCATACTTCTTTTCTTCTTTCCCATCTTTTAGACTATATGCCACTGTCTTATATTTTCCAAATTCCATAATTTTGTCTCCAATTGTGTGTGTACTAGCCATGTGTTGGAAAATTGGAAAATGTTGCATGCCACCATAATGATCACATGTGTCATCCAAACATGACTTGTTGTAAAAAAATTGACCATCCTCTCTTTCACATAAAATGGAAGATAAAGTTTCCCTTGAGGATTTAGGTGGAGGCCTTATGTTACATTCCTACAAAATATTGTCAGTATGCATATCTACACATATATGTCGATAAAAATCATAATGGCTAGAAAAATCAATATGAACTCTACAATAACAAGTAGTGTGTGTGTGATTTATTTTGACATAAAAGGCTTTAGCATTTCAAAATACCTTTGACATATTTTAATTTCAAGAAACTTCTGTAAAAAATCAGCAAAAAATTGGGTTTGAGAGCTATCCAAATAATGCTTTGGATGTGGCTCACAGATTTTACTACCAATTCTCCTTCTTACAACATCTCTTTGATTAGGAGAGGTCCTTGTGTTATCCTTCCAATAATTCACTATTAAATATATCAAGCCTTGATCAATTCTTTTATTGTTCCTATGGCACTCTACCTGAGAATTCCCATAACTCATTGCTATTTGGATCCTTCACTCTTTCACGCCTTTCTTTGGCTCTCATTAGAGATGATATACTTATTTTCAAATACTTACTTTCCTTTGTAAGGTTCACCTTGTTCCTTGTTTGACTGCTTAAGAGTGTTGTTGTCATCACACGTCATGTGGCACAACTATCCTTCGTGCGTGAGGTAGAACCCATGCTCTCGTATGCAATCATCGAGTTATTTACAATGGAATTTTCACTTGATTCATTCAAAACTCTTAGCCCAAGAGCCTTCATGATGGGCCTAAATTTGAGTGCCTCATCATTTCAAAAAATAGTTGGCATCTTCCACTCTCACTTAGCTTCACAAAAAATAAACTCCATATCCTCTGTGCATATCTTTGACATGTATGTTTTGGGATCTTATTAGGCATCCATTTCAAAACATTGGAATCAATATCAATCAAAAATGTAGGTTTTCTATGCAAAATTCTAGGAGGAGTTCTCAAATGTAAATTTGTGTCAACATTAGGACAGTCAACAACATTGGGGATAGATCTTGTACCTTCAATCGAAGGTGCAATTGATGACATACCTTGAGATTGACATGTAAATGATGTTTTACCTCCAACTTGAGATGTCTCTTGTGGAGTGCCTTCAAAAAGAGATGTGTTTTTTGATGTACATTTGAAATGTAATGTTGTTTATGGTGTGTCTTCAATTGGAGATGTGATTTCTGATGTACTTGAAAAACCACATGTTGTTGTCGATGTGTCTTCAACTGGAGATGTGCATTGAGCTTCACCTATGGTTGATGATGTGTCCCCAACTTCAGTATCCATTCTTGTCCTTCCACGAACTTTCCTCATTTGTGCCCTTTATTTTTCCAATTGGACATCTCTTAGATTGCATGGGAATTTCTGGTTGTATGGGTTGCAATTCTATTGCTTCACGAGCTACATTTTTTTATTCTCTTCTCCTTGCATTTTTAACTACATGTTCTTCTGGTGTTAGAGGCTTTGGTCATTTCCTCGGCATGATGTTCAATGCTACATGTTCACAAACACACATAGAACAAAAGTAAGTAATGCATTTTATGAAACATATTGATATCGTTGATTACATTGCATTAAATATGAAACACACCAAATAATTTTATGAAAGAAGGAAGCGAGTTGTTTGGAATTATCAAACATGTCCATGATAGACAATATTTTTCATACCTACATCTACCTCCATACCGCAAGAAAAGTGAGTAATGCATAAATTTTCAAACATATTTGTACTGCTAATTACATATCTATAGGGTTAGATGTTAAAGTAGGGATTTTGAGCAGGGAGTAGGATACGATGGATTTTTGATGCTGCCCCAAGAGTATTTGTGTGAATTTTGGCATCAAAATGGTGGTTTAGAATGGAAGTTTGGTGAAATAGCAATGGTAGAGGAAGGGAGTTGATTTTTTTAGCATGGGAAGACATATTTGAGTGTGTTTGAAGAGTTGGCAAAGTGGCTAGAGGCCTGGAACATTGATTTTCAATAAACCCTCCTTGTTTCAAGCATAGAAAGGCCTAAAGCAAGGGTTTAGTGTTTAGATGCATTAGATAGGGTTCCAGTGACTAAAATTTATTGAATTTGAAGTTTTGTAGGCTAGTGAAGGTTTGTAAAAAGAGAATTGGAACTGAAAAAGTGTTTGTTTAGGTATGTTTCTTTGTAAAAGTGGCCTATTGGGGTAGCGTAGCAGCACTATTTTGGTGATGTTGGTCCAAAGTGACCTACTATTTTTTTTACATATGTTTTTGAAGGCCTTAATGGGTGTTTGAAAAGGTCAAGGGTTTGAGGGTTTGAGTTTTCTTTTATAAGATATGAATAATTTTCTTTGTTTTGAATGCTACAAGGAAGTGAATGTGAATTGGTCAGTTGAGCATTGAATTGATGTTTATGAGATTGAAGATTGTTTGAAACTGATCTAATTATGATTGTTGAAGGTTTTTTCTCCCTGATCTGCATCACAAATCTAGGATATAAGTTGTTGCCATCTAAATGAAAACTAGAGAATCTTGTGTTTATTGTTCACAAAACCACATTGTGATTGTCAACAAAGCCATGAAGAAGATGAATTAAAAGAAGGGTTTGTGATGCTATATCTTATAATTATTCACTATTTATTTGGAAATGAGGTAACTTGGAAAGACAATAACCATTCTCAATAGCACAAAATTTTCCCTTTTTTATTTATTAGAAAGGTAAATGGTATGAATGAATGGAAACTTGCATTAACAACTATGTCAACTCACTTGAATTTATCTAAGCACATGTGATGAAGGTGAATTTTTTATGGAACAAAAAAATTAATGGAAACTTGCATTAACATTGATGAAAGCTATTAGGTTTTCCAAATTAGTTGAAAAAAGAAAGTTTTCCCACAACCATCACTAATAATGAATTTGAATCTCTTATGTCATTTTTTCCATTTTATATCTTGAAGCTCCTAAAAGTTAAACTTTTACATGTAGACATCCATTTTATTTAATGTTGAATTCTATGTGTAACAATGAAGATTAATAAAATCATCAAATATATGGTCTAAAAATTGTGAAAACAAAACAAAAAAACTCAATATAAACATCTACCTAAAATGAAATACAGTGAATTCCACTAGCCATGCTGTAAATGGAATACTATAAGAAATGAAAATAGAATTCATAAGTAAATTTGTGTTAAGTAAATGTCATGTTTTTCATTTTTTTGTTCTTAAAACTCATAAAAAATAAACTTTTTTATGCAACTCCCATCTAATTCAATGTTGAATTATATGTCCAATTGTTATGATTAATAAAATCATTAAAGGAATTTAGTTTATATTGTCAAAAAAAAACAAATATACTAAATATCCAACTTAAAGTACCTCAAAACATGTGGGGTCTTCTGCAAAAAAATTCTAGTTTATCACTCAGAGTTTACTCTCTAGAGGTAAAATTAAACTCAAAACTACATCTTGATGATCTAGTAAAGAAGCTCATGTTTGAAGGCATGAGGAATTATTTATCAACCTGGGCAATAGATGAGAATTTGAATAAAAATCATTTATCCTCTCAAGAGTTGATACTATCAGTTGCCAAAGATAATTGTCTTCCCTTACAATTGCCTGAAAAACCTTTGGATGTTGACCTCAAATTTTTGGCAAAAAAATGCTTTTCTTTGTTGGCTCAGACTTGATTGATGAAATTACATTAGAAGAGGCTTTTTGGGAGAGCAACACTTCTCTGTCTTAGCTAGGTGGCCAAAGGGAGTTGGTACAACAAGAGGATTTAACAAACTCATGGAAAGCTCAAAATTCATTGGTAGCATCAGGAATTACAACATAGGTAGGGTTACAAGGGGATAATTGCTCAGAAGCAGGAAGTGTAAAGTCTCAGGACCTAGAATGTATCAAACCTATTTCTCTTTCTCAATCTCCATTTCATTCATCTATGAAGAAAACCCCTGGGAAAAGAGGGAGAAAATCGAATCTCATGAAGATGCAGGAAAAAATTGAGGTAGGGATTCAAAAAACAATTTTGGATTCATTGTCAAATAAGCATCCGAGGAGAGCATTCTGCTCTCCTCAAGACTAATGAAAATATCTTCATGGAATGTTAGGGGAATTAATTACCCTGACAAGTGTGCTTGCATCAAGCAACTAATAGATGCTTGTGGAGCAGACATCTTTCTCCTTCAAGAAACGAAGAATTTAGTTGAAGTATTTGAATCCTCAATTAAAAAATGGGTAAGATGGGAATCAATTCACTATCTAGCTCAAGGAACATTAGGGGGTTCAGTTATTTTATGGAATCCAAAGTTGGTTTTGATCCAATCACTCAGGAATGAGCATAATTGGTAGTTATTAGAAGTTAAAAAATTTAATTTGCACTTCTGGCTAATAAATGTTTACAATCCTAAATCTACTCTAGATAAGAAAAACTTTTTGGATGTGCTATCTAGTCAAATCGAGCTAAATCATAGTAGAAAAATTATTCTAGCAATTGATTTCAATGCAATAGCTTCTCTGAAAGAAAAGAGTGGAGGAATTTTCCCACCATCAAGGGTCATATCAGACTTCAGTCAATTTATTGCTACTAATTCGTTAAGGGATATTCACCCAACTTCAGGTAGTTTCACTTGGACCAATAAAAGGAAAGGCTTCCTTCAAATAGAAGAAAGGTTAGACAGATTCTTGGTCTCCCCCAGCTAGCTTTCTTCATCACATAATTTGAGCTTAGAAATTATCCCTTATCCGGGTTCAGATCATTATGCAATTCGATGAAGCATATCAAATATATCTACCCAAAAAGAAATGTCCTCCATCAAATTTGAAAGCATGTGGTTTAGGCATCCTAAATTTCAAGATTCATTAAAGCAATGGTGGATTAATACTCCTTTTCAACATGGAACCAAAATGTTCCAATTTCATCAAAAGCTAAGCTTTGGGAAGGAGCAAATCAAAATCTGGAACAAACAAGTTTTCATAAAAATATTCCATCAGAAAGAGTTAGTGTTTAAAGAGTTAATTGTTGTTCATGAGAGAATAATTCAAAATGGCTTGGATGAGGATCTGTATGTCAAAAAAAAAAAATTGCAAGAAGAATGGGAGGAACTATGTGTGAGAGAAGAGGTCTATTGGAGACAAAAGTCTCGGGAGCTATGGTTAAAAGAGGGAGATCGTACCACCAAATTATTCCATGCATTTAATCATATCAAGAAGGCTACTAAATCAATTCAATCAATCCAAGAAACATCTTCAGGCAACTAGCTTTCTAATGAAGCAAATATCAACAAAGAAGGAGTTAAGTATTTTTCAGAACTCCTTTCAGCTCCTTTGCACATTGACAATGTCAGACTTTCTGATTAGCAGGAATTATTGAACACAATACTGCCTCTTGTAAGTAATGAGGACAATAAATTTCTCATGAGACCATTTACTTTGGAGGAGCTTAAATATGTAGTGTTCTCATTTCCTCTTGACAAGGAACCTAGCCCAGATGGATTCACGACCATGTTCTTTCAAAAATGTTGGGATCTCTTGTGCTTGGAGCTCCTCTAGGCTCTTGAAGAATCTAGAAGAACAAGTTATATTCTTAAGAAATTCAATGTGACCAACATTGCAATCTTTCCAAAAGTTAAAGAACCTAAATCCTTTGCAGATTTCAGGCCCATATCTTTATGTAACACTATTTACAAAATTTTCACGAAAGCAATTTACCTCAGACTGCAGCCAATCATCTCAAAGATCATTTCTAATGAACAAGGTGGATTTTCTCCTAGTTGGGAGACCTATGAAGGTGCTATAGTTGCACATGAAGTGTTGCATTCAATCTCGACTTTGAAAATGCATTCCTTTATTGTCAAATTGGACATGATGAAATCCTATGACAAGGTTTACTAGAATTTTCTCAACAAAGTGCTATCAAAGTTTGGGTTATGTTCACAATGGTGAAAGTGGATAATGTCATGTCTTTATGGAGCTAAGTTTTTAGTAATCAGTAATGGCTCCCCTATAGGTTTTATCAACACTTCACCAAGGTGATCCTCTATCACTATTTATCTTCATCATTATGGTAGAAGCATTAATTAGATTCATTCTTTTGAAGCATAATCAAAATATATGGCAAGGTGTGCAGATAGAAGGCTCAAGTATCTTAGTAACACACTCCCCATTTGCTAACGATACCCTCCTATTCAAAAAATAAACTATTCTTGAACCTAAGTAGTTCAAAGAGGTCTTAGATAAGTACTCTTCTGCATCGGGCCAAAAATTAAACCAAGAAAAGTCCAAAGTCTATATACTAAATACCTCAAAGGTTGTGAAGAAAAAAATTGTGAAAACTCTTGGCCTTCAAGAAGCCGAATTACCCTGCACATACTTAGGGATACCTTTTTTTAAAGGTGAAAATTAAGCCCACTACTAGGACAAGATAATTAGTAGGCTCAAAGCAATAATTTAAGTATGGAAAGCTAGATGGCTCTCTCTATCAAGTAGAATCCTCCTAATTAAATTAGTTCTTTCTTCAATCCCAAACTATTTTATTGTTGTCCTGAAAGCCCCAACATCAATAATATCATAAATAGAAAAGATCATAATTTCGTTCCTCTGTAAAGGCAATATCAATGAGAAAAAAATACCTCTAATCTCACTTAAAGGTCTAGCTATGGATAAGAAGCAAGGGGGGCTGGAATTCAAAATCTCTCATGGAGAAACAAATATTTTGGGGTGAAACTTGTATGGAAAATCTATTCTAACCCAGAGGCCAAATGGGTAAAGATAATGCAAGCCAAATACCTAGACAGTGCAAACCCAACTAGAATTTTAATAGTGAAAAATCCCCTAAAAGGCTCTGCTATCTGGAACTTCATCATAAGTAGTAGGAATCTCATTTCAAGATATGCATCCTAGGAGGTAAATGATGGGAAGAGTGTAAAATTTTGGATAGACTCTTGGAATGGGAAACCCCCATTGAAAAAAAACCGTGAACTTCAAGAAGTAAGGGAAATATTATCTGAGGCATGGGGTATCCATCTATTATATTATGTGCAATCATCAGATTCATTAATTGGGAATGTAGTGTGGAAAAAACCTCCTTCCAACCTCATATCTCCTCAGCTGTCAGATCTTTATTGCAAATATTTGAAGGAAAGAATAGTGTACCTATCTACAAAGCAAGACAAATTCATATGGGAAACATCAAAATGTGGGACTTATTCTATGAAAGAACATTATGAAACCTTAAGCTAGTCAATAACCTCCTCTCAGCCCCAATGTGCATTTACTTTTTGTTGGAATAACAAATTTTTACCTAAATCTAGCAGTTTTGCATGGCTTTTGATTCAGAAAAGAATCCTTACAAGTGATTGTCTTTCAAAGCTCAAAAATACTAAACCCTTTAAGTGTCCGCTATGTGAACAATAATTTGAAACAATGGATCATTTGTTTATCCAATTTAACTTCACCAATCAGTCCTAGGATTTCATCAAAATGAAACTAGATCTTCATTTTCCTCTTCCAAATACAATTTGGGTTCTCCTCCAAAGTTGGCCTCTCCTCTACCAATCTTCATTATTATCTTGTATTTGGTTCATGGTCCTAGTAATAGTGATTTGGAATATTTGGTGGGAAAGGAACATGAGAATCTTTAGGAAAACTAAAACTACAGTTGAGCTGAAAGTAATCAAAATTGGAAAAGCAATTTCAGAAGGGGTAAACATTTGTGTTAAAAAAGAAACTCCTAAACTCTGAATTTACAAACCGGGATAGTTTCATTTTGAAGAATTGGAAAGGTATAAAACTGTTGTTTGATGGTAGCATGCTAAATAATAGCACTAACAAACTAGACAGGAACTCAATTGTTTGGCTCCCTCCACAAGAGGGTTTTTCCAAATTGGATTTTGACGGGGCATCCAAAAGTGAATCAAGCAAGTTAGGGGCAGGAATGTATATTAGAAACACGTCAGGTGATATCATAGCTACATCTTCAATTCACTTAGTTCATGTTATTTATAATAGTGCAAAGGCTCAAGCTTTACTATTAGGCCTAGAATTGGCTTCAAATTCGGGGATTGCAAATATTCATATAGAAGGTGACTCCATGATAATTATAAATGCATGCAGAACAAGAAAGATCCATAACCGGAATTTATGTTACATTTTGAAGAAAGCATGGGCAGTGATAGATGTTTTCAAGACCACCATAATTACCCACACATATAGGGAAGGTAATAGATTAGCAAATTTTCTTGCTAATCTAGGAAGTGAAAATAGGTAAATAAAGATCATGTAGGATATTAATTAGATAAAAGCTATCCCTCATTTATTTGAATTTTTTTAACATGATGCAAAGAGGTAATCTCGTAGTTCGAGGAAATTATCACTATTGTCACAACTTTGAAGCATCGTCTCTATGGAGTTCCTATGCCAATGCATACCTGAGTTGGAATTTGGGCAAGTGACTTGAGATCACTTCGAAGTAATAATAATTCGTTATGCTTCACTACTAAATGCAGCAACCTAAAAGGACAATTCACATCAATCCTGTAAGGACTACTCTCATCACTTGATGAGGTGATCTTGTCTGAAATCTCCCATGTGTCCAATGTTAAGTTGAATCTATCTTTTTAATCAGTTGCCAAGATTATTCTATCTTTCCAAGGCACTTGGAAATGATGTTTTCTAGTGTGATATTAACAACTTTGCATTTGGGTTATCGCCTAGCACGATTTAGATTTAATGAGGTACTCAGAGGTATCAAATTCCTACCCATTCGTATATTTTCCCATCATGACTTCACTCTCCACTCAAGCAAAATTTGGTATTAAAAATCCCACCGATGGAAGTCATTTGCACAGTTTAAAGTGTAGTAGAAAGGAAATAAAGGCTTTAGGAGTCAGGAGTTTAATTGTTGTCTTTTCGCCACCCAAAATCCCGATCAACATGGCCTTTCGTCCCTGGAACATGAGGATTTTGCTACCTATCAGACCATGGGGGCATCCATTTGAAGATTATCTCACTCGTGATGCCCTTCAAACAATGTTCATCATGGATAATGTGAGAATCAAAGATGGCATTCACATCATTCTCAGCCTCAAAATAACCAGTCCACAGGCACGTTGCATCATCTACCCATTGCAGGTGATTTCCATTTTTTTGTCAAATTCACTAGACCTAATTCAGTCTCTGGTAGAATTGGAGGACTTGGCCAAGAAATACATCAAACCTCATTCTTTTTTAGATAATGCAATTCTCTGTGTGGTTCAAAATTACATCATATTTTTTGGTGATGGTTTTATCAGTGGTATCTTTCTAAGGTTTTTTTTTGCAAAAGAGAGAGTGTTTCGAAGAGTTGTTTGATGCTATTAGACTGGCTTTACAATTCAATAATGACAATATTCTATTGTGGGCCTTGAGGAAACACCAGAGGCATATTTGTTCTATTATGGAGTTGGAAATCAAAGAAAAGTACTATGCCCTAGCCCATCTTCGTGCATTCTCCTTGCCTCTTCCAAATAGTGGTGTTTGATTGGATGTCTAGCTTGGTGTCAACCCATCAACTCAAGGCAATAGCCTTGCTCAAAATGTTTCATCTCGGCCATTTGAAAAACATCAGGCATTTACTCCAATGGTGTTTTCTCGACATCAACCCACACACTCCAATTCACTTAGAGCATCTGGCTGAAGTAGGAGAATTTTTTAGCGAGGTCTCTAATTGGTAGAGGGTTTTGAGGGGCAGGGTGAAAATTTGAAAATGTTTTTAGTGGGTTTCAATTTTTTTCAAGATTAAAATTTTGCAATCAATGGGACACACCCATAATGGTTGGGTCTTTATTTCATATAATAGGATAGTGTAAGGTCAGGGTTGATATTTTTATATTTAAATGCTGAATTTTGTGTCATCAACGAATTGTAAAATCCTCAGAAGTGTTTGAAATTGAGAAATCATGTAGTTAAATTTCCGGGCTTTAACTAGAGGTTTTCTTATTGGTTCTTTCCTGCAAGTATGCCCACTTGAACCAATTTTTGAATTGTAATTACTTATATATTTAATATAACATTATAAGAGGCCTACCACTTTTCGCTTAATTTTTTTTTCTATATTACCAAAATGAATATATTACCTGAGATAATGTAAAATGATGTAGAAACTTCAAAATGTCTTCTTCTATGTTGTCTAGCATGCAGATTGGTGGTAAAAAGGTGATGGATCAAGCATAGATTGGTACAACATGGAGTCAACTGCATTAAAAAAGGTGTTTCTGAATTAGATAAAGTGTTGATCCCGAAAAATATAGAAGCATGTGGGCCTAAATCATGGGGTCAACCCATTTTTTACCATTTAAAGGTAAAACACATTTGGTGCTTTCCAAATTTGGAGAGCACCAAGTTTGGCGAGCGCCAAATGTGTTGTTTTGAAATATTCACCTTCCATAGAGACAAAGGGAGTTCCACTTGAGATAGAGAGAGAGGTGATAAGAGTGAGAGAGATTAGTCTAGGTAGTGTGGTAGCAACTGAGATGTGAGAGCGATAGAGACTTGAGAGGGATAAAGAGTTATCCAGTTATAGTGGGGGGAAATACTTGACAATGAGAGAGGGATTGGGAGGGATGAGACCTGAGAGATACAAAAAGACCAAAGGGGGAGAGAGAGAGAGAGAGAGGAAGTGTGGGAGTGGCGGTTGGAGTGAAATATATCTAGGTAGGGTGGGAAGTAAGTGAGACATGCTAGAGAGGGACTGTGAGAGAGGGTGTTGGAGTGACATAGATTAGTCTAGGTAGAATGGGAGGGAATGAGTCCCAAGAGAGAAAGACTTGAGAGGGAGAGATTTATTCAATTATGGTGGGGTGGAAGACCCAAGAGAGGGAGTGGGAGAGAGAGGGAGTGGGAAATAGAGGGGTGGGAGACCTAAACCATCTACCCTAAACCCTTAAAACCAAACCCTTAAACCCTCTACCTATTAACCCAATACCCTCTACCATCAACCCTTTTAAACCCATTACCCTCTACCCTCAACCCTTAAACTGTAAACACTAAACCTTGTATCCTATACCCTTAACCCTTAAATCCTCTACCATGTACCCTAAAACCTTAAACACTCTACCCTTAAACTGTAAACCCTATACCCTTAACCCTTAAACCCTTAAACCCTAAACCCTAAAATCCTAAGCCCTCTACCCTCTACCCTCTACCCTCAACCCTACACCATGTACCCTTAAATTGTAATCCCTAAACCCTAAACCCTCTAACCTTAACCCTTAATCCCTAAACCCTAAAGCCTAAACCCTCAACCCTCAACCCTCAACCCTTAAACTCTAAAACCCTCAACCCTCGATCCTCTACCCTTAACCCTTAAACCCTAAACCCTTAAACCCTCTACCATTAAACTATAAATTGTATACCCTAAACCCTAAACCCTTAAACTGTCTACCCTCAACCCTATGCCCTCAATTATCAACCCTCTAACCTAAACATTGGATTGTCAATCCTCTTCTATCTCTATCCCTCCCTCCTCTTATCTCCTTCTCTCTATCCCACTTCTCTCTGCATCTCTCCCTCAATCCATTCCTCCATCTCTACCATAATCCCTCAACTCGATACCCTCAACCCTTAAACACTCAACCCTAAACCCTCAATCCTCAACCCTAAACCCTCAACCCTCAAAACCTAAACCCTTGAAACCTCTACTCTCTACCCTCTACCCTCTAACCTCAACACAATACCCTCTACCTTCAAACCTAATCCCTCAACCCTTAAACACTCAACACTGAAAACTCAACCCTAAGCTATCAACCCTCTTTCTCTCTCTCACTCCCTCTCACTCTCAAGTCTCTCCCTCCTACCTGAGAGAGGGGGAGAGAGAGGGAGAGAGAGTCAAGAGAGGGAGTGGGAGATAGAGGGATGCAAGAGATATAGAGGGAGTGAGAGAGAGGGAGTGAGAGAGAGAGGGAGAGGCATAAAGAGGGGTAGAGAGAGAGGGAGGGAGAGGGGGTGGGAGGGAGAAACCTAAGAGAGAGGGAGAAGGAGAGAGGGTGGGAGGGAGACACCTGAGAGAGGAGAGGGAGACAAAGTGGGAGATAGGGGGTGGGATGGCGAGAGCTAAGAGAGTAGGAGAGAGAGGGAGTGGGAGATATAGGGATGAGAGAGATACAAGGAGTGAGAGAGAGAGAATTGAGAGAGGGAAAGGGGGTGGGAGGGAGAGGGAGCACTCATGGGAGAGGGAGTAGTGGAGATAGAGGAATGGGAGAGAGATGGAGGGAGTGAGAGAGAGATAGAGAGAGAGGGTGGGGGGAGATACCTAAGAGAGAGGGAGAGAGAGAGTGGGAGGGGGTCCAAAGGAGATACCTGAGAGAGAGGGGGAGAGAGAGGGAGAGAGAGAGGGTGTGGGAGAGAGATAGAGGGAGTAAGTGAGAGAGATAAAGAGAGACCTGACAGAGGGAGAGGGGGTAGGAGGGAGAGACTTGAGAGAGATAGATGGAGGGAGAGGGGGTGGGAGGGAGAGACTTGAGAGAGAGGGAGAAAGAGAGAGAGAGTGGGAGAGAGATAGAGGGCATGAGAGAGAGGGACTTGAGAGAGAGAGAGGGAGAGGTGGTGGGAGGGAGATCTATTTGAGAGAGAGGGAGATGGAGATGGAGGGAGATAGAGGGAGTGAGAGAGGGAGGGAGTGGAAGAGAGATAGAGGGAGTGAATGTGAGAGGGAGAGGAGGTAGGAGGGGGAGACTTGAAAAAGAGAGAGAGAGGGAGAGGGGGTAGGACAAAGATAATTGAGAGAGAGAGAGCTAGATGGGTTGGGAGGGAGAGACCAAAGAGAGAGAGAGACAAAGTGGGAGAGAGATAGAGGGAGTGTGAGAGAGAGAGGGAGTGGGAGAGAGAGAGAGGGAGATACATAGATATGGAGAGAGAGAGAAATCCCTCAACCCTTAAACCCTAAACCCTTAAACACTAAACCCTAAACCCCTAAACCCTCTACCCTTAACCCTATATCCTCTACCCTTAAAATGTAAACCCTAAAACCTAAACCCTTAAACCCTAAACCCTAAACCTCTAAACCCTCTACCCTCTACTGTTAAATCATAAACCCTAAACCCTAAACCCTAAAAACCTAAACCCTAAACCCCTAAAACCTCTACCCTCTACCCTCTACCCTCTACCCTCAAACCCCCCCTCTCTCTCGCAACCCTACACCCTCTACCCTTAAACCATAAACCATAATCCCTAAACCCTAAACCCTCTACCTATAACCCTTAATCCCTAAACCCTAAACCATAAACCCTCTACCCTCTATCCTCAACCCTCAACCCTTAAAATGTAAACCCTAAACCCTAAACCTTGTACCCTATTCCTATAACCCTTAAACCATCTACCATCTACCCTAAACCCTTAAAATCTCTACCCTTAAACCATAAACCCTAAATCCTTAAACCCTCTACCCTCTACTCTTAATGCCCCCCCTCTCTCTCTCTCAACCCTACACCATCTACCCTTAAATTGTAAATCATAAATCATAAATCATAAATCATAATCCCTAAACCCTAAACCCTCTACCCTTAACCCTTAATCCCTAAACCTTGAACCCTAAACACTCTACCCTCTACCCTAAACCCTCAACCCTTAAACCCTAAACCTTAAACCCTCTACCCTTAACTAGGTTGAAACCTAAACCCTTAAACCCTCTACCCTTAAACTATAAACCCTAAACCCTCAACCCTCAACCCTCAACCCTCAACCCTCAACCCTCTACCCTTAACCAAGTTAAACCCTAAACCCTTAAACTATCTACCCTCTACCCTTAAACCCAATACCCTTAATCCCTTTTAAACCCAACTAAACTCTCTACATTAATCCATCAACCCTCGAACCTTAATCCTTCAACCCTTAAACCCTCAACCCTTAAACTGTAAACCCTAAACCCTAAATCTTGTACTCTATACCCTTAACCCTTAAACCCTCTACCATCTGCCCTAAACCCTTAAAACTTCTACCCTCAAATTTTATATCATATACCCTTAACCCTTAAACCCGTAAACCCTAAACCCTAAACTCTCTACCCTCTACCCTTAACCCTTAACCCTCTACCCTCTACCCCTCTCTCTCTATCAACCCTACACCATCTACCCTTAAACCATAAATCGTAACCCCTAAACCCTAAACCCTAAAACCTCTACCCTCTACCCTCAACCCTCAACCGGGTATGTGTAGGATCATCATGGAAAAAAAAGGCCCTTAACTGGTGATGAAAATTAAAAAAATCAGAGTTAGCCAACTTGACGTAAAAATTTGAATAAGTTATTTATATTATTTCAAAAATATGTAAGAATAGAATCTATAGAAAATTGAATGTAGTTTCTAAACTACTAGGTTTATTAAAAAAACAAAAAAATCTATTTGGTGAAAATTTCAAATTTCAATGTAGTAGTACTTAAATTTCAGGGAAAAAATAAGAAGTAGGTGTCTGTCTGACCACCCTAACCACAATAAAATGATAATATTTTCTTATAATATTTTAGATATAAGTAGAGGACTCATGTCCCGATGTGATGCATATTTTTTTGTAATTTTTTTCCAAGTAAATAATTAATTATGAATTTTTTATTACAACTTTTAAAAAATATAAAATCTTGTATGTCTGACCATCTAAACTTGGTCAAAAATTCATGAAATTCAATTTTTCTTTTTTTAATACTATAGTATGCAAACCATAGAATGTGACGCATGTTTTAAATTCAAAAAATGTGATACCATTTGAAATCTATAGATGTTTTTCAATCAACCTATCAATAAGGACTTTAGATGTAATTAAAATAGAAAATGAATAATAATTATATATTAAATTCAAAGTAAAACATAATTTATATTGGTGGAAAGCTGAGAATCTCCTTTAAAAACCGTTTTCATTTCATCAATTTTGGGAAAAACAAAAGTCATCAGCCACATGGGCCATCATATCACTTACATATCACCACTTTTTGGCCCATCATGATCCTGCACATAACCAACCCTCAACCCTTAAACCCTAAACTCTCAACCCTCAACCGTCAACCCTCTACCCTTAACTAGGTTAAACCCTAAACCCTTAAACCCTCTTTCATTAAACTATAAACCCTAAACCCTAAACCCTCTACCCTCTAACCTCAACCCTCAACCCTCAACCCTTAACTAGGTTAAACCCTAAACCCTTAAACTATCTACCCTCTAACCTCAAAAATTAAACCATTTTAAACCCAACTAAACTCTCTATTCTAATCCCTCAACCCTCAGCCGTTAATCCCTCAACCGTTAAACCCTCTACCCTAAACCTGAACCCTGAACCCTAAACCCCTAAACTACAAACCCTAAATCTGAAAACCTATACGCTATACCCTTAACCCTTAAACCCTATACCATCTACCCTAAACCCTTAAGCCCTCTACCCTTAAACCGTAAACCCTATACCCTTAACCATTAAACCCTAAGCCCTAAAGCCCTAAACCCTCTACCCTCAACCCCCCCCTCTCTCTCAACCCTACACCATATAACCTTAAACCATAAATCATAATCCCTAAACCCTAAACCCTAAACCCTCTAACCTTAACCCTTAATCCATAAACCCTAAACTCTCTACCCTCTACCCTCAATCCTTAAACCCTAAACCCTCTACCCTCTACCCTCAACTAGGTTAAAATCTAAACCCTTAAACCTTCTACCCTTAAACTATAAACCCTAAACCCTAAACCCTAAACCCTAAACCCTAAACCCTCTACCCTTTACCCTCAACCCTCAACCCTTAACCAAGTTAAACCCTAAACCCTTAAATTATCTACCCTCTACCCTTAAACCCAATACCCTCTACCCTCAACCCTTAAACCCTTTTAAGCCCAACTAAATTCTCTATGCTAATCCCTCAACCCTCAACCCTCAACCCTTAAACTATAAACCCTAAACCCTGTACCCTATACCCTTAACCCTTAAACCCTCTACCATCTACCCTAAACCCTTAAACCCTCTATCCTTAAACTGTATTCCCTGTACCCTTAACCCTTAAACCCTTAAACCCTAAACCCCTAAACCCTCTACCCTCTACCCTTAACCCTCTACCCTCTACCCTCTAACCTCAACCCCCCTCTCTCTCTCTCAACCCTACACCATCTACCCTGAAACCACTAATAGTAATCCCTAAACCCTAAACCCTCTACCCTTAACCCTTAATCCCTAAACCCTAAACCTTAAACCCTCTACTTGAGAGAGGGAGGGAGAGGGAGTGTGAGAGGGAGGGAGTGGAAGAGAGATATAAGGAGTGACTCTAAGAGGGAGAGGGGGTAGGAAAAAGATACTTGAGAGGGAGAGAGGGAGAGGTGGTGGGAGGGAGAGACTTGAGAAAGAGGGAGAGAAACATAGAGATGAAGAGAGTGTTTGCAAATGGTCAATGCTCCCCTCTGGATTCGTGACATGGAATAACCACATCCCATGGATCTGTTAAGTTTGGTAGTTGTATCAGGCATTAAAAGTTCAATCTTTTGGTGTTACGACAATTGTGGGACAACAATTGACATCATTTCCAAAGGTGTCGAGTTTGAATCCCCTCGAGTAACACCGAGGGGGAGTTTTTTGGTAGATGGTTTGCACACCGCTTAGGATTCATGACATGGACTAACTGCCTCCCATGGATCCTTTAACTTTGGCAGTTGTATTAGGCATTAAAAGGTTGATCTTTTGGTGTAATAACAACTGTGGGCCAACAAAGAGAGAGAGAGAGAGAGGGAGGGAGAGGAGGTGGGAGGGAGAGGGAGAGAGGGAGGGAGGGAGACACTTGAGAGAGAAGGACAGGGAGACACTTGAGAGAGAAGGATAGGGAGACAAAGTCAGAGCAGGGGCTGGGAGGGAGTACTCGGGATATAGGTATGAGAGAGAGATGGAGGGAGTGAGAGAGATAGAGAGAGAGAGAGAGGGTGGGGGGAGATACCCGAGAGAGAGGGGAGAGAGAGAGTGGGGGTGGGAGGGAGATACTTTAGAGAGAGGGAGAGAGATATAGGGAGTGAGAGAGAGAGGGTGCGGGAGAGAGATAGAGGGAGTGAGTGAGAGAGACAAAGAAAAAACCTAACAGAGGGAGAGGGAGTAGGAGGGAGAGACTTGAGAGAGAGATGGAGGGAGAGGGGGTGGGAGGGAGAGACTTGAGAGAGAGGGAGAGAGAGAGTATTAGAGAGATAGAGGGCATGATAGAGAGAGGCAGAGGTAGAGGGAGAGATAGATGGAGTGAGAGAGGGAGGGAGTGGAAGAGAGATAGAGGGAGTGACTATGAGAGGGAGAGGGGGTAGGATGGGAAGACTAGACAAAGAGAGAGAGGGAGAGGGGGTATGATAGATATACTTGAGAGAGAGAGAGAGGGAGAGGGGGTGGGAGGAAGAGAACTGAGAGAGAGCGAGAGAGAGAGGGAGTGGGAGAGAGAGAGGGAGTGGGCTGGATGGAGAGACTTGAGAGAGAGAGAGGGAGAGGGTTTTGGATGGAGAGACTTGAGAGAGAGATAGATAGAGAGAGAGAGAGTAGGAGGGATATTATTGAGAGAGAGGGGGGAAAGGGGGTGGGAGGGAGAGACCTGAGATAGGGAGAGAAAGTGGGAGAGAAATAGAGGGAGGGAGAGAGATAGAGTGAGAGAGAGGGAGTGGGAGAGATAGAGACAGTGTGTGTGTGAGAGAGAGAGAGAAAGAGGGGAGGATGTAGATACCTATGAGAGAGTGAGAGAGAGAGAAGGAGAGAGATAGAGTGAGTGAGAGAGAGGGAATGGGAGAGAGATAGAGGGATTGAGTGAGAGACTTAAGAGAGGGAGAGGGAGTAGGAGGGAGAGAATTGAGAGAGAGAGACAAAGAGAGAAAGATAACGACCTAAGAGAGGGAGATGGAGTGAGAGAGACAAAAAGACCAAAGGGGGAAAGAGAGAGGGAGAGTGAGAAAGGGGGTTGGAGTGAGATAGATTTATTTGGGTACCTAGGTGGGAGGGAAAGAGATCTAAGAGAGGGGATTGGACTGAGAGAGAGTAGTCTAGGTCGTATGGGAGGGAGTGAGACCTGAGAGAGAGACTTCAAAGGGATAAAGATTTATCGAGCTAGGGTAACAAGTTAGAGAGCATATGAAAGGTAAAACCTCAACTATCCATCTACGATCATAAACTATGCACTCTAAGAATTATCAAAGTTGTTGACCAAGGAGAGAGAAAATTCAGGTTTTATTCAAAGCAGGTCATTTGGCGAGCACCAAATTTGGCACTCGCTAAATGACCTAGTTTGGACATGTTAATTGATAGAATTTTCCAAATTTCCTCATATTTTTGTTCGTGCTCCCTATCTCATTTGCACATATTTCAATGCAAGTTTATAAAAAACTGTGATAGCGTTAACCTCTCTCGTAGCTATCTAAATATATAATTATTTTTTTATTTTGATTTAGTTAAGTTTTTGATCCATGGCTTCTATTGTAAATGCCTTTGTTTTTGGTCAAAAACCAACATGTGCTAGTTTTAGGATAGATTTTTACTCATTCATCGAAACATCAAAAAAATTACATTTTTTAGAAACTAAACTCCATTCTACACATGATGAAAAAAAATCAATTTTTGATTAGTTTTCAAAAAAAATAGGGGGGAGCAAGCTCAAATTTCAGCTTTTCAGGATGTGTCCACTTTGAAAATTTATAAAATATTATATATTCATTAAAAAAATTATCTGAATTAATGAGGATAAACTAAATGGTGTTAGATAATTTCTCACCTTTGGTATTTTTGAAATTCTACAAAAAAGTTAATCAAAAAGGGGGGAGCCCTCAGGCACTATGCTATTTTTTTTTATAAAAATAGGACCTATTTTGGGCCCCCCCTTTTTGAGACCCTTAATCTTCATTAATTTCAGAAAAAAATAGTAGCTTAGAAACTAGACTCAGGGCACTTCAACTTTTGTTCTTGTTGCATCTTGAAAATTTGAGCATAACTATCTTCATTTTCTCATAAAAATCAGATTTTGCTGATTTCAAAACAAACAAAAAAAGTGGCATCTTAAGAGCCAAAATTGTGTCACAGATCCATTCACTTACCCTTTAGGGAAGGCATAAAAAGTGGAGAGGTTGTTACACATGTGCAAGATCTAGTTAAGCATGTTTGCCTGAATGCAAAATTAACACAATAGTAACGCCTATACTCACTCAATAGATAATTAAGACCATTTACAAGGTGGTTACAATTTTGATTTGAATGAGGAATCCCCCGTCATCAAGAATCTTCCCTCCTAGAAGGATCACCTTGTTGACCATTATGGTGAATGACTAGCTGGTGGAATCTTCCTCAATTGCAGGCCTCTAATTATATTTGCATGACAATATTAGTATGCACAACAACTGCATATTTGTAACTATCTTAAAGTGACATTCATTAATCCACATGTAAAATTACCATAGATAGTTCATATAGCATGTCAATTTCATTTAAAGGTTATGGAAATAATCTTATGCCCAATGTCTATGGTTTTAGGGAAATATCATAAAAAGGTCAACATCCAAGCATCAAAGTCTATGGCAACTGCAACAAATGGATAACAAACTCTATCAAAATTGAACCATAAATTGGACTCATCACTCCCCCTAATCTATGGTTTTGTTTGTCCTCTAGCAAAGGAAGAGTTGTTCTTTTGCCTGGTCAATGCCCTAAAATTTACAACTGCTAGCTATCCTACATCATTTTTTGTTGTGCGTGAATCAGGGTCCCAATAGAACCCTTCTTGTCTATCCAACTTGCTCCATATCTGTCTCTCTGTAGCTATATCATATTAGTAATACCTAAAATTTGGCACAAGCTACAATAGGATAGGTGGCTGAAGAGTTATTGGAAGCCAAAATTGTCCCTTCGTCCTTCCAATCTCTATATATCTATCAACTCTCTTCAGTGCTACAACATAGTTCTGCATAAAGTGAGGCTCAACTTATTCCAATTCATCAGTTAGGTTGTTCCACCTTTGTGACAGGTATCCCATTATAGATTCCCATGTGATTTTTGCTACCTCCTCATATTCTTTATAAATTTCTTCTCTCTCAGACAATATCCTATTTCCAAAGCTTGGTTGGTAAAGAATTATTTCTCAATCCCTGAAAAAATGTCTCTTGGATTTCTAGATTTAGCCTTGATGGACAGGGGAGTGTTGGATTCGATTTTCCTATAAGTACTAAACTATTTTCACCAAATAACTTCATTCTATATCTAGGTCATAAATGCCCTTAATTGGACATTTCCAACATACAACATTGGATTCCAATCATGGTCTTGGGTCAGTACATAATTATGCAAGTAGAATTCACATAACAAATTCTTCATTTCAAGAGGAGCAATCTGATAAACATTGAAAAAATCAAGAGGAGTCTTAATGGAAGGATTCAAACCTAAAACAATCCTTGCTAGTTTAAAAGAAAGATGCTTATCCTTCAAATACAAAGAATAGACCCTTGGAGGAGTCATGCACTCTAAGATCTGAGGTACTAAGGCTGCCATATTATCCACCTTTTCCTTTAAAGCAACAATTTATTCATTCTTATCTTCAATCTCTTCATCTTTCTTTTGAATTCCCCTCATTAGCCTATGTTTCTCCTCTTTCCATTCTTGTTCCCTCCTTTGCAATTCTTTCCATAATTTCATGGCTACCATGTGCATTGAAGAATTAGAGGGCCTATGTATTTCTACCAAAAAAATTCCTCGCACTTTTGCTTGCTCTTCTTATAGTACCAGTTATAGGGATTCTATTTGTTCAACCGATTCCGGCTGTAGGGGTGCTGACTATTCTCCCAATTCTAGCTGTAGGGCCTCTAGTTCTTATTCTTTATCTTGCTACAAGAACTCTTTCTTCTTCTCTTATTGCAGGAGCTCTTGATTTTCCTCATACTCTTAACTTTCAACTTGTTCTACGATGTCAACAAGATCTTCCATCATTACGTTTGCTGCTTCCTCAAATATGTCCTTTTCCTTGACATTCACCTACCCCATTGGAGCTTCTGTATCCTCCCATGATGTTTCTCTAGGCTTAGGGCTTCCCTTAGGAGGTACACCAAAGGCTGGCCTAGTTGGTCTTGATTTTCTAGGAGGGCTTTCATGTTTTTATTTTGATGGAGGAAGAACAGTGTTAGCCTTATGTTTCTTAGAGCTAGGCACTTATTTTTCTATCGTTTGCTTTTTAGCTTTTTCCTTTATTATTTATTCCTCCTTCTTCTGTACCATAGTTCTCATTAGGATGCCAAGAGGAACATCATCATTAGAATCTAGAGAGGAACTTTCTTTGTCTGAATGTTCAGTCTTATAAGAACTAATCTCTATGGTTTGCTTGGTTGCAAGAGGTTTTACACTAGGGCTCACACCAGAAGTTGAGGCTCCAAGAGTGGCTTGAAAATTGATCACTCTCCTAGTAACCCTATGAGGTTGAGGCAAAACCCTATGTCACAAATGCTCTGGTCTAATTTGATCAATATTCAAGAATTCTTCTCAAGTCATATCAGACACATCATCCAGAGACTTCTCAACTAATAATTTGATCAGACAATGGTGGGAAATGGAATTGTCCCTACCTTTTTGGGTCTCGACCACCATGATTGAAAGAAGGTGGTATAACACATTTGGCACATTCATTCTTCTCCCATGCATCATGTGATTCAAGAGTTCAAAATGCATAGAATGTAGATTTGACTAATGACCTTCACAGGTAATGTACTTCACAACATAAGCACCTACTTTCTTCCATGGCTTGGGTAGAGAGATTCTCTTCGCACCTTGTTTTTCCACAATCAATGGAGGGTCGCCAAGCTATGTAAATTCAGCCCTAGCTAATATGGCATCTTTGGTAGCAGGTTAATGTTCACTATCAGCGGGCAACCCTGTAACTTCTACAATCCTCGCTTTAGTGGCTATGACCTCCAGCTGTTTTACTGTGGCCTTTCCTTCAAACAATGTTTGGGAAAATTTCAATGCAAATTCTTCATTAAAACCATTCAGCTTCAAGAAATAATCTAACCATCTACAATTTATGAACTCAACTAGCAAGGTGAATCCTACAGTAATACATCATGAACCATGGGTTCATTTTGAATTAACCCACCTCCCATTGTTCAGTTGTCTGCAATACAACAATCACTTTGTATAGTTTCCCTTCCCGCAATCTTCATCTGAAAGCTAATGTCCTCCTTCCTACAATGTTGTTGGTGGAACCCCTGAAATTCTCTTAGTTCCACTAATTTTTTCATGATCAAACCTAATCACAGTCCTGTTTGTCATTAGGGTTGGGGTTTTACCAGTTTCTATTCATGATTATGCCCTTGTTTGGCCTTCAAGTTTGTATTATTGAGTTGACCGATTGTATTCATTTCCCAGTCATTTCATAATCTTTCATGGCATTGAGCCCCATTGCTTAACTGGCCCCTTCTTTTGTTTCTCCATCGCAGATAGGGGGGCCCATTTAAAAACAAATTTATATGCACATGTTCTAAATGCACCTTAAGTCAGGTCCCGAGTATTGTATCACCCATCACATGATTTCTCCAAATGTTCATATGCAACCTATGATGAGCGATATCCTTTTTTTCCTTTGCTCGGTCGTCCACCATCCCTCACGTATTCATTTATCGTTGCAGGGAATCAATATCCGACAAGTGATGCATTTAACCTTTTAACCCATTATTTCCCTTCTAACTATTTCTAGTCATTTTGTGTAGATCGTAGGTACCCTATGACTGTTGATGTGTAAGTGATCTTTCATCACTGAAAGGTTAAGCTTTGTTAGTTGACATTGGCCAAGGAGGGGACAACACGTGATAAGTGATCAAAATGTGCCTAGCATTCAAAGGTCTATTGCAGTTAGCATCGCTGGCTTCCCCACTATCGTGTGTCACCCTTTGTGTTTCTAAGTGCAACCCATGACTGTTGATGAGTTGAGTTCCTCCCCATCACGTGGGCTTGGTTTATCGTGGTTTTGGGTCATTTGGGCGAATCGTGACACATGATGGGCGATGCTGATGGAAATATATGGCCAGGATCTTTCCAAGAAAAGGATTAAAGGCTAGTATCTCATCGCTAGCCTTGGTGCCATTGCTTGATGGGACTCCTGTGGGATGGATGAACACGCAATGGGCGATGTGACTTGTTTGTGGCCTATATTTACCCACGATTATCAGGAATGGTGGTGCGCGTGTTAAGGGTGATGGGGCAAGGATGCAAATGAGTATGTGGATTTTTTAAAGCATCTCCTCACTATTTCTAAGTATGATTAATGAAGCAAGTTGCGATCCTTAATGAGCCTCATTGATCAAGTTTTTAATCCTTGGTGATCAACGACTGAGATGTGACATGCAGTGAATGATTTTTTCTCACATGAGTGAACTAGGATGGTCATTAATTGTAGGATGTTTTCACTTCCTCTATTTAATGAGGATCTTCTATGATTTGTTTGCTCATTTGCATTTATCAATGCCTATGGTAAACTATCACCAGTGCTGGTGTGGTAAGATTGTTGTTACTTGAGGAGTTCTCGAAAAGGTGGTGTACTGGTATGTTAATGCATATGGTGTTCTTCCCGAGCTTCGGTGATTTCTTCTATGTCTGGTGCCTATGGGGATCACATTGCCTAAACATAGGGGTGTTCTAGGGATAATAGACATTGTTTTCCTTGCATAATTAGCTCTAGGTAGGTGTTGGGTGTAAAATGAGTCGACCAAGTTCCTTTGTTGTACCAATTTGTAGGTCAAGGAGATTAAGTCTACAGGAGCCATTGGTTTATGAGCTCAAGGTGAAACCCATGGCGATGAAAACACTGGTTGTTCTAAGAGCTAAGAGGACAGTTCATAGAAAGGTTGAGAGAACCATCATCAAAAGTTCCTACAATCTCAAAGCAAGGACCTATTCAAAAGAATTGGTCAAGTTTAAGGGAAAAGGGTATGCAAAATTTTTGAAAGAATTAAAGGGACTGAAGGCGGATCCTAGGGCTTGTTCGAAGAAACTCGGTGCTTTGGTGTCATATAGTGACTCAGATGATGAGGTGATAGTTTCAACTCCACTCTCTATGAAGAAACTTGGTGGGGGTGTCTACTTGGTAGTTGGAAAGGTGGGGTGACACCCATGTTTCTCTTCTCGGTGGTGTCTATGATTTGGGTGTGGGGTGATGTTGTTTGTCTTATGTGGTTGGTTCGATGGCGACTCTTCCAGGTTTTGAGCAATGTGCGGATTTTGGTGATGGTGCCTTTTGGAAGGCTTGCATGGCACCTTCAAAAAATAGTTTGGTGCTCCTTTTGCCTTTTTCCTTTTTCCTTTCCCATGGGTGTGTGAATGACAAAATGTAACAGTTCACGAATGAAACCCCATGAAATGAAATTGACATTGAAATTATCATAAAATGTAACTATAATGAGCCCTTTGCTTGTTGCTCCCTTGGATTATAAAAGGGATTTCAAGGCTCATTACAAGGGATCAAAATTTTGAGTCTCGAATGACTTAGGTATAACATAGTAATCCAATGTAGTATAGAAGGTATGATGAATATGCCAGAGAATCATCTTGGGTACAAGTTTTGTATGTGAGATTCTTAAAATAGTTTTGCATGGATTTCTAATGTTAAAGCAAATCTAGAAAAAACTAAAGTATATACTCTCTTGTATGCAATTATTACATATCATAAATCAAAATATCAAGTGTCTTTTCATTTGTCTTCAATGGTTAATTTAATTTAGGATTCTTTTCTTGTTTTTACTCAAAGGGTTAATTAAATACTTGAATGGAGTCATAGGTCTGTAAGAACTTGCACAAGATTTTGATAAGTAGTAATTTTCTAGGTATTGGAAATTTTCATAATGTAAGGCACTATGAAAATAGTCCACCTATTCTAGGGTTAGGTAATTCATGTATTACTGGCTATTACATATTTGACTCAGTTCACAATTGATGAGACACTAGCCTATTTGTCATACATTCTCGTAATCTAATGTATAAGGCTAAAATACCTAGTTAGGGACTCATGATAATGACAATGTTAAATAAAAGTTTACCAATTTTGAGATATGAGTTTGAAATGTATCCTCGTTCCTGGAGAATAAATGGTTGTTCATGTAAAATTTGGCCACACTTTTGATAAATGATGTTTGTTTGCATGAAAAGGAATTTACCTGTGTAGATGTGTTATCAATTTTAAACAAAATCCTTGCGAACATAATTGGTAAATACCCTCCCTGGTTTGACAGAACCTAAAGTGTAGGGGTGTAAGGCTTGAAAGCATTCACCCGTTGAGTTGGCCATTCATCTTTAGGATACTTGGTAATGAAGGTTGGCTACCTTCTAGAGTCTTCCTAAGGTGTACTAGAAAAAAAAACCAACAGAATGGTGACTCCACTAGGGAACAAACTACATTATCTAGACATAGATCCCTCTATCATAGAATCAAGTGGTGTAAATAGTGTGAGAATTATGTTCATACTTTGAATAATTATTAGGCCTGGTCAAAGATTTGGTTGTAGTAAAATTGAAAGGATATGAAAGTGACGTTACCATGGATTTAGACCCAGAACATGCCCATTTGATAAGAAACTTCATCTCGTTTGAAGTTTTTTCCTCTAAATTGGAGGTGGTGACCCTGACTAAATAACCTGACAAAGGATGTACTAAAGTACTAGATCCATAGGTTTTAAAACAAATCTAGCTGAATGTTGTAGGAGAACCAGGGATTTTTTATGTTATTAAAGAAAATTTGATTAGGTTGTAAGAAGACTATGAGAATTATTTTGGTTTAAGATGTAAATGGTTCCCGATTAAGTAAAATGGCACTAATTAAGAGAGTGTTAGTTGAAATTTTGCATGTTTCCAAAAAAAATAATGTGAGATCATAGATTAGTAGAAATGGAACATGTATACCTTGATCTTAAGGAAATTACATACAAAGCTTCTGGTGAAAAGGGCTTGATATCTCATTTGTAAGAAGGATCTGAATATCCTTAGTGAAATATTTGACAAAGCTTGCAAAGGTACAACAAGATGTTTTTTCAGACCATGTTTTTTGATGAATATCTATGTAATGGGCTCCCCTTGTCACATCAGGGAGGTTTTAATAGTGAAAGGTACAACACCCTAGATTTTAGTGGCATTTTTGGTTACCCAAATGTTGTACCACACAATATTAGGGATAAGATACCGAGATTCAAAGGTGAACAGATTGAGTCAGCAAATCAACATTTATAGGATTTTGTTGATGTGATGGGAGATTACGACATAGTCTTTGAGGATGTAGTTATGAAATTGTTTCTTCAATCCTTAAAGGGAGATGCAAGAGATTGGCTCTCTTACCTACTGGCATCTTGAGTACACTCATGGAGAGAGTTTAAATTAGTATTCATGGAACAATTTGGAGAAAGGGTTGATCTAGTCCTGGTCAGACAAAAAATTATGGACATGGAGAAAGGTGAGAATGAGTTGGTTCCCTCTTTTAATCTCAGGTTTTCAAAGGTAATAAGAGATATCACTGCACACATAAGACCGAACGATGTTGAATTTTTGGTTGTATACTTAGGTGCATTTGAAGTAATCAATGATGAAGGGATTCTCAAATCCTCATGTTGACTATCCTAGCTTTGCTCATGCTACCATGGTGAATAGGTCAATCAACAGAGAATTAAAACAAGGTGGTGAAATTCTTTCTATTTCAAGCCCTTCATTAACACAACATGAAGATCATAATGAGCCTGAAAGGGAATGTGTGCCTATGTGTAGCAGAGTTGATCAAGTCACTGTAGTTAACAGGTTTTATGATCTGTAAAGGTGTGAGAGGGAATCTCCTGACCATATTTTCTCTAGATTCATGGATGTCTCATTTAGAATACCTGAAAGTGTTAGACCTAATATTCTAGCATGCATTGATTTTTTTTGTGAGTTGTATTAGTCTAGATTGAGTGCTTTACTAGAGAAATTGAAGCCCCATGCCTTGAGCCAAGTCATTGATTGGATAAGGGTTGATGAGGGATCTCATGATGAATACGTTGGATAAGGGTTGATGAGGGATCTCATGATGAATGATGTGTCAGAACATGAACAACTAGTTGATGATTGTGTTTTTTTACAAGTAATATGGTTGAGGGAACACAACATGAAGATGAAGAGGTGATACATGATCTTCACCCTTGGGATGTTATGGATAATGGACAGAAACAAGAGAAAGAACCACATTTGGGTCTGATTAGAGATCATGGTACACAAACCAATGACTCATTTGGTGATGAATTTGAGTTAGAATGATCTTTTTTCGGTTATAACTAATCTTATGAAATTGAAATGGAATCTATGGCCTCAAATGGAGGATATGTTGATAGTCTTGAGGGGGCACAATTGATGGGGGATGAGCAATTCTCTTCATGTGATGAGCTTTCAGAGTGTGGATCCATAATTATGAGTATAATCGATGAAGATGACTTTGAGAGGATCCCTTTTTGTTCCTCGAAAGATTATAATGATTTCCAATTCATGGAGGGTTGTGATTCACATGCTAGGGAGGTAGGGATGAATGTGGTTGTAAGGAGGATATGGAAGAATCCCCTGTATGATGAACCTTCACCAACAAATGAGGTGATAGGAAGCAACCTTTATTGGTGTAGGAACAATCCGTTATTTGTTGTCGATGTTGATGATTTCTTGGAAAATGTGGCTTGCAAGAATATTGGAGATATTGCAAATCAGATAGTAGAAAGTAAAGGTCAGAATGGTATCAATATTTCTGATTATATCCCCATGGATATTAACTTGGATTTATCAGTTCCCTAATCATCGAATGGATGCAGTAATAAGAGCACTGGTATTGGTACTGGTACTGAACGGACTGAGGTTGGGAGTGTTATCTCCTATGATTATGGTACTACATATAATACTTTTGTTGGTGAGGCAAGAGTCGGTGAATGTATCCCTGCTCATGTGGTTCATGATAATATCAGTGAAATAATGATTGAAGTGTTGCCCTTCCATAATGAAGAAATTGATACACACTCCAGTAAGGGGAGAAGCCTACTTCTGGGTAATCGGGTTGTGGATCCAAAGCTGGTTATATTATGTGATGACCAACAAGAGCATGTTAATGAACCCTCAGATTGTGTGGATATTTCAAGGTTGTTTAACTTAGATGAAGAGCAACTAAGGGTTGTGGATGACCTAACATACAATGTTTACCAGTACGAATGTGCACTTGAATTTTTTATAGATACCCATCAGCTTTGGGGTCTTATCAAAAAAATTCTCCCACCAAATAAAGACAACACTCGCCTCATGTGCAAGGATGATGTTATTGAATATGAATCTTTTCTTTTTGACACTGTAGGGGTTGAGTCTAGTCTGGAGCAATATATATATATATATATATATATATATATATATAGGGTTTCAAATTTGATTTGCAAGTAGCATGTGATGTTTGAATCTACAATCGGGAAAATTATTAATGCTTTACTGCTCTAGCTCAGTCTAATGAGGTCATTTTCCAACCGGTTGATGAAATAGAGAGCAACATACTAGATGGGATTATGGATGTCAATTATGATGAGGATGATTATCCAAAGGTGCTCGAATCACTTGTGTGTCCATTGCAAGTGAAACTGGACAAGGTCTTTGATAGAGGTAAGAATTGATTTTCATTTTCCATTTGGTGGCTTGGGATGATCAAATCGAATCAAGAAGGGAGAGGGAATTATGTACAAGAGCTATTTGAGGGCACCTAATACATCTGGCTGATGGTCTGCTTCCACCTGATATTTTGAGATCTTGCTATTCCTGTAGGAGGCATACATCCCCAGTCGAAGCCACTAGTGGAACCCCTAAAATTCTCTTGGTTCCACTAATTTTTTCATGATCAAAACCTAATCATAGTCTTGTTTGTCATTAGGGTTGAGGTTTTACCATTTTCTATTCATGATTATGCCCTTGTTTGGCCTCTCGGTTTGTATTTGAGTTTACTGGTTGTATCCATTTCTTGGTCATTTCATAATCTTTCATGGCTTTGATCCCCATTACTTTACCAGCCCCTTCTTTTGTTTCTCCATCGAGGCTAGGGGACCCCTTTTAAAAATGCACCTTAAGTCAGGCCCCAAGTATTGTATTACCCATCGTACGATTGTTCCAAGTATTCATATGCAACCTATGATGAGCGATGACCTTATTTTTCCTCTGATCGGTCATCTATCATCTCTCATGTATTCGTTTACCACTGTGGGGAATTAAAATATGATGAGTGATGTAGTTAACCTTTTAACCCATCGCTACCCTTCTATCTATTGTCGGTTGTCTTGTGCAGATCACAGGGGAACTTGCAACTGTCGATGTGTAAGTGATTTTTCATCGTTGAGAGGTTAAGCTTTTCTAGTTGACATCAGGAAAGGAGGGGACAACACATGACGAGTGATGGAAATGTGCCTAGTAGCCAAGGGTCTGTTGTGGTTAGCATCACTGGCTTCCCCACTATTGTGTGTCACCCTCTGTGTTTCTAATTGCAACCCATGACCGTCAATGGTTTGAGTTCCTCCTAATCACATAGGGTTGATTTATCATAGGTCTGGGTCATTTGGGTAAGTCACAACACACGATGGGCAATGCTAATGACAATCTATGGCCAAGATCTTTCCAAGACAAAGATTAAAGTCTAGTGCCTCATTGCTGGCCTTGGTGCCATCACTTGATGGGACTCTTGTGGGGTGGATGAACATGCGATGTGTCTTGTTTGTGGCCCAGATTTACCCATGATTGTCAAGAATGACAACGCACGTGTTAAAGGTGATGGCGCAAGGATGTGGATGAGTACGTGGTAGTTTTAAAGCATCTCCTCATTATTTCTACGTATGATCAACAAAGTAAGTCATGATCCTTAATGGGCCTCATTGATTGAGTTTTTAATTCTTGGAGATCAATGAATGAGATGTGACATGCAGTGAATGATTTTTTTCTCACTCGAGTGAACTAGGATGGCCATTATTTGTAGGATGTTTTCACTTCCTCTAATTAGTGAGGATCTTCTATGGTTTGTTTTCTCATCTACATTTATCAGTGCATATGGTAAACTATCACCGGTGCTAGTGTGGTAAGACTGTTGTTACTTGAGGAGTTCTCACAAAGGTGGCATACTGGTATGTTAATCCATATGGTGTTCTTCCTGAGGTTCATTGATTTATTCTATGTCTCGTGCCTTTGGGGCTTACATTTCCTACATATAGGGGTGTTTTGGGGATTATAGACATTTTTTTCCTTGCATAATTAGCTCTAGGTAGGTGTTGGATGTAAAATGAGTCGACCAAGTTCCTTTGATGTACTAGTTCATAGGTCAAGGAGATTTAGTATGTAGGAACCATTGGTTTATGAGCCTGAGGTGAAACCCATGGCAACAAAAATTTTGGTTGTTCCAAGAGCTAAGGGGATAGTTCGTAGAAAGGTCAAGAGAACCATTATCAAAAGTGCCTACAATCTCAGAGTAAGGAATTGTTCAAAAGAATTGGTCAAGTTTAAGGGAAAAGGGTCCGCAAAATTTACAAAAGAATTAACGAGATTGAAGGCGGATCTTAGGGCTTGTTCGAAGAAACCCAGTGCTTTGGTGGTAATTTCTGATAGCTCTTCAGATGAAGGAGGAGGATTTGGCCTTGGCGCCTTCTATTGGAATTTTTCTCTAGTGCCATATACTAACTCAGATGATGATGTGGTACTTGCAACTCCACTCTTTGTGAAGAAGCCTAGTGGGAGTGCCTACTCGACGGCTGGCAAGGTCGGGTGGCACCCATGTTTCTCTTCTCAGTGGTGTCTATGTTCTGGGTGTGGGGTGAGGATATTTGTCTTATGTGGCTAGTTCGATGGGTTTTTTTTATGTTGGCGGTGATGGTGAATCTTCCCCATTTTGAGCGACATGTGGATTTCAATGATGGTGCCTTTTGGAAGGCTTGCATGGCACCTTTGACAAATGGTTTGGTGCTCCTTTGTCCTTTTTCCCTTTTTCTTTCCCATGGGTGTGTGAATGAAAAAATGTAATGGTTTAGGAACAGAACCCCATGAAATGAAATTGATATCAAAATTATCATAAAATTTAACTGTAATGAGCCCTTTGCTTGTTGCTCCCTTGGCTTATAAAAGGGATTTCAAGGCTCATTACAGGGGGTCAGAATTTTGAGTCTGGAATGGCTTAGGTATAGCACATTAACCCAAGGTAGTACAAAAGGTATGATGAATATGCCATAGAATCATCTTGGGTAAAAGTTTTGTATGTGATATTCTTAAAATAGTTTTGTATGGATTTATGATGTTAAAGAAAATCTGCAAAAAACTAAAGCATATACTCTCCTGTATGCAATTATTACATATCATAAATAAAAATATCAAGTATCTTTTCATTTTTCTTCAGTGTTTAATTGAATTTAGGATTCTTTTCTTTTCTTTAACTTAAATGGTTAATTAAAAACTTGAAGGGAGTCATAGGTGTGTAAGAACTTGAACAAGATTCTATTAAGTAGTAATGTTCTACGTACTAGAAATTTTCATAATGTAAGGCACTATGAAAATAGTCCAATTATTCCAAGGTTAGGTAATTTATATATTACTAGCTATTACATATTTGACTCTGTTCCCAATTGATGAGACACTGGCCTATTTGTCGTACATTCTCATAATCTAATGTTTAAGGCTAAAATACCTAGTCAGGGACTCATGATAATGAAAATGTTAAATAAAAGTTTACCAATTCTGAGACATGAGTCTAAAAGGTATCCTCGTTCTTGGAAAATAAATGGTTGTTCATGTAAAATCCAGCCACACTTTTGATGAATGATGTTTGTTTGCATGAAAAGGAATTTAGTTGTGTAGATGTGTTCTCAATTTTAAACAAAATCCTTGTGAACATAATTGGGAAATACCCTCCCCGGTTTCATAGAACCTAAAGTGTAGGTGTGAAAGGCTTGAAAGCCTTCACCTGTTGAGTTGGCCATTCATCTTTAGGATTATTGGTAATGAAGGTTGGCTACCTTCTAGAGTCTTCCTAAGGTGTATTGGAAAAAAACCAACAATTGCTAAATTTCCAATGCCAGTGTCATTTGAATTTTACCTTTTTGGCTTAAGATTATTATAGGAGCAATAAAGGCAGTAAAGGAGTAATAAATGAAGGCTATGATGAAGGAAAATGGTGGAGGTTGATGTCATTTCACACATGCGATCCGTCATCTCACTCAAAATTTAAATCAGCTCAATAATTGAAACTTGCTGACATGGACCAATATGGACAAACATGTGGACATGGTATTCACACTTCCCACCTAACCTAAATTTGCACATGTGTCCTCACATGTGAGGTGGTAATGATGATTTGATAGGGGCAAGGAATAATTACATGCTATGGAGAATGTCCATATTAATGTACAATAATTAAATGAATGTATTAAAACTTAATTAAGATATAAAAAATTGATGTGCACGTACTTGAATTCATGGAAGATTTGTTGCAAATATTATGGAGAAAGTATCGGTCACTTTTTGAGAAATTAGTTGAGCAATTAATGAAAGTGGAGTGGAATGAGGTGGAATGGAATGAAGTGAAAGGATGGTGGAATGATGGAAGAGAGAGAAAGGTGGAGATGGATGGGTGGATGGATGAAGAAGTGGACTCCCACAAAAGTGAAAGTCTTTATTATGACAAGCTACATACCTTAATTATCCAGAAGGAGGGACACTAGGTATGCTTCCTTCGGTTGCAGGAAGTTATGGTATTGCATGTTAACTGAATTGCTGCATGAATTCCTCCTTGGAAGTTGGCTTGTGATACAACTTGAGGTGATGACCATTGACAAGCAACTTAAATATGATAGGATCAATGGTAGTGAGCTAAACAACTCCATTGGAAAAGACTTCAACAACCTCATACGGTCCTAGCCACCTTGTCTAGAATTTTCCTAAATTGTCTTGACACCTTGAGTCATAGAGCGGTGCCCAGTCACTTGGCTAGAATTTCTTATCCTTTATGAATTTTTCACACTACTTTACTTTTTGATTATGCACTACCTTTGTGTGACACAAGGTTGTCTTCCTCATCTCATCCAGAGTATTCAACTGCATTATTCTATCCCTTTGTGCCTCAGAGATATCCATCCCCTAGTCTATTGTAGTCCTAAGAGTCTTATGCTCAAATTCAATGGGAATCATAGTTGTCTTTCCACACAAAAACTTAAATGGAGTGAATCTTGTAGTTGTTTTCCAAGTAGTTCTATAGGCCCAAACAACTTCTAGTAATCTACTTGCCTAATCCTTTTTATGGATAGCCACTGTTTTGGGGCTTCAATTTCTCTATTGGTCACCTCAACTTGGCCATTGGCCTGAGGGTGATAAGGAGTATACTTCATGTGCCTAACGTTGTACTCATTGACTAGTGTTGTAACAAGGGTTGAAGTGAATTGAGCCCCTTGATTAGTCACTATCTCTCTTGGAACCCCATACCGTGTGAAAATTTCCTCATAAAGAAATTTTGCAACCTTATTATCTCTTGCATGCCTCATGGCCTTCACTTCTACCCACTTGGCTACATAATCAGTGCATACCAAGATATAGGATTACCATTTGATGGAGGATCAATGGGTCCTACAAAATCCAATCCCCACTTATCAAATGGAGTGATTACTACTTGGGAGTAAATTGGCATATCATCAGATTTGGTTGGCCAGCCTATCCCCTAGAATCTGTCACACTTCCTTCTATATCTCCTTGCATCCTTGTGGACTATGGGCAATTAATATCCTATGTTCATAATATTCATTGTTGTCCTCTTGGCTATAAAATTCCCTCCATAGGGTTCATTGTGACATGCATGCAAAATATCATATGTCTCATCTTCCCTCACACATCTCCTCATGACATGGTCTAGTACAGTGTAGAAAAAACATCCAATAATCCATGAGAAAGGAAAATATTTTTCAATGAGCACCCTCTTCTCTTTTGGAGAGAAGTGAGGACGAACTCTCCCCGTGACCAGATAATTAGCTATGTTAGCATACAAGGGTGTCTACAAACTGATATAGAATAAATGCTCATCAAGGTAAGAGTCATATATGACTTGATTGTCCTTTGATGTAGTCAACCTTGAAAGAAGCTTTGCAACAACATTGGCCTTTCCTGGTTTATCCACAATGGTTATGTCAAACTCCTGCATCAGTAATAACCATATTGCTAGCCTACCTGAGATCAAGGGTTTATTCATGAGGTATCTAATGGCTACATGATCAGTGTGGAAAAATATTTGGTAGCCTATTATGTAGTGCCTAAATTTTTTTAGGGCATAGATCACTGCCAACATTTCTTTTTTTTTCACTGTATAGTTGAATTCATCTACTTACAAATTTTTGTTGAGAAAATAAATAGAATTTTTAATAGCTCCTTTTTTCTGTCCTAAGACTGCTCCTATAGCATAGTCTAATGCATCTATCTGGATGTGAAAAGGAATCTCCCAATAAGGACCTTGGATTATAGGAGCATGACTTAAAGTTTCTTTCAAGTTAGAAAATGTCTTGTCACAGTCTTATGTCCATCAGAATTCAACATCTCTAGTTAGCAGATTATACAATGGTGTTGCCATTTTGTTCAAGTCTTTGATGAACCTCCTATAATAACCTACATGTCCTAACAAAATTCTAACATCTTTTTATTTTTTAGGGATAGGTAGATTGGTGATCACCTCAATCTTTGTAGGATCTACTTGAATTCCTTTGTGAGAGATGTAGTAGCCAAGAACTACACCTTCCTGCATCATCATGAAGCACTTTTCACTATTTAAAGATAGATTGTGGTTTGCACATTTTGTAGGACTCCCCTAAGATTTTCCAATTCTTCATTGAAATTAGCACCATAAGTAGTGAAGTCATCCATATAGATTTATATGCAATCAAGAGAGATATCTGAAAATATGCTAATGACTGCCCTCTAAAAAGTTGTAGGTGCATTGAATAAGCCAAATGGAAGTACTGAGTAGGCATAGGTCCCCCATGGATAGGTAAAGGTGGTCTTCTCCTGGTTCTCTGGTGCAATTTGGATTTGGTTATAGCTGTTGAATCCATCTAGGAAAGAAAAGTACTACTTTCCTACAAGTGGGTCGAAAACTCGATCTATGAGACGTAAGGGAAAATGGTCCTTTTTGGTGTCAGCATTAAGTTCCCTATAATTAACACAAACTCACCACTTCCCTCCTTTTTTGGGTACAATCACCAATGGGGACACCCACAGGCTATATGAAATGGGGTAGGTAAATCCTGCATCCAACAATTTTTGTAGTTCCCCTTTTACAATTTCTCTCAATGCAGGGTTAATTCTTCTTTGAGTCTACCTCACTGGTGCACAATCATTTCTTATGTATATCCTATGAGTGCAAAAATTAGGGTCCAATCCTTTCATATCATGATATTCCCACACAAATGTACACTGGTGGGACCTCAATAGGTTTTCCAATGACAATGGTTGCTCTTCACTCAGTTTGTTGTTAATATTTAGATATTTTCCTTTTGACACCCGCACTTGTGTAGTTAACTCTACCATAGATTCTTCACTAATGCTTGGTACTTTGAGTTCATGTGGTAGAAATGTATGAGACATACCTATTGCTGTAGGAAATTTGGCTACAGGAAGAGCAGGTAGGAGTGTCTTCACTAGATCAATAGAATTAGATGCATGAGAGGATGATGCTTCCTCTACCTAACAATGGTTCTATTGTGCATATTTTGCACACACGTCCTGTCGTAGGTAGGGACCCTCTTTTTTTGCTCCTAGTGGGATTCTTTTCTCTTGTATTGATTTGTGTGCCCCATTTTTGGTATCCTATTTGGTCAATGTGCCCTTCAAATTCTTATTTTTGGCTGACCATATTTTCTCCTGAAATAAAAAATGGCTAAGTCTTGGGTTTTTTGGGCTTCCCCCCCCCTCCCCCCCCTGCTCGGTCGATTCGCTTTTTCCTTCATTTTTTTGACTTTGGGGATAGATTTCCTATGGATTTTGGATGTTTTTGTGATGCCTAAGTGAATTGACAAGGTTTCATTAAGTTTCAGGAAGTTTTGAAAATTCCAAAACTGAATTTCTGCAGCAACATTCCTGCAACAACATTCCTATAGTGACATTCCGGCCTCATGTCTCCGGAACATACAAGCGCACCTCCAAATCAAAAAAAAACTTTGACCTAGATGCTAAAATGGGGTCTTATCCTCCCTGGAACTTTCAAATTCCAAAATTGCAGCTGGGAAATACCATCCGGAGTTTCGTGCTCCGTCGGCCGCTTCAAACAACATTTCGGACTCATTTTCCGGAACGTACAAGTGCATCTCCAAATAAAAAATGGACTTCCACCCAGATGCTAAAATGGGGTCTTATCCTCCCTAGAACTTTCAAATTCCAAAATTGCAGCCGGAAAATACCATCCAGAGTTTTGTGCTCTGTCGGCCGTTTCAAACAACATTTCCAAAATAGCATTTCGGGCTCATGTTTTCAGAACATACAAGCGCACCTCCAAATAAAAAATGGACTTTGACCGAAATGCTAAAATGGGGTCTTATCCTCCCTTGGCCTTTCAAATTCCAAATTTGCAGCCGAGAAATACCATTCGGAGTTCCATGCTCCGTCGACTGTTTTGAAACAGAATTTCCAAAACAACATTTTGGGTTCATGTTTCTGGAATGTACCAGTGCACCTCCAAATCAAAAATGGACTTCGACCCAGATGCTAAAATGGGGTCTTATCCTCCCTTGACCTTTGAAATTCTAAATTTTCAGCTGGGAAATACCATCCGGAGTTCCGTGCTCTGTCAACCGTTTTAAATCAACATTCCTAAAACAGCATTTCGGCCTTTCATTTCCTATTTCAAGGAGCCTACCATGGGTCCATCAATAAAACCATTTGATCCAATGAGGAATGCTAAAATTCTATCAGGAGAAGGTGGCTTTCAATCAGTTTCAACGACAGTAAAAGGGAAATTAGCTAGAAGACAAAACTACTACAGTGACTGGCCACTACAAGACAGAATAGGGAAAAGATAAAGATGTATTTTAAATTACTAAATATTGTGGGGTAGGTGAAGCCCTAATGTAATTGAATCTAAGCCACACAATGTAACTCAATCATAGCCATTCATTTGGGCTTTGGTAAACTATAAATAGGGGTCTTCCGCTCATTTGTAGTTGTTGGAGAGCTATTGTAAAAACATTCTACAACAATAGAAAGTAGCATTGCATGATCTATGGGTGTTACTTTTGAGTTTACTCATTATGTGTGCATGGTTCTACCTCCCAAGTTAGTTTTAGTTGTAATTTCTTGAATGGAAGTGGTAATGGTGATTGTTGTTTCAGTATTTGATGAATTTCCAGCCCATACTTTTGGCACTTGTTGATGGCAAATTGTTGTGCAAAGTTAGCCTGAGCTTCTTTATTTGATTGTTGCAACCTAGTTCACTTGCATGTTCATGATGTGTGTATGCAAACTGAAAATCTGTAGTCCTTAGAAGATTGCACTGGTTTTGTGTAACTGTAGGATCCTCTTGGCCAAGCAAAACCCAGTTTAGGGAGTTTGTCTACTGTAGCAGCCTCCATGATCACTGTTCATTCATAGTTTTAGATCCAGGAACCTTCTCTCTTCCCTGCCCTTTTTCCTTTCTATTAATAAGTAACCTTAGGGAAGGTTCATTGCACACTGTAAAGCTAAATTTGATGTTGAAATGGAGTTCAAGACTGCTATTTGAACCTGCAGCAAATGCACAACAACTCTACCATCTTAAAAATTCCATTTTTTGATCCAACTTTCCCACTTTATAACTCATCCATAAGTCCACCTTGTGATTCCAGCAAATCACCTAAATCAACTGAGATATTCCAAGCACTGCCAAGACTTGACATCCGAGAGACCTTGGGATAGTGTTCTGCAATTTGATTGTGGAAGATTATCTTTCAAGAGAGGTGATGCACCTATGCATTACCTGTGTTGAGAAGTGCATGAAAACACCATCAACAGATTCTGAATTATGTTAGACAATACTTCATCTTCATCTTGAAGCTATATGAAATAAATTTCACCTAACATCATAATTCGTGCCATAGAATTAACTTCCTCGGCCTCTTCACCAACATGTGGCCATAAAGGATCATTCCTATCATGGGATGGTTGAGCATAAGGGTAGAGAACAAGATTTTTGGTTCTCGTTCCATCATAAATGGTCAAGTCTCTTGTTTGACATCCAATATAGGTGTTTGTTGTTGCTAACCATGGCCTTCCAAGAATAATGGGGTACTCGCCTAGTGTGGCCTTGGGAGAAAGAATCATAAAATTTGCTGGGTACTCCCAAGAGTCTAGAGTTACTACAAGATCCTCTACTATCCCATCAAGCTTAACAGTAGAACTATTAGCAAGCTACAGGAAAGTAGGAGTAGGTATCATGCTTGCAACATTTAGTTGTTGTAGGATGTACTTATTCATTACATTTATTTTTGCTCCATAATAAATCAGAGCATTCTTTATCTAGATCCCATTTATAACAACTCCTACCATAGGACTCCCTGGGTCATTATATTTTGGAACAATCACTTTCCCAATCATGATGCCAGCTAGTTGTCCCACCACATGAACTGTAGTGGGGTCTTTCTTCTTCCTTCCTAGCTTCTTAAGGCATGCTTTCTTGATTGATTTTTCATATATGGGAACATATTTTATAGCTTGAAATAGAGGTATTTGGACACATATATGCTTCAACTAATCTAAAATGTCAAAATTTGTGTCCTCCTTCTCTTCCTTTTGCTTCACAATTTCCAACCTCTAGGGAAATGGTGGTTCTAGTTTAGTCTGCTTGACTAGGACTAGTTCAGGATTTTTAGGTGCACTTGGATGAATGGGGACATTTAGAGGGTCCTCTTCTTCCATAGGAAGCTTAGTGATAATGGGTGTGGAAGGAGATAGAAAAGTAGTTCCTGAACATAAGCAGATGTCACTTACACTCACAACATATGGAAGGAATTGATTTGGATCAGTAGAGTATACTGGCTTCTATTGTGGTTTATTGTTTGGATTAGGTGTGGGCAGAGTTGGTAGCTGAGTAGGTTTAGGTGCATTTGAACTCAAATTAAAAGGAGGAGGCATTATAGCAGGCTACTGGGGCTGAGAAGGTGGCTGCATGTAATTGGCTGTCTAGTTTGGTCTTTGTTGTCCTCCCCTCCATTGAGATATTTTTTGCCAATTTCCCTGAGGTTGCTACCATTGGGGTGGAGATTTTTGGTGATTGGGCAAAGCATTTAGAGGGTTATTCTAAGGTTGTGGTGGATATCCTCTATAATTGGATAGATATGAGGGTTTCCATTGGTTACCAAATGAATAATAATTGAAATATGGCCCAACAAAAGATAGTGAATCCGGTGGCATGCCTTGTCTTGGAGCCCAATGCCTCCTTTTTGCAATGTAGTAGAATTTATCATCTTCACCCTGGATTGGCTTGAACTCGGGTGCCATCTGCTTGCTATCAATATTAGCTATCATCTTGCATCTGCAGTCCTTCTTATTTTGTCTATAATGAGGGAAATATTCTTCCAACATTGCCTTTGCCTCCTCTTGTTTCTTCTTGGCCTGAAGTGTATCCAACTGAGTAACTAGATTATTTATGATGTCTTGCTTGAAGTCTACCAGTAAGTGAGTAATCTCCATCCTTGAAACTCTACTAGTAGATTACTTAACCATGGAGGATTGGTAAGTTCTCCATTTATTTGAAGTTTCACTAGAATAGTTTTGACATATATTCTTGATGTCCTCCCAAGGAACTTGGGTGATATCTCCTCCTCCCATCAGATCCAAGGCATCTATGCAGCTGCCATTAATTCCTCTTAAGAAAATCAGCTTCTATGATTCTTCATTAAGTGTATGGTGTGGATATTTCTGTAAGCAAAACAAAAACCTTGAAATGTAATCTTCCAGGCTCTCATCTTCCTTTTGCTACATCCTAAAAATGCCATCTCCTATCATGTCACTTCCCCTGCAATACTCCTTGTATTTCTCAAGGAAATTTGTCTTCATGTTCTCCCAATTCTCCACAATATTTCTTCCTAGGCTCATGAACCATCTTAATGTAGCTTCTTCCAAGGTGGAAGGGAATAGCTTAAGCCTATGGGCATCAATGGTATAGTCATAACTCCTGCAGAGTATATCAAACTCGAACAAAAATGTATAAGGATTTTCTATGAAAAGTCCATAGATCTTAAGAAGGATAGAAACAGGGATAGTTTTGAGGTTGTCTACTTCATTCTGATGAGCAATGGGGAAAGGAAAAGATGGTTGGTTAGGTCTATTTTTATTTGTATCACCCATGCCTGCCTGATGAAGTTCCAAAGAAAGGGGGTTCTCAATTAGATTATGATCTTCAAAGGAAACTTAAGAACTATTCAGATCCAAAAAATGTATCAGCAAAGGGGTGTGGCTCTTCTTCTTCTTTGTCTCTTGGAAAATTCTAATACATAATTATCTCAAATAGATCAAGGTTGTTATGAAGGAATCTCCCACGGGAATCTCTCCTCCTTCCTCTATTCATATTATATCAACTCACTATCAACCAACTTACACAAAGAATTGAAAAAGGAATAGGGGGTTCACTACTTTCCTAAATGAGGGGTATACTAAGAACAACTTCCACAAATAGTACAACAAGAAAAAATATCAATGACTCCAAAGAACTCCCTAGTTTGACACCATCCTCAGCAACAGTGCCAAAAATTTTGGCCTCCTACAATGATATAAACAACTACGCCCTTGCAATTGTGATTTAGAGATTGGACATCTAACCTGAATAGCTATTTCAATCATCATGAAGGTGCATTTAACTTGTCAACCTAGGGACGTAAACTTGAAATGGGTGAACACAATATGTGCACTAGGAATCCAAAGTAGCCATATCCATCCTATAGCTAAGAAAGACACAATGTTGAAAGTAAATTGCTTGGAAGAAAATAACATAAGTATTGAGCATCAAGCAATAACTAAACTAAGCTTAAATGCATGATAGAAATGAAAATATGAGTGAACAAACATGAAACTACTCTATCTACTTTGGCTGTAGGAACAGTCACATAATGGAATTCTAGTGGTTGTAGGAACAGACAGTCCCAGATTCTTAACTAATTACTGAACAAAAAATGACAACTAACTAAACTAAGAGATGAAATACTCACCAAGTGGTCCCCCTTAGAAGAGTATCCCTTAAAAAAAATTCAAAATCAAATGCACAAACTTATAACTTCATTTCATTCATTGGAAAACATGAGTACAATCGAGCAACATGACTATATTATTGAAAAACTACGAACATGAGTACATCATCAAATTAAGCAACCCCCTGAGAAGGAGCATATGAGTCTTATTTATAGGAAAAGAAGGTACTAAATAATCACCTAGCAAGACAGTCAAATCCCATATATCAAGAGGATTCCACTTTAGGGAAAGCATAAAAAGTTGAAAGGCAGTTACACATGCACGAAATATGGTCAAGCATGTTTGCCTGAATGCAAACTTAGCACAACAGTAACAACTATATTCGCTCAATAGAAAATTAAGACCATTTACAAGGCAGTTAAAATTTTCATTGTAATGAGGAATCTCCCGCCTTCAAGAGTCTTCCTGCCTTGAATGATCACCTTGTTGACCATTATGGCAAATGACTAGCTAGTAGAATATTCCTCAATTGTAGGCCTCTAATTGTATTTGCATGACAATATTAGTACGCACAACAACTGCATATTTGTAACTATCTTAAAGTGACATTCATTAACCAACATTTAAAATTAGCATAGATAGTTCATATAGCATGTCAATGTCATTTAAAGGTTATGAAAATAATCTTATGTCCAATGGCTATGGTTTTGGGGAAATATCATAAAAAGGTCAACATCCAAGCATCAAAGTCTATGAAAACTGCAACAAATGGATAACAAACCCTATCAAAATTGAACCATAAACTGGACTCATCGGGATCTAGGAGAAAGAGAAATTACCCCACAACAAAAGAGACCTTGAGGTTATTATCTCCACAACCATTGACTTCGATGAATTCCTTGATCTCTAGGATATTCTTCATTTTTTATGCCTTGGATTTAGATGTGGATGCTAAGGTGGATGGGTCAACATAGGAGGATGGTACAAGAACTACATAATTCTTAGGTATTTTTGGTACCTTGTAATACTTCCTGTCCAATTTTTTGCAATAGAAGAAAGGCTCTAGATCACCATGGATTTTTATTTATCCATTCTCATATAGAAACTTGATACACTCATGATAGGTTGAAGCTACATATTCCATGACATGAATCCATGGTCGACCAAAAAGTATTTTTTAAGGTAAATCAATATGAAGGACTTGACAAGTTGTTTTTGCAATAGCAGGTCCTACTTGGATAGGCATCTTGATGGTACCTTCTAAAATCCTTGCACTATCATCATAAGCTCTGATAGTGACTCCTATTTCTTTCTCAGTTACATCTTTATAGTAGCCTAGTTTCTTCATCAACCGAATGGTGCAAATTTTTAGGCCAATACCTCCATATAACAAGTACCTTTTCACTTTATTCTTGTGGATGTAGACCTAAAGGTGTAAAGCACGATTATGAGATGGCTGCAATGGGAGGTCATTCTCAAAATATGTAAGTAAATGGTAGGACATGATATGTTCGACCATATCTTGATTTTTTTTAATATTGAGATCATTGGGTACCCAAAATGAGGAAATATATTTTTCTAGTATATCCCTATGTGCGGGGGAGATTTTTAAGAGCTCTAGGATAGAAATCTGTGCAGGGGTCTTCTTCAATTGATCTAAGAAACTATAAGTAGTAGGGTTTTACTTTAATGGGGTTATAGGCTGTGAAGGGGCTCCTTGGATAGTTAATTTCCCTCTATGTGTGGTGACTCCACACTCAATAGTAGGTCCTTTTATTGTGATAACGGATATGTGATGGTCGCATGTTCCTAGAACATTGTGTTAGACATGATTGACTTGATGGTAACCTTTTCCCTTTCTTTTATCATTTCCCTTATTATGATCAAGCACAAGGGTCTTGTATATCCCAAGATCCTTATTCCTAGGTTGTTGGTCAATACTTACCTTTTCATTATCAATGATGTCTTAGATAATTTTCTTCAACTTCATGCAATTTGAAGTCTTGTGTCCCTTAGTTTTGTGAAATTTGTAATTATCTTCACCTTTATACCAAGGAGGTTTGACTTGTGGTTCTTGATAGTTTTTATAATCTGGAAGCATGATGATATTTGACTGAATTAACTTTTGTAACACCATTTTGATAGGCTCCCCCAAGGGTGTATATTTACACCATTGTAGGTAATTGTTTTGTCTAGGTGGTGGTCCTCTTGGGGGATTGGTATTGTTAATCGTCTTTTGATTTTTTTGTAGTTGTGTTTTTTGTTATTGTATGTTTTCTTGTGGTGGGGCATTGATCTCAAATTTTTCATCAACTACACCATCATTAATAACTTTCTTATTTTTAGCCCATATATGGGGTTTGTCACTAGAACTGGACAATGGATGATTATCTTTGTTTTGTATTGCTCCTTTTGTGATGGGGACCCTTTCAATGCTAAGGCCTTTGGGTATGAGTTCTTCATATGTTGACACACATTTCATTCATAATTGGAAGGCTAGGATTGTTTCCACATTTCTTGCAATGATCTTCACTTGTTGCTTCTCTAGTATTGGCTATTTACATTTTCTTTCTCTATGTCTCCATCATTGTAAAGAGGATGCAAATGGTTATCCCTTGTTTTGTTTAACGGTATAGAGTTTCTCAAAACTTACATCTGCATCAATATTGTAGGACAAATTTTCTACAAACTGATCTATTATCTCTTGAAATATCCTAATTCTTGGACGTAGGTGTGAGAACCAATCTATAGCTTGGCCTCCCAATATTCTTGGGAAGAGACACATCAATTATAAATTTGTGTATTCCACTTCAATGCATGCCACATAAAATTCTCTAATGTGCTCCTCTAGATCACCACTCCCCTTGTACTTATCAAATTTAGGTATTTCAATGCCTGAAAGGAATTGTATCATTACAATATTGTGATCAAATGGGTAGGGACATAAATCTTGCACTACGTATGAATTTTAATTTTACCCCATTTGAATATCTTAGATTTTCTACATGAGTGTCTTGATTTGTGCATATATTTCATCTTGAGGATTGTTCAATGGTGGAGCATATGTTATGTATTGTGGAATGGTCGGTGAATTGTAAGATGGATTTTGATATGATGATGCTTTGTTGTTGTATGTGTTATATGGTGTGCATTGTGGATTGGTGTGATATTGTAGATTTAGAGGTGATGAGGGTGGTGGGGTCTAATATGCTTTATATGAAAGTTGATTTGTGACATTTTGTTGATAACTAGCATGTTATTGTTTTTGTTGTTGAACAAGAAATTATTTTTGAGCTTGTAAGGCTTGTTTAGCTTGTTGCTCTTGTTGAGCTTGTTGTGCTATAATAGCTTGTTGTTGTGCAATGTCTTGTCTTTAAGCAGATGGGGTGATGTGTTTTATTGGTGGCTTGATGTTTTGATTTGGTTGCATGTATTGATTTGATGTGATGTATTAATTTTGTGGAATGTGTTGATGAGTATGTTATGGTAAAGGGATGTTATGATTTTAATTTTGGTAAGCTTGGTATTGTTGTTATTATGGGATTGAGTTTTGATTTTGTGACACTTGTTGTAGATTTTGATTTGATATATTTTGATTTTAATGAGGGGAAAATTTTCCTTGATGTTGGGATGTTTAATGTTGTTGTGATTGTTGAACACTCAAAATACTGAGAGAGGGGGTAAATCAGTATTCCATCAAACCATTTAGATACTAGCCATCCAATTAAAAAAATATATTTAACTGAAATAATGAATGAAAGAATGAAACATCAAAAAAATAACATGACACATGAACAACAATAATTTTATCTGGAAAACCAAAAATGGTAAAAACTATGGTGAGGGTTAGCTCACAATATATTATATCCAAATATAGTATATTACATAAACGCTCAATGTAGGTAGTATCACTATCCAGTGGACTCACCACTCATAGAGAATAATATAGAAGAAATAAGGGGTGGATCACATCCTATTGAACTATTACAAATGCATCTACAATATGTTGGATTACAATTCCAATGAAGTACAAAACAATCTTTGCACTAATCTAGATCAATGCTCTAATCTGTTATGCTTTTCTCTATTCCCACACGTTTTAATAAAGTTCACAACTCTAATCAAATTCACATCATACACATGTAGGTGGAACTCCATACATGTCACTTTTCACACATCACTTGCACCACACCTCAAAGCACTGAAATCAATCTCCTGTATATATCCATATCAAGTGTAACTTCAATTAGGTCGACCTAATTAAAGTTAACACATAAAATTTATCTTGCCATCCTTAAAAAATTCCATCTACATCTCATGTCTTAATTCAAAATTCAAATCTCTTTGAGATAGGTCAAAATGTATCTGTACACATCTAAAAATGGTCAAGGTTAACCAAACCTATTAATTAATTAAATTTGAATTATTTAATTAATATTCTTAAGTCATCTACATATAAATAAATTTAATTATTTATTTATATTGTTCATTTTCCAATTCTTCTAGTTTAATTAAATAAATAAAGTTTATTTAATTAATTACTACCTTCCTCTTAATTAATTAAATAGATTTCACAATTTATTTATATTAATTATCACAAGTTTAAATTCTAAATTTAAATGATATTCTTCATTTCACATTTAATTAAATATTTTCAATATTTAATTAAAAGCTTTTTCTCTTCTCCATAATTAAATATTTTCAAATATTTAATTATGAAGCTTTTTCATTTCCCATACATATTTAAATATTTATTTATTTAAATTATGGAGACATCTTTTATTTTGTCTCTTCATTTTCCATCTGTCTCTAAAACTTCCATCTTCTTTTCGAATTCTCGATCTCTCACCGTTCATTTCAACAGGTTTGAACTCAACCGTTGATCTTGGCCAATTGAATTCAAGCCTTCAAAAATCTATAAATACAACCCTCTTGTGGGTTGGAAAAGACCTTGAATCCTAGATTTTCATGCGTAGTTATTATAGTCGCATTTTAGCATTTCTAGCATTTAATTAGCATTTCAATTTCATAGCTTAAAGCATATTAGCAATGCATATGCATTTTTATTAATCTCATTCTCTCAAGTTGCCATTCTACAAGCTGCTATTTAAAACAACTGAGAGCCAACATCTTGAAACGAATTCTTGGAGATAAAGGACAATGGGATAAATTTGAAGGAGCTTCTTGTGTTTAGAGTTTGCATTTTGCTTTCTTTAATTTAGTTTCTTTAATCTAATATTTCATTGGTGTATTAGTTTAGATTCATTTTGATTTGCACATTCTAACATACACATTTTTGGCGCCCACCGTGGGGCCTAGCCCCGCATTTAATATTTTTTTTTGTAGATTTTTCTAGCAGGTGACGGACAAAAATCATATTTTGGCACATACGAGTCTCGGTTCGGCGCATACGAGGACTATTTTGGTGCATTTATGAGATCTTTCGGTGCATATGTTAACTATTTCGGTGCATCCATGGCCTGTCTCGGCGCATAGGCACTCTATTTCAACATATTCCTATGAGATCTTTCGGTGCATACATGGCTTGTTTCGGCACATAGACGACCTGTTTCGGTGCATACAGTTGTAAAAAATTGAAATTCAGATTTCGACGCCATCCGCGGATAGGATTTTTCAAATGTTATCTTTAACAGAATTAACCAATCCTAGGGTAGACATTTAAATCTGAATTAACAAATCCTAGGATACTCACCAAACATAAAATTTTCTTTTGGTTAAAATGAATCCCATGTTTTTAGTGAAGCAACATCTTCACTTAGTATAGAGAATTTGTCAATTTGGGGATTTAAAATTGAACCATTATTGTTTGTTGTGATTGTGGGTAATAGGTTTATGCTCTCCCCTTAACTGGGTGATCAAAACACCAGACTTACCTTTTATATTCTGCAATTTAATGCTTTATTACATCCTTTAGAAGGCTTGCTCTTGTGGGAAAAATTACTCACCCAAGAGGAACGACCTAAGTGGGAACACCTAAAGCCAAGGTTTCCAACCCACTTTAATCAAAAGCAAGTTGTTGATGAAAATCCAACTTGATAGTAGTGCGCAGAATAACTATCCCCAAAACCTTTGTTCTAAAGGTTGGGAGGTCTCTCGAGGGATTATATCTATTTTCCATACTGAATGGATACCCTTACTACAAACCATAGTGTAGAAATCCAGCCGTGTCAGTATCCAAACATCATCTTAATCACGGTGCAAGGGGAGGGAAGAATCTGCCCCCAAGACACTCACCATATAGTCGCCACGTATTGTTTGCTCAAGGGATTCGGTATCCACTTCCATCACTTTGAGTACGCACCTAGAAAAGACAAAAACATGGACACCCTCTAGGGGGTGACAAGGTTGTGTGAGTCGACGCAATTTTAAGTTATGGGCTGTGATTACTATGATGAACTATTTGACAAATTAAGAGTGAGTTTGACTGAAGTGCTTATCTTGTTTAAAACCTGTGGAAATCTCAAGAACATACACTCTTTGTTTAGATTTTAGGATTAACAAAACAACTGTCTTCTTCTATGTTGTGTTTTTCACATTTAAATCAGATTAAGATCATCCAAAACAATTTTTTTTATCAAATTATCAAAACATGTCGGTCTCAGGAGTAATTTAGCGCATCCCAGGTCTATTTCGACGCATCTATGCTTTGTTTCGGTGCATCTGTGCTCTGTTTTAGTGCATTCAGTCTCTGTTTTGGCGCATCTGTTTTCTGAGCCTAGGTGATTTTCTGACTTTCAGAAAATCAAGTCTTACCAGTCTAGTCTTTCCCATGCTCAGAGTTTGGAAGTCTATGAATTTTGCTAAGAAGTCCTTAGAAAGAAAGATTAGAAAGCCCAAGAAGCCTCTCAGTCATAAGAAAGTATTGAAGAAGAGGAAATTTCTATATCAAATTCGAAAGGTCCTGCTTGAACACAGAACCTTTATTCACTGATATCATGACTATGTTAGAGGTTTCACTGATGATTATGTTTTAGAACCCTTATACTCAAGAGCTTTCTTTCAAAGAAGAGCCCTTTCTCAAAGGCATAACCATAGTTAGCGTATTTTTTCTTCTTATATTCCCCAACCTACAATCACGTACGCTACTCGTCCAAATCAAATTCTGCAATAGAGAACTCAAGCACATTAGGCATCCATTAAATTCATCTTTCTACAAAGCTTAGATCAAACTTCACAAAGTGAAAAATCATCTCTATTTTCGATCTTTGGTTTAATTCCCGCAAACATGATTTTCATCCTTTCAATCAGGGAATCACGAGCTAAAGATTAAAAATCTTTTAAGTCATAGAATCTTCATTCTATCCTGACTTTCATATCCATCACCATTGCACTATTTCATTCCTTTGATCAAAGTTAGTAGGATTTGAGTAAAACTTATGCTTGTTACCACGAGATCTCGAAAGCACGTAGAAAAAGATGAAAGTACAGTGAGCAAAATGGGTGATAATAGTGAGAGGGAGGAAAACCTCTTTAACAATTCAAATATTGAAGAGCTAACGGAAGAAAAACTTCAAGAAGCGGAGTAGGATCCTCAATTCCATACTCTTATGGAAAGGATTTTAGAACAAAACAAGGAGAGATATTTTCTTTCTTTAGCTAATCAAGGAGCTAAGTTACCTACCGATTCTAACACGGAAGGGATTAAAGAAAATCCTGAAACTCCTCTTAACGATTTTAATGCCCTTACTCAACAGATCAAGGAATTACAAGGGCAAATAAAATAAATGCAAAGGGGAGCAACAAAGAAGTATGTTTTGGAGGAAATATGTCCTTATCCATTCGATAGAAATATTTGAATGATTCCTTTTCCAAAACATTGCGAAATCCCTAATTTTGATAGGTATAATGGGAAAACTGACCCCATTGAGCATGTAAGGGATTTCTGAAATATGAGCTTAGAATTTGCTCATGATGATACCTACTTAATGTGGTTGTTTCCATGAAGTCTGGGTGGACAATCCATGGAGTGGCTTTCAAAGATCACTCCCCCCATCAAAACCTTTGAAGAGTTGATAAATAAGTTTATAGCACAATACTCTTACAACATCCAACACCAGATAACCATGCTTGATCTTTGTAAGATAAAACAAAAAGTAGGCGAATCTTTCACTACATTTTTGTAAAGGTGGAGAAGGGTGTTTGCTAGATACTCTCGTCCTGTTCCTGAAAAGAAAAAGATGGAGATCTTCATCAATAGTATTAATCAGGAAATGAGTTGCAGAATAAACCTTCACTGTCCTCAATCATTTGAAAAATTGATTGAAAATGCAATTACCATTGAAGATGCATTGATCAAGCGTGGAGTTCTAAAAATTGATAAAGAGGGTTCAAATTCATACAACGACAATAATAACCATAATAACAACAATGACAAGTCACGATTTTGGACTCAAAATAAAAATGTTGTGAATGATGGGGTAGTAGGTGCTAACAATGTGAATACAAAGCCTGCCATCCTTAATGTGTCAGGTGTTCAATGAAACAATAATACTAGAAATTCTAGCACTCAAGGCAATGTTTCTAATCAAGGAAACACAACTAACAATCGTGGAAATAATTTTGACAATAATCAAAATTCAAATGCACCTAGATCATCATATTTTTCGAGTCGATGGAGTTTCACTCCCTTGGGCCAATCTTTGGAATCCATTCTCAAAGAATTATTGAATCAAAACACTATTACATTGCCACCACAAAGAGACTATGAGCCTTGAGTTGAACCACCATCGTGGAATGACTCACACTTCTATGATTATCATAGGTGCAAAGGTCATAAGACAAACAATTGCCAAGGGTTAAAGAATATTGTTCAAAATTTGATTGATAATCATACCATCATAGTTGAGGGACATAATGTCAATAATGACCATCAAGCGTTCAAGAATCCGCTCCCTAATTATCACAAAGGGGAATCCTCAAGTGACAAGGGCAAGAATGTTAACATCCACGACATTATTATATATCATATCTATACTGATGATCCTCAAATCAACGCTATCCAAATTAAAGGTAAGCAAGAATATCGAGAGGTCAATGTTACGACAAGGGGACAAGCCAAGATCATTGTCAAAGGCAGCTCATCTAAAGAAGCAATTCCCCCTCCAAGTCAATACAATTTGGTTGATAAACTGTGAAAAACATCAGCCCAAATTTCTATCTTGGAACTTTTAAAGTTATCACTTGCACATAAGGACATTCTGGAAAAGGCCCTTGTTGATACCACTGTATCCCTTGATCTAGATATCAATAAATTTCAAGCCATAGTGGGACACTTGTCCTCCTACGCATGTTTATCTTTTTCTGAAAAAGATGATTCATCCATAACCCATCCGCATAATTCATCACTCTATTTAGAGATCATGGTTCACAAAGCCCGCATTAGATGTGTTCTCATAGATGGGGGAGCTGGATTAAACATTTGTACTTTAAAATTGGTCCTAGCCTTGGGATATTTAGCAGACTCTATAGATCCATGGAGGAAAATTACAATTAAGGCTTATGATGATGAGGAAAGGACTTCCAAAGGTCTCATCATGCTACCAATTAGAGTGGGACCTGTTGTGAAGAATACCTTTTGTCAGGTTCTCGATCGAGATCTAACCTATAACATATTATTGGGTCGTCCATGGATTCATGACATGCAAGCTGTTCCATCTACTTATCATCAATGTTTGAAGTTTCCATATGATGGACATGAAGTAAAAATACCCGCTGATCACATTAGCAGTCAAACTTGTTCTAACCTAAGAGCAACTCAGGATACACTTGTCCCACATAATAGAGAGGTTTTGGCCATCTCTACCTACAAAAAAAAAGAACAAGCACAAGAAATGATAAGCAATTTTGGCACCAAGTTAAAATTGAAAGATAATGGGGTGGGAGAATATTCTTTATCTCTCTCCAATCTACCCCTATCCCCAAGATCCCATGGTCAGCCATCAACATCTACACAACAGGCTGCAATAGTTTTAGCCTCAACTTCAGCCCCCATCACCAAGTTTAATGGGATGTTTATCAAAGAAACTGAAGTAGAAGACAAATCTATTCTTGATTGGATCTATAAAGATGAAGAAGAATCCATATAGCATATCAAGTTACCCACACAACAATATGGAAAGGGTTATGCTATCATGCAACAAATGGGTTATGAAGGAAATGGTCCTCTAGGTAAAAGGAAAGAAGGTATTATTGAACCTGTCCAATTAAAAACAATGCATCCAAAAGATAAGACTGGGTTAGGATATGGTGAAGATACTAAGGAAAAAGTATCACAAAGGCCATCTAATGAGGAGCTAGCTGAATCAATTCTAAGAATTCAAGTAGATAATTCTGAACTGACTCAAATGAATATGAATGGGATGACTTCTCCGATGATACTTTCATCTCAAAGAAAAGGGTGGATGTCATACACAAATTCTCACCTGCATTCTTACAAGGAGAAATCTCAAGACCTCCACTTGATCATGTCTTACAAAGTGATCAAGACTTTAGTGAGACCAATTTGATTCAAAGTGAGATAGATCATTTTGAGGAAGATACCATCTTAGACTTCTCCCATAATAATGTTGACAATAACATCATGACCCTAATGGCCAATGACCTTACTCATCCTACTGATCCATTACCTTTGATTCATCCTGAACTCATTGATTGGGAACAAGTCACACCCATTGATGTTCCAATTTTTCCAAATAACGAAACCATAATAAACTTTCTTTGTTCATCCCATCCCGAAACAAGTTCCACTGGGGAATCACAAGGTCAGAGTTTTTGATAGGAAAGTGCCAAGTTTCTCAGCTATGAAATAAATAATATAAAAGAAAGATCTAATGGTGAAAAACTAACAAAGGCAGTATCAGATCAAGAAAAAAGAAAAATGAAAGAAAGATCCAATGGTGAAAACCTAACAAAGGCAGTATTAGATCAAGAAAAGAGGAAAATAAAAAGTGTATCCAATGGTGAAAACCTTTCAAAGGTGCCAAAGAATGGGAAACTTGACACTCTTCCGGAGTATTATCAGGAAAGATCTTCCATTCTAATTGAACCAACGGAGGCACTCAATATAGGTACTACAGAAAAACCTAAAGTTTTGCAATTGGCTGCATCTCTGACAGATAAAGAAGTACCTAGATTCAGAGAATTTCTCAAAGATAATCAAATCAGTTTTGCATGGTCCTACACAGATATGCCTGGATTGGATCTAGGTCTCATCATGCATCATTTATCTATTACACCGGGGGAAAAGCCTGTAAAATAGAAACTCAGAAAAATGCATCCACATGTTGCGTTGTTGGTTAAAGAGGAATTAAAAAAAATCTTAGACGTTGGATTCATTCGGTCCATGGACTATGCGGAATGGATCTCCAATATTGTGCTTGTTTCGAAGCCAGACGGAAGGATTAGAATTTGCAAAGATTTTAGGGATTTGAACAAAGCATGTCCTAAAGATGACTTTCCCTTACCAAAAATTGATATGATTGTGGATCTAATTGTTGGACATGCAATGTACTCATTGATGGATGGATTTTCAGGATACAACCAGATAAAGATTGCACCAGAAGATCAGGATAAAATAGCATTTACATGTCCTTGGGGTACCTATTGTTGGAACATAATGTCATTTGGATTGAAAAATGCAGGAGCTACATAACAACGAGCATTGACAACAATTTTTCATGATATGATGCATACATTCATGGAGAATTATGTTGATGATCTTCTTGCCAAATCTAACACTAGAGAAGGACACATTGATATCTTATCTAAAATTTTCAAAAGAATGGAACAATTCAAAGTAAGACTTAATCCAAAGAAATGTGTCTTTGGAGTGAAATCTGGAAAGTTATTAGGATACACTATGTCGAAAAAGGGAATTGAAGTGGATCCAACTAGGGTACAAGCAATTCTTGATATGCCACCACCAAGGAACATTAGTCAACTGTGCTCTTTATAGGGATGGTTACAATCCATTTGAAGATTCATTGCTCAACTGGCAAATAAAAGTTTACCATTTACACATCTCTTGCATAAGAATGTTCCATTCAAGTGGGAGTATAAATGCAAAGCAACATTTGATCAAATAAAGTAGTATCTCATGAATCTACCAGTACAAGGTGCACCTCTCATATTGTATATTGCTGCCACGGAAGTGTCTTTAGGAGCGCTATTGGCACAAGAAGACAACTCAGGAAAAGAATGAGCCATTTATTACATCAGTCGAACCCTAACAAGTCACGAGCTAAATTATACCTTCATTGAAAAATCTTGTTTAACAGTGGTATTTACTTCTCAAAAATTATGACACTACATGCTAACTCATATAGTAAAGCTTGTGGCTAAGATTGACCCACTCAAATATCTTCTAAGTAAGGCAACCTTAACTGGCAAGTTGGCTAAATGGGTTATGATCCTAAGTGATTTTGATATTCATTATGTGGATCGAAAAGCTATAAAGGGACAAGTAATTGCAGATCAATTAGCAGAAGTACCAATACCAGTAGAACACCCAATACATGTTGATTTACTTGATGCCGACGTGTTCACAGTAGATGTCCAGCAGTCATGGTCACTGTACTTTGATGCTTCTTACACTCAACATGGGTCAGGAGCGGAATTATTTTTATTACACCTCAAGGACATACAATTCCAAAATCTTATCGGCTAATGTTTCCTTGCACAAACAACATAGTTGAGTATGAGGCATTTATAATTGGCATAAGAATTGTAGTAGATCGGAAAATTGCAGAACTTCAAGTTTTTGGCGATTCAAAACTTGTTATAAACCAAATCAATGACGAATATCACACTAAAGATGACAAGTTGATACCTTACAAAAGAATGGTGGAAGATCTCAAGAAATACTTTGTTACTATCAAGTTCATACAGATTCCACGCATTGATAATAAAGTAGCAGACGCTATGGCTACAATCGCTTCTCTACTCTAGTTGACAGAGAATAAAAAATGGTACAATTTCTTGGTGGAACAATTGAATTCTCCTCCTCATGACAATCCTAAAACTCAAATCATTTTCCATCTGATGAGTTCTGAATCTTCCTTATATGGCCAAATTTACACTTACCTAAAAGATACTACTTTACCCTTAGGCTTGTCTAGGAATCAAAAACGAAATTTCATTCGTCAATCATCCTGTTACACCTTAATTACTGACATCTTATACCGGTGTGGTCTGGATGGTACCCTCCTTAGATGTCTTGAATGCAATGAATCGGAAAAGGCCTTACAAGAGGTCCATGGTGGAATTTGTGGGATGCATTCAAGTGGACTAACCTTAGCAAAGAAAATTGTAAGATTAGGGTACTACTGGCCAACCATGGAGAAAGAATCATTCACCTTTGTGAAGAAATGTGCAAAATGTTAGATTCATGGCAATCTCATTCATGCTCCTGCTTAGAAATTACAACCCTTCACCACAACATGGCCTTTCGCTCAGTGGGGATTGGATTTGGTTGGCAAGATACATCCATCATCTTCAAATGGACATAAATTTATCATTACGACCACTGAGTATTTCACTAAGTGGATCGAATTTGTTCCTCTAACAACTGTTATGGGTAAACAAATCTCTTCATTCATCTTAAATTATATCATTTGCAGATATGGCATTCTTAACTCCATTATCACAGATAATGATAGACCCTTTAAAAATCAGAATGTTGATGAACTATGTGAAAGATTTCGCATCCAACACCGATTCTCTACGCCTTATTATCCACAAGGGAATGGTCAAGCCGAACCTTCAAACAAAACAATTCTAAAGATTTTGAAGCAAACAATGAATGAAGTAGGTCATGATTGGCATGTCCAATTGAATCCAACATTATGGGCCTACAGAATGAGCATTCGCACACCGACAGGAGCTACTCCTTATGCATTGGTCTATGGAGCAGAGGCTATTTTACCACTAGAAGTTGAGATTCCTTCACTTCGAGTATCACTCAAAGGGCTAATCAATGATGAAGACTACAAAGTATCAAGGTTGCAAGAGCTAGAACTGCTTGATGAATGGCATCAAACTGTGGTTAATCACTTGAAGGGATATCAAAAAATTATGTCCCGTAGCTACAATCACATATTCAAATCAAAAAAATTTCAAGTGTGTGATTTGGTTCTCAGAGAAAAACCTCGAAATCAACAAGATCGGGAAAAGAAAGGCAAGTTCGAACCTAATTGGCTGGGCTCGTTCGTTATCATTGTGGCATACGGATCGGGGGCATATCAGTTGTCAATAGTAGAAGGGGATCTATTCAAAGATCCAACCAACAACATTCATCTGAAAAGGTTCTACACCTAAGAAAATATCAAAAACAATATAAAAAGTCTTGAAAAAAAAAATTGCCTTGATGAAAACCTGGCAAATAGGCATCTTGGTAATAACAAAAAAATCATAAAATTAGGAAAAAGTTCAATAAAAATAAATGGTGAAAACCTAGTAAACAGGAATTGTTTGTGATTTTATTTGGCTCTCTCATCTATTAGGATTCATTATGCATATCCATCTTTTCATCAGCATTACACACACACCTCACCATCACATTCGCATTGCATCATTTCCTTGGAACGACAAGAATCTCATCATGGCTTGATGATTTGAGGGTTATCCATTGCAATAGTTGTGTCTAGCAAGATTCAGAGTACAAGGTCACTAAGGGACAATTTTCTTCTTGAAGCTTTTCTAGCTGGTAGTTGGTAGCATGTGTCTAGAATCAAGATATCGGAAACAACAGTCTTGTCCAATTAAAATGAGCTTACATGACTATTTTGACAGATAATTAAAACAAATTGGATGATCTTAATCTAAATAAAATGAATGACAAACTTAAAAGCATAAGTTTCAAATTGTTGTTTTGATATTTGATGACATCATATCTTTGGAGTGGTTCAATGATGTATTGAACTAGAATCACAAGGAAGAAGTGTGATTTTTCTTTCATTGTTGTCTGTAGGTTAATCATTAGTATGATGCAAATTGGTCGTGGTACATGATCTACAAAGTATCATTGATGACATTTTGGAATTTGCATAGGAAAATGATTAGCTTTTGTCTGTTTATGCAAGCAATACTCAAGTCGTCTTGGTTCAATTATACCTCGATGCTTGTATTAACTTGCTACATCAAACATTATGAAAGTAGTACTCAGGTCATCATTGGTGCTAACATATCCTTTGATGCTTGTACTAACTTTCAACATATCAAAAGGCTCAATGATGACAACTAAACACAACAGGAAATGGCAACAAGGAGAATGGTTCATTATTTCATTTAGGATTGCATATTTCATTATTAGAACTGCATAATTCATTTGCATTTCAAGGGCCTTTTTAAATAGATTTTTGAGGGTTGATCACATTCTTGAATATCTTTTTTAGACAACGGTGGAGTATGACTGGACATTTGTTACATTTCATTTTCATTATCATGCATTTCACATCATTTTTCATTATCATTATCATTACACTTACATACTTACATCATAATTTCATTTCATTATCATATTCATTATCATCTCATTCATTATGATCATTATCCATTATTACACATCATATACATGGTCATTATTTTAATCATTCATTAACATATACACTTGCATATTTCACACACACATTCATAAATAAAATTGCATCCATTTCATTCTTTTTACATCATCATTATTATCATGTTCATTTACATCATATATCATAAGTCCATTACATAAGTGCATTTCCATTACATCATTATTATCATTCATATTACATCATAAATCATGTCACATTCATATCATTATATATTACATCATCATAGATCATATTATCTCATTCCATCTAAAGCATTTACATCCAGCATCATACATTCATTACATACATCATGAAGAAAAAATCATTTATATCATATCATTATTGCATCATCATACACGACATAGCATATAAAAATAAAAACATGTGCATAAATCAATCATAACACGTGCACAATCAAATCACCACTGCATATCATAGATCTCATCAAAACAAATGTCCAGGAATACAAGGATATCAAATGTTTCAAAAAGATATATCGAATACAATGGCATAAATGTGTACAAAAAAATGCTCATCACTGAGGGGCATCTGGCCATGGAACATGACTTCTACTACCTCTGGAGGTAGTAGGTCTCAATGGATCTCTGTTCCCAAAAGCTCTGATCTCTTGTCTGACCGACTGACCGACACTCTTGGTCACACTCCTAGAGTGACTGCATGAATGGGTCTGATTCTGAGTACCTGACTGTGTAAATGATATCCACCGTTCAGGTGGCACTGCCTCAAAATACCTCATCCTATAGTACTCGACCTCTCAAGCAGTCTCTAGCCCCTTTGCTACAACCTCTCCAATAGAGGTGCTCTCAACTGATTTCAACAGTCTCTCGGCTACCCCCTCAGCCTGTATGCATCGCTCTCTGAAGTTGTCTCTCTCGGCTGCAAGCTGAGCTATCTATGGGTCAGGAGGTAGTGGTTGTGCGATATGTGCCTGCAGCTGACTAATGGTCACATGTGCCTGTGCTAACTAACTCTGAAGAGTCTGAACCTCAGCCTGCAAAGCATCCACCTGTCCCTGTGATGGAGCCCTGATAGTAATCCGTGGAGCCGAAGTACTGGACTGACCCACCACTCTAGATGTTCGTGGCCTCGTACTGAAGGGTACATCAAGGAAAAATATTTGTCTCTCACCATCTCCATCATCCCCATCACTATCTCTGGAGTCATCTGAATCTGTCTCCTCATCCTCTGACTCCTCCTCATCCACATCCATGGCCACCCCACCCATATCTACAGCCTATTCTGCCAGTACCTATCCTTGTACCCTTTCCTGTGCTGGTACCTGTCCCTGACCCTATGGCTGCCCTATTGTTGGATGTCCCTGTGGTTGTTGTTGCCCTGCCCAAATAACTGGACCTCCCATCAATGGGGCAGGCTCCTCTGGACTGGTAAACCTAGGAAAGGGATGTGTGTAGAAGTATGCAGCATAGTCATCTATCATCCCTGCATCTGTGACCTCTGGTCGTATAGTCCAATCCTCTGACTGTAACTCAAAATATTCCTCTTTGGCTGCCTCAATGGTCAAAATAGGACCCCACTTTGGTATATCCTCCTGGTGCCTGGCATAGTGTGCCGCCCCTTGTGGCATCATTTGTACCCATCCAAACTGCCTCAGAACCCTCCGGCTCAGAAATCGCTCAATGATAAATGGGGTGCATCCAATCAAGTATCTGGACCTCATCACATACAACATCTCTATGTCATCTGCATGCCATGGATCGCAATCTACATACGGTCTCCAAATAACTGTATCCAAATCATCTAATACGTGCCGCCAATACTCCAACTTTCCTAGCCTAGGTTGGACAAGAGGCCCGATGTATGCATAGACATATGGGAACCCCAGGGGACAATCCCTCTGAACAATTGGATGCATGATGGAAAAATGCTCCCATGCAAAAATTTGAAGAAGAGTGACTCCACAAGAGAGACTCTTCCCATCTGTGTATACAACCTGATGAAGATCGTGGTACAGATGGGCAAGCATGCATGAGCCCCATGCATATCTGGTCCCATGGAGAAGCATATCCTCCAAAATTCTCCCCCAACCAACTGATAGTCCCTTTGCCCTACGATCAGGACAAAGGAAACCACCGATCATACTTGCTAGAACTGATGGCAGTGGGGCATATCCCGATATCATATCCTTCTAGGCAATCTCATACCCACCGGCATGGGGATCCTGGAAAACTTGCCTCAAAGCATCGATCCCTCCAATCTCCTTGTGATCATAGATCACAAGCTCTCCAACCACAGGGATACCTAGAATCTTGTAAACATCCTCAGAAGTCACTGTGATCTCTCTTGTCGGCAAGTGAAACGTGTTATGCTCACTATGCCATCTCTCAGCCAATGCAGTCAACAGTGCCCTGTTGACCCGATATTGCGACATTTCCAGCAATAGACCTAACCCACACTGATGAATGATCCCTAAACTATCTTGGGACAACTGTGGAATCATCTCCCACGTCCGAGGGAATTTCTCCCTAAACTGGAGGAGGTTAAATTCCTCCTTTACAATCATACCAAGCACATCAAGATTCAATCAATCAACAAGGATTATCAAAAGTAAACATCAAGCAAATCATGTCAAATCAACTAACTCATATCAAAATCATCAATCTATCCATCTCTTTGTTTTTTTTCTTATTGCAAGGAAAGTATATCTATCAAGCCTTTCAATCAAGAAAGCAAATCTATCAAGCCTTTCAATCAGGAAAGCAAATTTATCAGTCTTTCGATCAGGAAAGCAAATCAATCATCTCTACTATTTGTGTTGGTGTAATTAAATATTTTGTACCTTGTCCTAGGTCATAATTACACCTTAGTTAAGTTTACTTAGGGATCACATAGGAGTTGTTGGAGAATTTCCACCTTTGGTGGACTTATCTTCTTATTACTTTATCACCTCCACCTTTCATGGACATATCATGTGATTAGGTTTCCACCTTTTGTGGTAGATCCACTATTTGTGGTGGTTATCACATTATCACCTTTCCACTTTAGGTGGAGTGATAGATTTTCATTGTTGTCTCATGTCATAAGATTACGACACTTGTCATAATCTTATGCACTCCTATGTTCTCACCTTGGCTATATAACCAAGGGGTCTCTCATTGTAAAATCAAGCATTATCATTGACATTGAATACAGTTTATTCTTGTCATATTATTTTCTCTCTTCTTTGTGCTTTCTATTTGGTCCATAGATCTTGGCATCCATAGCCAATTCTAACATGGTATCAGAGCGGGTTGGGTGCCATTGGAGAGTCTTTTTCTGAAGAGAGGTACCAGATTTGGGGAGGTTCCATTTTTGGCTCTTTATTGCAAGTTCCTATTAGAGCTTGCTGGTGCAAATCTTAGCTCATCATTGCGTCCGGAAGGTTTGAGAAAGTCGATTTTTCCTTTTGTTTCATCCAAATCGGACATACAAGGCCAAATCTAAGAGGGTTTGAAGCTGCATTGTGGTCACCAAATCCAGAAGGTAGTTGCATTTTTGGAGCATTTTGGGTCAAATCCAACCCTGCCATTGTGTCTAGAAGGGCCAAAAACCCTAAGATCAACTGTCCAATTTTCCAAATTGGAGCAAGTCATTCGGTGAAGCAAAAATTTTTTTGCTCGAAGAGTCGTACGACCCCCAGATCATCATGATTGTCGATGGTACGATTTTATTTAAAAATAAATAAAAATTATTTTCTATGAAATATTTTTCTTTAAAAAAAAGAAAAAGTTGATTACAATATCTCACAATTTTTATTGTTGAAAAGATTTTTATTTAAAAATCAAAAACATAAAATAATAAAAAAAAAGTATTAGTGTACCCGCAGGTACTGTACAGTCCGCAGAGTACTCGTGGTACCCTTGGTTGTGCAGGTGGTACAAGAAGTCGCCACTTGGCGGGCTTCTATTAGCCCCAGCAACCCCCGCTCCCATTCAACCGACAACAATCTGGTCGGCAACGAACAAATTCTAGCAACATTATCAAAATTCGGCATCGGCAAAGGCAAAATCTAGCGGTGGCATTTCCAACGAACATTCCGACGAAGAAAGGAATATTCTGGATACGTTTTCCAGCAAGGGTCGAGTTTTGCGGTGACGGGCCGCAAGCCGTCAATTTTAAGGTCCTGATCTACACACATCAGTGACACATCACTACTGACGTCATCATTTCCTAAGAAATTTTTTGGCCCCTCATGGATGAGCTTTTTGTTTTTGTAGTCCAACTTTGAAGCTTCATAACTCAGTCATTTTGGCTCCTTTTTCGAGTAATTTTTTTTTGATTTGGGCTAATTTTTTGTACTCTTCACAGTGGTGCAATCAGTTTTTGATTTTGGCTTTTGGTTTTTCCAAAAATTGTAGATTCTCACAGGTGTTGCTGCTTCGTCCTCATTTTGGGAACTTTGGGAGCCCATAACTTGCTCCTACGGTAACATTTTTGAGTGCCAGTTTTTTTGAAAGTACATGATTTTTCTTGTACTTTCCAGTGGTGTGATCAGATTTATCTCATCTACTATAATTTTTGCACTGTGAGTTTGAGGCCTATTTTAGCAATTTGCATGTACCAAGATCAAAGTCCACTTTGCTATTTTTGGCAGTGGAAATTGTAAATGCACTAAGTATAAAGTACCAAATCAGATACTACTTGGGGGGTATTTTGATTGAGTGAATCTGGGGGGGTACTCTTTTGCCTTTGTTGGTTTATGTTTCTTGATTGGTCGATTGTGTGACTAAAGTTGAGGAGATTAAATATGGGAATCAAAATACATCCTACTGTAATAAGTTTAAATCAATGGAACTTTAAGTCTTGGCGAGATGGAATCCTAACACATTGTAGGTGGCTTAATCTTTTGCCATATCTCTATGGGCTAGTTTCTAAGCCTTCATCAAAATGGAAGAGAATTGTGCGGGGCTTTAAAACAACACATATCTTGGGATTAATTCATTGTAATTGTGATATTGATACACTAATGGTCATTGATGGTATTGAGATCCCTCTTGACCTTATGACCAAACTTTGGGAGATGTATGGAGACTCGAATGAACCTCCATTCCTAGAGGATCCTGTTGTAGATTGTCTTGTCCCACTTGTAGAGTTTCGACCTATTGATGATAAAACAGCTAAAACAATTGTTGATTGGGAAAGCTATGGTCATTTTGATGACACAGAACCTTTTCCTTCTCCTCCTACAAAGACATCTATTGAGACTTCAGTTTCTATGGCTCCTAATCTAGATTTAGAGGGTTCATCTCCTTCATCTATGAGTCAACATCTTGAGGCTGAGGACTCTTGTGATCTAGCCTTGGCAGAATCATCTATTGTTGTACCTGAGGATGCTTGTGTTCCACAGTTTGGGTTCCTTGTGATTCAGTGCAGCAAGATATACATTGTCTTCTAGATATGGCTACTTTGGATGGCTTCTTGATAGGTATTTTAGACTTGTCTGTAGAGTCTCATCTTGCAGATTTGGGGGAAATCATTGATGACATTCATCTTCTCTTTGATGAAGATGCTCCTTCTTCAGTTATTGTGAGGGAACACTCTGACCCTCTTGTTCATTCTCTACATGATCATTCTTTGCAGTTTAACATGAGTGTGGATACTTTTGGACAACATTTGGAGGAGGCTTCTTTGTCTTTGGAGGGGATATCTTTCTCTTTGGATCATGTTCTACATTCTTCTCTACTAGATGTTGGATTGTACTCTTCAGCAGTGTGGCCTAGAATGCTTGTTTGGAGCATGTCCACTTTCAACATCGACATGGAGACACTTGAGCATCATTCAAAGACATCATACATCCTGCATACATCCTTGGTTTTGTTTCTTCCTAAGGGGAGGAATGTTGTTCAGTGCAATTGGATCATCTTTAGCATTCAATGTCGAGCTTCTACCATCATTGTAGGAGACTCAACATTGAAGGGTGGCTGCCTTGTCTCTCTTCTACTTCTCTCTTATGGGGAGGTCTTTTTCCTCACATGGGGTTTTTACCTTCTCATTCATCATTGAGAGCATTTCATTATTGTATTTCATCTCTCTTTTGGGGAAGAGTTTTGTCCCATTGGATTTTCTCCTTTTCTGCGTTTGTGAGAGATTGCATTGCATTTGTACATGGGCTAGTTGTCGGGACCCATCTTGCATTGTTTGCATTTGTGTACATTCTCCCTAAGTTGCACTTAAGGGGGGGTGTTGGTGTAATTAAATGTTTTGTACCTTGTCCTAGGTCATAATTACACCTTAGTTAAGTTTACTTAGGGACCAAATAGGAGTTGTTGGAGAATTTCCACCTTTGATGGACTTATCTTCTTATTACTTTATCACCTCCACCTTTCATGGACATATCATGTGATTAGGTTTCCACTTTTTGTGGTAGATCCACTATTTTTGGTGGTTATCACATTATCACCTTTCCACTTTAGGTGGAGTGATAGCTTTTCATTGTTGTCTCATGTCATAAGATTACGACACTTGTCATAATCTTATGCACTCCTATGTTCTCACCTTGGCTATATAACCAAGGGGTCTCTCATTGTAAAATCAAGCATTATCATTGACATTGAATACAGTTTATTCTTGTCATATTATTTTCTCTCTTCTTTGTGCTTTCTATTTGGTCCATAGATCTTGGCATCCATAGCCAATTCTAACATGGTATCGGATCATGTTTGATTCTAACAATTTTTTTTCAAGCACGAAGACAAATTTATCATATCTCATCTTGATGTTTTCAAAAACATAAAACTAGTTGTCTAATTTAGCAACAATCATCAAACACATGTCAATTTTTCTTCAAAAATTGAAATTCAGCAAAAATCCCTGTATGTGCTAAAAACAGGTCATCAATACGCTAAATCATGTATGCGTTTTTTATCTAACCTATGCACTAAAATAATTATTCTATGCGCTAATTTACCCCATGCACTAAACTAGCATCTAACCCAGCCCTGACTAGCTAGATGCGCTAAAACAGTGATCCTATGCGTGATTTTATCCTATGCGCGACTATTTTCAACCTATGTGAAAGTTTGTATGTGCTAACCTATTTCATCAATGTGCTAAATTTTTACTCGTATGTGCTAAAATAGAAAATTAAAAATCAAAAATTACGAAAAGCCATCAATAATTTCATTCAAAATTCAAAAAAGAGGATTGGATTCACTCATCGGAGGTCCATATGTTGCTGGTCTCTGATATCGATAGGCTCGATCGAATGGTGGTGCTCATAATGGATCAGCATTGCTAATATTTCTCTCAGAGCTCCAAAATTCTCAAAGGTTACTGTTTAAATGAAAGTGACTTCTCACCTTTTTCACCTTTTAAAGGGGTAAAATGACATTTTTACTATGCAAAGTGCTATTTCGAGAGATAAATCGCCAAATTTTCTCCGAAATCATCTGAAAATCCTCCAAATCAACCTCATAACCATTCTTATCACGTGATTTATCTCTCGAGGGGGCTTGTAGCATCATCAGTTAAATTTTTCAAAATCAGGGGCAAATTCTTTGAAGCAATGCGTAAAGACATCACTTCAAAGAGGGGAAAAATGTACACATCTAAAAATGGTCGAGGTTAACCAAACCTATTAATTAATTAAATATGAATTATTTAATTAATATTCTTAAGTCATCTACATATAAATAAATTTAATTATTTATTTATATTGTTCATTTTCCAATTCTTTTAGTTTAATTAAATAAATAAAGTTTATTTAATTAATTGCTACCTTCCTTTTAATTAATTAAATATTTTCAATATTTAATTAAAACACTTTCTGAAATTCTTCACTCTTTGCAATAATTAAATATTTTCAATATTTAATTAAAATCTTTTTCTCTTCTCACATAATTAAATATTTTCAATATTTAATTAAAAGCTTTTTCTCTTCTCCATAATTAAATATTTTCAAATATTTAATTATGAGGCTTTTTCATTTCCCATACATATTTAAATATTTATTTATTTAAATTATGGAGACATCTTTCATTTTGTCTCTTCATTTTTCATCTGTCTCTAAAACTTCCATCTTCTTTCCAAATTCTCGATCTCTCACCGTTCATTTCAACAGGTTTGAACTCAACCATTGATCTTGGCCAATTGAATTCCAGCCTTCAAAAATCTATAAATACAACCCTCTTGTGGGTTGGAAAGGACCTCAAATCCTAGATTTTCATGCGTAGTTATTATAGTTGCATTTTAACATTTCTAGTATTTAATTAGCATTTTAATTTCATAGCTTAAAGCATATTAGCAATGCATATGCATTTTTATTAATCTCATTCTCTCAAGCTACCATTCTACAAGCTACTATTTAAAACAACTGAGAGCCAGCATCTTGAAACGAATTCTTGGAGATAGAGGACAATGGGATGAATTTGAAGGAGCTGCTTGTGTTTAGAGTTTGCATTTTGCTTTCTTTAATTTAGTTTCTTTAATCTAATGTTTCATTGGTGTATTAGTTTAGATTCATTTTGATTTTCACATTCTAACATACACAGTATCCAATATAGATATTACATAAGATTTCAACACACATGAATCCTTCAAATATGTTAGGTTGGCCCCAAATAAGACCTAAACATAAAAATTCTATCTATTTATCCAATTCGTCAAACATGTGACTCAAAACTCAATCTCACTTTGAATTCCTACTCAATCGATATCTAAAAGCTTATCTTAAACATCACAACTTGAAGTGATTATCTGCAAAGGAATACAGAATCTCCCACACCAATATACTACTCAAAAAATAACTACAATATATAGAGTTGAATCTATCATTCATATATTTTTTATTACTTTACTAAACAATAAAAACTCTTGGATTTAGGTACATCTGATGGTCATAAAAACACTGTTAGAATCACATAGTGACTTCTTAATTTTTGGTGGAATGTGGACCCAAAAACTAATGCACTAAACCATTATATTATCAAAAGGAACACTTAGCCAAATTTATATATAAATATACTTTTTGGACTTACTTGTTATGTACAATTGTCTTCAAGAATACTTCTAGATCATGCTAGAGTGATCACAACAATGTTGGCATCAATGATAACACTAGATCAAGCAATATATGCATCCCATGTTCATGCTGCCAATATACATCAACAATGAGAAACTTATAACAATCTCCCCCTTTGTTATTGATGGCAACTCACATACCAAAAACATTCTCAAAAAATATCTTTCACAAATATCTTACCCAATATGTCTCCAAGTATCTATCCCCCTTTAACATTGATGGAAAAAGGTGTCCTGGTATAAAAAAATATATATACTTCCCCTCATATATATATGTAAATAGAAATAACTGGAACATTGTGTTGACTACCCCTTATAAGGTTAACCAAAAAAACCTCTTATATCATCCGCATACTTCCAAAAGAGTCTAAAAACTTGAAAAATGCATAAAAAGTAGAAATGGGCAACTTGAATATGTTAACCCTTGAATCTTTTGGAAGATAACTTACTATGAAAATTTTCCTTCTTCCTAATATCTCTTTGTTGTTGCAAGTTTTCTATACTATAACTCAAGATCCACTAAGGATTCTTCTCCTTCTTTTAGTGTACTGGGAGTAATATTTACCTTTGAAATCCTATTTGTATTGGTAAGGGAACTTGAGATAGGTGTATGCTTCATCTTTGCCAAGTCCCTTAGCTTCCCAAACTGTCCAATTGTCTCTTCTTTTTGTCTTTTCAAGGTAAGAAATTTGTCATGTAAGTCCATTATGGCAATCCATGTTTGATCATTTATATCTTGTACTAGATCATAGGTTTTAGATGCACTACTTATTTGTGTCTCAATTTCACCCATGACATCTTTTATTCTTTGTGTGGCATCTAATCACTTTATGCAATACAAAAGTAAGGTATTTGCTTATTCCTCACATTCTTGTATATCCTAAAAACAAAATTCAACTTTATTATGTGTAGATGCACACTTTTCTATGATATCCAATAATTTCTTCTCTATAGGTCTTGCCTCAACTTCTATTTCAACTTTTCCTTTTAGTCTGGAGGCATATTCCTTGGAGGAATCAATCAAGAATTTGAAGTTCTCCATTGAAAACAATGATGTATCAATGCTTGTATAGGGGGTTATCTCCAATAATTCTTTTACTGCTTCATCCATTTTAACATTTTCTTCTGCATTAGTAGTTATATTACTGATCTCATGCTCATATTGAGCATCAACTATGTGCATTTCTCCTTCCTCAGCAATGTTGATACTAATTTCCTTTTTCCTTCAGACTTCCTACTTGACTATTTTTGATACTGGAGGACTATCTGTGTATTTCCTTTTCTCACTTGATGATGGCAGCCATGGTAGGAGGGTCCTCAAAGAGAACAATCTGGGTTGTGTAGCTAGAGTAACACAACAAAAGCACCAAAAAATATGGAGGAAAATGTGGATTAGAACACTCTTATTATCATGAAATTCAATTGCATATAGTCAGCCACATCCGGGCATACTGATTCAACTCACAGGCCTAATTACAATATGCTCCAAATACAATGCTCATACATGTGAGCGTAAATTCTATAGATCGAACTTTATACACATCCTATTATACTTAGTCTTTTTTATTGATCCCCATTCTAATGATCCATCACAAGCTTTATATCATATTCATGAGTCTAGAAACATCTGAGTCAGCCCAAAGATCATTACAATATTCAATGAAGAAAATGTAGCGTGTGCAAGAATAGGTTGGCCTCATATTTGAAATTCTTACATGGTACATGTGCATGATGAAGTGTGGACCTAAGTGTATGATTGGAAACACTCTATAGAACAAATCTAAGCACACAATGAGGATCTGCAAGTCACGGGAAAGATCCGTGATTGATCCAACTAGCAGTTAGGTTTTGAAATTATTCTGAGGCCAGTTCCAAAAACTGTCACTCAATCTAGAAGTGATAACTTGCCGAAAAAAGATCCCATTGAGCTGAAAACTTGGAGTAAGGTAATTGAGCATGTTCACGATATGAAGAAATACCGAATATCCCAACTTTGAACAAGAACAAGAAAAAAACTGAATGAAAATATTTTTGGTAGATGCAAGATTGCCAAGCACCAAGGATTCTCCTGCATCATTCATCCTGGGTTAATGAAAAGTGAGTCTTGTTGTGTAGTTTTTGTACACATGCCCCACTGAAGGTGGGGACCCTCGTTTTTGCTTTTGGTGTCTTGACCTTTTTATTTTGGAATTTTTTCTTGCTTGGGCATTGCTTTGATGTTCATCTTGCCTATTGGAATGGCCCATTTGAGATTTGTATTGAAAGCCTTAAGTTCTGGGTGCATTCTAGGTTTTTCACTGTTTTCGAAAAAATTCGCCCTGGCCGGACTTTCTCGGTTTTCTTTTGTTATTGTCTTGGGGCTTGCTTGTATTTGCCATAAATTTCTTATCCTTTCAGGCAAGAAAGTTTTGCTTGAGTTGTTTTGTGCTTTCATGGCAGAAGGTTTTAGGGTTTTTTGACCTAGGGCATAGCCAATCCCTCTTAATTGTTGAGAGGTGATTTTTGAATTTGTGGTTGATCCATTGGAGGTTTAGGTCAAGTCGTTGTCGAGCTCCAGGATCTTAGTCCATGTTCATTCGATCTATTTGGGTAAGGATGAGAGAAAAATAGGCCTTCGGGTTTTCAATGTATTCATGGAATTTCCTCTCTGATGGATTTCCCTAAGTTTTCCCATTTCCTCTTTGTTTTTCTTTTATCTGGACTTTTTCTTGTCTCATGGATTTCCGCTTCCTCCAGATTTTCCCAGTGTCCGTTGCCTAGTCGTTCTACCGAATTTGGGATTTTATGGTAAATTTATATTGATTCCGCTGAAATCCATGCATTTGGGATTTTCCCGGATGCTCTGCACCTCCCTCATTTTCCCGAGTTGTTGAAACTGTTGTTATTTTTGGGGATTTCCGTCTAAGGCAGATTTTTATGAAGTTTTGTGAAAATGAGGAATTTGATGATTATATAAGAATTTTCTTGTTGATGATGAATTTAGATGATTAAATGAACTCATGCTAAGTTGTATCACATCATTCCTTGGTTATGTTGATTGCTTAAAATGATTATGTGGGGTTTGTATGCCTGTATCGCTGGATTCTGTCTGGTTCAAATTTCTCTGAAGTTCCTCTCCAGTCTAGATTCTGTGAAGGAGGCTAAATTTCAAACTTTGAAATAGTTGATTTAATATGGATTTTGACACTCATTGTTTATCTTGGATCTCATTTTGTTGTCTTTACTTGTTTGCAGGCAGGATCACGATGAGTTGCTATTGGGCATGGCAAGGGAAAGGCAATGGATCCAAGTGCAAAAAGTTATGCTATCTCCGAGGAAAAAAAGGTAAAGATGGATATCAAGAGTAGGATCCCTCAGAGCAGATTGAATTCCGTTTGGTCAGGGATTATTGATACCAATGTGGGTATGTGGGACTACGAGGAGTTCAAGGATGGAATGGCAACACAAAGCCTCCCTTTACTGGCCAGAACAACTTTGGAATCTGGGTTAGTACATGTGGCTGGATTCCCCTCTATGGTATAGTGCTATGAGTTGGTACTTGAAGGTGCAAGGAACTATGACAGGGGAACACAAAGGATAATTGGTCCCCAGGGAAGGGTTGTTGAAAACTTTGACCCTGTGTCTATTTCTTGAACTTTTGATATAGATGCAGCCAAGAAATACTATGAAGAGAATGTGGTTAAGTCCCAGCAAGTAATCAATTCTTGGTTGGAAAAGCCCAAGTCTCATTTCTCCAAGCTACCTAAATAGCTAGTTAGACTCAAATTCAAAAGGGAGTACTATGATGCCATCACTCTCCTTAGTAGGTTAGTAGGGCTGAAGAATGTAGGGGTATTCAAAAGCTGGATGTTTAATGTTATTGCTCGGATGGAGAAAGGTATAGACTACCATTGGGCAAGTGCTATAAGTGCAGTGATCCATGAGCCAATGTGCAATGTCTTGCAGACCAAGACCTTCACCATGACTTCTTACTTGGTGTATACACTTGCACGATATCACCCATACAAGGGGCTGAGTACTAGAGGTATATTCGGGCAGGATGCAATCTATGAGGTGTATCCACAGCTTCACCTAGGAGGAGGAAGCTATAGAAGGGTGAATGATGCATTCACCATGTATATTACCAGGTTGCTATAGGGTACAAAACATGTTAGGATTTTAGACAAATCCAACAAGTTGATCAGGAGGTATGGGGCATGGTTCATTCAATTCCCTACTTTCTCCTACATAAGGATTGATGGTTGTCAAAGGGATCCCTACAGACTTCCAAGGTACCCAACTGACCATATCATACTATTGGAAGTCACAAGGCAAATTTGTGACTTCGATGTGATTGTGAAGGGAGAGAAACATAAAACAGGGTTTGGGAATGGCTTCCCATTGAAGATGGGCACAAATGAGGTCTGCCCTTCCATCCAGTCAACTCATGCTTCTGAGGAGGAGATGAGTACTTTTGGTCTCTCTTTCCATTCCAAGAGGGCAAGGTTTGATATCATAGGTGAGGCACAAAAGAATGCCAACAGAGAGTACAACCATAAGGACAACATTGAAGACTGTTGGGCTAACCTTGGCGATGAGTTTGATGTAAGAAAGAAGAAATTATCTAGGCTACTAGTGGACCTAGTGAGGTTATATAACATAAAGGCCATTCCTGATCAAGTTGAAGAAGATGGAAATATGATTCAAAGTCACATCTTTGAGACTGTGAAGGATAAACCTGTTGGAGAGATTGACTGGTTGGAAGAAGAAAAGACAGAGTTGGAGCAAATTATGACTCCTATGGTTAAGTATACAAAAATGTGGCTTAAGCACAAAATGCTAGAGTTAGAAAGTGAAGGTGTCTAGTGAACCTATGATTTGATGGGAGACTTGGAGTCTCATTCTGCTTTCGAGGAATCACATGAGAAAGATCCTAAAGGTAAGGCCAAGGTTGAATCCCCTTTCAAGATCAAGGTTAGGGATGTTCAAACTGAAGAGGTAGTAGAGGCAGGTAAAAAATGGAAGCCCATTGCCAAGAAGAGAAGGCATGTTTCAAGGAGAGGGGCTGAGAAAGATAAAGAGGACAAGGAAGAAGTGGATGTTACTACTCCCTTGACCAAGAGAAGAAGATTTGTGAGCATATCATAGAAAGAAAAGGAAACTACCAAGATTGATAAGGAGGTTGAGACACCTGTGGTAGAGGTAGAAATTTCAAGGGAGAAAACATAGGTATACATGAGGAGGTCAAGGACTCCTTCCCCAAAAGATGTTGCAACAAAAGGAGATGTTCTTGTGACTACTCCTATCATTGAACAAGAGAACATTCCCCTTCCTCAAGATACCGGTAGTGTGGCAGAAGAGCCAAGGAAGGATGAAGATCCTAAGGACTTGGGTGAAGAAGAATTCCAGGAAGGAGACCTCTACAATGCAGAGGTAGAAATTGACAAGGTAATCCAGTCTCCCTTGGTAGCCTATGCAGATTCACCTACAAAGGATCAGGAGGGGAAATTCCCTCAAAAGGAGGAGATACCAGCTAAGATTCCTTCACCAACACAGGTTATTGTAGAGGAGAAGTCTTTGGAAAAAAAGGATCCAACTAGGGAAATCCCTAATGTGCCAAGTATTGAGAGAGATGCACCTAGTGTCCAACAACAATAGGATAAACAAGATAAAGTGTAGACCGAATCCACTATTCCAAGTTGGATGGATAGAGAATTAAAGAGAAAATTTGTTATAGTGGAGGACACTCCTCCCAATTGGGATGACCTAATGGCTAGCATTGGGAAAGGAAAGACCAAGAAGAAAGCCAGGGTTGTGTCCAGGATTGAAAGAGATGGATCAGGCAACAAAGTGGCTCATATTGGTACTCCTGCTCCAGAAAAAGATAGAGATGGGGTGACTACAAAAGACTATCATGTGTAGACCATTGATTTGGGGCATGCTTCTATGGAGCAAGATATTGAGGAGTATGAAGGCTCCAGTGCTGTAATTTTTTATAGATTGAGGAAGGAGGTACAAACCAAGCATGAGTTGGAAAAGGAGAATGAGAAATTGAAGAGGTACTTGCAGGAGTTGATGAAACCCTTGTAGTCCATTAGCTCTTCCTCCTTTGCTGCAGGTTTCTTGCCTCCAGAAACAATGTTCGAGCTTGAAAAGATGAAAGGCACTATACATGCCATAGTTAGTTAGTTGCAAGGAGTTCAAACCAAAGGAGATGGTGCCATCAAGGATATCTTGTCGACTATAGGAGTTTCCATGAGGTCAGTGGATTGGATGAAGATTGTGCTAGCCCAGAACAAGGAGTACATAGACCTCTTGCAACAGAAAACAAATACCATTATGGAATACACTGAAGATAAACTGATGAAGAGTGGGATTCTTCCTTTCTCAAGGGTTTTTGAGCCTTGGGAATGGTTCAAGATCTTGCAGATAAGGCAAAGGGCCTTGAAGAAGTTACATAAACAAGGGAGGTAGATTGAGGACACCCTGACTAGCATTTATGATAGGTGTATCTCATTCTTTGAAATCATGACAGGGAGGGAGAAGTTCACTCCAAAGCATCTCAGTTTGGAACAACTTTGGAAATGGTGGAGAGATGTCTACTCTCCAATCAGTGAAGGTCCAATCACTGAATATCAGCTAGATGATGTTGCAACCTACATTGCAGTTATTGGCAAGTATCAAACAAATAGGGCTAATTGGGATGGTACAGTAAGGCAAACAAGAGATGACATAAAGTCTCTTGAAAGAAAAGTTAGGGTTTTTCCTATTCCACCTATTGTCGAATTGGACAGAGTGTTGCTAGCAGTGCATGGTGAAGTGGAGTATGCCAAAGACAAGGATGGGAAGTAGTTATATAGGGCTACATCAAAGTTTGTGCTTCCCATTATCCACATGCATTGGATCAAGTTTTGAGACCCGAGGCCGACTTGGATGAAATTGGTGCAAATTGCACATTTCATGTTCTATTCGAATATCTTTTGGGCTGACTTATTATATCCCATTTATTATTGTAAACCCTTATTTGGGCCGACCTATCTTGGGGGGGAGGGGTCTCTACAAATTGGGCATGATGCCTCATTTTTAAGATAGACAGAGTATCATATAGAAGAATAGAGTAGCATATAGAACAGAGATTTCATATTTGAGTGAATTAGGGTTTATCTTTAAGCAAGTATTGTAACAAAAGACTGGAACTATTGCTATTTTGGATGATTTAATATAAGGAGGGATATTTTTATTTTTTATCTCTCTTGTGTTGAGTTTTATCTGGCATGGTTCTTGTTGTTCTATCTTTAAAATTGCATAATTTTATTGTTAGATGGTTTGGTGATGCTTAGGGTTTCATGTTTGAAATGTTTGCAGTGATCTCTAGTCCATAGTTTTTGCAGTTAGCTGATTGTTAGTTGCTTTGCAAAGTTAGCCTGGACTTAAAATTGTGCTTAGTTCAATTATGAATGATTGTTCATTTCAATTACAATAAGATTGTCTTGAATGAATGTTTATGATTTGAAAATATTTAACACCTTAGAAGATTGCACTATTTCTATAAGATTGCAAATTTATCTGGGTCAAACATAAAGTAGTTTATGAGGGATCAGTCCATTTTGAGCATCTTATCTTTTGCATCGTCAATCTTAGGGTTAGAATTAGTCTTAGAAATATCTCTGAAGCCTTTTATCTTTTTTTATTTCTTGATTATCTAGGTTCAATTTAGGGTTTGAAGTATCAACTTATTGATAGATCTGATAGATTTGAGTCCAATGTTTGCTTGTAGTAAGGTCCCTTTGTGATTACCAACATTTTCACATTATCTCTGAGTGTTTTTATTTGCATTTTCAAGACCCGACATTAGAGACCTTGGGGTTATCTCTTTTCCCATAGAGATATACCTTTCAAGAGAGATAGGATATCATATTTTGTCTGAGTTTTTGTCGTGCAGAAAAAACCATCAACAAGTCCCTCACTTTGTAGTGGCCAAATAAAAACCAATACAGTCTACCTCAGCTTAAGAAATCCAAGAAGAATCCTCCACTGGTCTACCTTTCCACTTCACAATATATTCTTTGTATTGTCTTCCACACATCTTTCTCCCATATTTGATATCCAAAACCTCTCCTATCTCATCTAATTGTTGTTTTGGAAGTTGTTCTCCAAATTTTTCTTTATTTTCTTCACTAAATTATGCTTCATGGTACTGATATAGATCTGCAATGTTGAATATAGGTGATATACCCATGTCCTCTAGTAACTCCACTTCATAAGAATTTCCCGAATCAAACTTTTTCAAAATCCTATAGGGTCCAAATTTCCTCATCTTCAGTTTATTGTATGTGCAAACTGGAAATATTTCCTTCTCAAATATACCATTACTTCATCTCCAAATTTGGATTTCTTGTGTCTCCTATTTTTATCTTCTTTCTCCTTATACTTTTGGTTCATGTTTTCTAAATTCTACTTCACTTGAGTATGCACTGTCTTCAAATGTTCTATGAATTCTTCTTCTTTTGCACTCCTTTTATCTTCCTTATTGATGTATCTTAGTTCTAATATACCTCTAGGATGAACTCCAATAACAATCTCAAAAGGTTTCTTTCCTATACTTATATTCACTAAATTATTGTAGGCAAAATTTGATTGTGCAAGGGCTAAATCCCAACTTTCGATTTTCTCTCCAACCAAACATCTTAGCAAATTTACCAAAATCTTGTTCACTACTTCTGTATGTCCATCAGCCTATGGGTGAAAAGTAGAACTGAACTTCAAATCTGTCTTCAGCTTCTTCCAAAGTGTCCTCTAGAAGTAACCAACAAACTTTGTATCTCTATCTAAAACAATACTCCTAGGTAACCCATGCAATCTAACAACTTCTCTGAAAAACAAGTCTGCTACATGTAATGCATCGTTTATCTTATTACAAGGTATGAAATGTGCCATTTAATAAAATCTATCTACCACCGCAAATATTGAATCATTACCTCTATGTGTCTTTGGCAAACCAAGTATAAAATCCATGTTGATATCTTCCCAAGGTCTTTCAGGTATTGTCAAAGGTTTATACAATCCAACATTCTGGCTACTCCCTTTTGCAACTTGAAAAACTCCGCAACTTTGAACAAATTTCCTAACATCCTTATGAATATGTGGCCAGAAGTAGTTCTCACTTACCAATGCTACTATTTTATCAATTCCAAAATGTCCTACCAATCCTCCACTATGTTTCTCTTTCACCAAGTTATCCCTCATTGAACTTCGAGGTATACATAATTGATTTCCTCTAAACAACATGTCCTCCTGAATGAAATAATCTAACCACTAACTTTTTTCCTCCAAAACTAGTTCCTTACATGCTCTCCAAGGTTTTGCAAAATCTGGGTCTTCCTCGTACAATTTTTTCAATTCATCAAAGCCTAATACCTCCGCTTTCATTTGAGTCAATAAGTTCCTTCTCCTACTCAAAGCATCAACAACTCTATTTGACTTTCCACTCCTGTGTTTCAAAACAAAAGTGTAACTCTGCAAGAAATCCACCCATCTCATGTGTTTCTAATTTAACTTACCTTGACTATTCAAATATTGCAAAGCTTGATGATCTGTATACAACACAAACTCCTTAGATAACAAGTAGTGTCACCACTTCTTCAAATCTTGAACTATGGCATAGAACTCTTGATCATATACTGAATATATTTTTCTTGCATCATTCAACTTCTCAGTGAAATAATCTACTGATCTTCCTTCTTGACTTAACACTGCTCCAATTGCATTCCCACTTGCATCACAGTCTACTTGAAATACTTTATCAAAGTTTGGTAGATCCAAAACAAGGTGCTTAGTCACCTTCTATTTTAGCAACTCAAAACTTCTATCTACTCCAAACCTCCATCTAAAATCCTTCTTATCTCCTCTCATTGTCTCTGTCATAGGGTTGCAAATAGAACTGAAATTTCTAATCAAATTTCAGTAAAAACTAGTCAATCCATGAAATGATATTACTTCTCCAATTATTTCAGGTTTAGGCCATTCAACAATAGATATTACCTTCTTAGGATCCATCTTTAATCCATCCATTCATATCACAAATCCCAGATATACCAACTCTTCCTTCATGAAACTACACTTCTTGATGTTTATCATCAACTGCTCTTCCCTCAACCTCTGTAAAACTTGTCTTATGTGTAAAAAATGTTCTTCTCTAGTCTTACTAAAAATCAAGATGTCATCTAAATAAACAATCACAAACTTACCCAAGAATTTCTTCAATACCTCATTCATCAACCTCATGAAAGCACTCGGTGGAATGACCAACCACTCATACAATCCTTCATTTGTCTTAAATTTTTTTTTCCACTCATCTCCTTCTCTGATTATGATGTGATGATATCCACTCTTGAAATCTATCTTTGTAAAGTATTTAACTCCACTCAAAAAATCCATAATGTCATCCATCTGAGGCAAGGGAGATCTATACTTTACTGTGATCTTGTTTATGGCTCTAGAGTTTGTACACATCCTCCATTCTCCATCCTTATTAGGTACAAGCACATTAGGTACTGCACAAGGGATTAAGCTTTCTCTAATCAAACCTTTCCTTAACAATTCTTGTACTTGTCTATTCAATTCTTCATTCTGTTAGTGTCATCCATTATGTTGCTTTATTAGGCAAACTAGCTCTAGGAATCAGATCCATGCAATGAATGATACTCCTTATAGGTGGAAATCCATCAGGTACATTATTTGAAATGATAGCTTCATATTCTATCAGCAATTCCTTTATCTCCTATGGTTGTTCTTCCACATGCTTCAATTTTTCAACCTTCTTAGGCACCAAGGCATATCACATGTTCTCATGTCTCAGTCCATCCAGAAATCTCCTTCCATCCACCAAACAAATTCTAGCATTCGTGCAAACTCCAACTTTAGAAACATCCTCCAAGGGTAACATAATCAATTTCATCCCATAAAAAACAATAGTGTATATATTATTCTCTCCATCATGCATAGGCTATCTATCATATTTCCAAGGCCTTCCCAACAAAATATGGCATACATCCATAGACATGATATCACACAAAAATTCACCATGATAATTTCCTATCTTCAATTTCACCAAACATTGTTCACTTACTAGTATCCTATGCTCATCTTGAATCCAAGGTATCTGATAGGGCTTTGGGTGTTTCAATCTTTCCAAATTCAATTTGGTCACCATTTCTTTAGAAACCAGGTTCTTTGAACTTCCACTGTCAATGATTACTTTACAACATTTATTAGCTACCTTGCATCTGGTCTTGAACAAATTCTTTCTCTGCAATGGGTTTTACTCTCATTCACTTTGACACAATACTCTCCTATTTATCAACACCTCTCCTTCTTTTGGGTGATTAGGTGATCCAACATGATTCTCCCCAATAAAGGATGTTCTTCTATTGTTCTCAGTCTTTCATTATTTATATATCCTTTGTTTCTGTAACTACCATATCCTCCTCTTCTATAAGTGTTTCCATCATCTCTTCGGTATGAACTCACATTCTTACTAACCTCCTTATCCTTATTTTGATTTGGAAAATATCCTCTTCCTCCTCTAGTAAAAATTCTTCCTCTCTGAAATCTTCCATCTCTTCCTCTCTATCTTTGCTCATGTATTTTGTTTAATTTATCTTCTGCTTTTAGGGCACATTGATATGCTTCTTCCACACTCGAAAACATAATCAAACTAATCTCATCCTATATAGATGACCTCAAACCCTTTACATATCTGGCTACTTGTTCAATCTCATCTTCTGAATGTCTAGATCTGATGTTCAAATTATAGAATTCCTCAATATACTCTATCACATTTGATTCTTTCTATTTTAGATTATGCTACTTTTTGAAAAAACTGATCTGATAGTCACTAGGCATGAACTTTGTCTTCATCTTCTTTGTCTATCTATCTGCAAATGTTCCCACCAAAGGGATGCATGTCCTCTCAACTTTGTATAGGAAAATTTCACCTTCTTATCTTCTAGGGTACCTTCAAAATTAGAGTACTTTTCCATCTTTATTATCCAATCTAGAAATTCATCTGAATCCAGCTTACCATTATAATCCGATGGATTAAAATGTGGCTTAATGTTTACTCTAGTTAGGGTTCTTATGAACCTTTCTTCTTCCTGATCAAGGCTAGGTTGCTCTTCTCTTGCAACTTCTTCTTGTTTTTCTACTTCTTCATCACTTACATCATCAACTAGTTGACCTATCCTCTGGATCATTTTGACTGCTTCCAATCTAGCAACAATTCCTCTTAACATTTCTATTACAATAGGGTTTTCATTTCCACGTGCTCCATTTCCTCTACCATTCCTTCTTCCTACCATCCTTGCACAAGTCTTCTATAGCTGTAGGTTGGATCCTTAGATTGTCAGCCCACAAAAAATCTTCAACAAGATTGTGCAAGCTCTGATGATCTCACTCTGATACTAACTTGATGGAAGTCATAGTAGGAGGGTCCCCAAAGAGAACAATCTCAGTCATGCAACTATCATGCAACTAGAGTAACACAATAGAGGCAACACAAAATTTGGAGGAAAATGCAGATTAGAACACTCTTATTATCTTGAAATTCAATTACATACAGTCACCCACATCTAGGCGTATAGATTCAGTTCATAGGTTTGATTACAATATGCTCCAAATACAATGCTCATACATGTGAGTGCAAATTCTACAGATTGGACTTTATACACATCCTATTATACATAGTATTTTTTTTTGATCCCCCTTCTAATGATCCATCACAAGATTTATATCATATCCATGAGTCTAGAAACATCCGAGTTGGCCCAAAGATCATTACAATCTTTGATGAAGAAAATGTAGCATGTGCAAGAATAGGTTGGCCTCAAATATGAAATTATTCCATGGTAGATGTGCATGATGAAGTGTGGACCTAAGTGGAAGATCAAGAATACTCAATAGAACAAATCTAAATACACCATGAGGATCTACAAGTCACGGGAAAGATCCACAATTGATCCAACTAGCCGTTAGGTTTTGAAATTATTTCGGGGCGAGTTTCAAAAATTGACACTCAATCGCGAAGCAATAACTTGTCGGAAAAAGATCCAATCAAGCTGAAAACTTAGAGTAAGGTAATTGAGCATTTTTACAATGAAACCATAGGTACGCGAGATCTGGTGAGAAAATATGAAGAAATACCGAATCTCCCAACTTTGAACAAGAATAAGAACAAAACTGAATGAAAATATTGATGCAATATTTCCAAGAACCAAGGATGCTCCTGCATCACTTGATCTCTTAGAGCTACCAGAGGCTTCTACTACACTCATATTAGATCTACTTCTATCCATTTTCCTTGGTCTGTTGGGATCTTTGGGACTACTTAGTAATGCTTTTGCATAGCCACCAACTTCTAGCTCTAAAACTTTATAATCTATTTCTGTGACCCAAATAGTTCTAGGTTCAATTTCTTCCATAATGCAAAAATAAGTGGAAATAAGAAAGTTAAGGTCTTTTATGTATCTTTTCACCATAGTTCTAGGAAACCTTTGTCTTTCATTCATTCTCCTTTGAAATATTGTGAATAATGCTACAAGGGAATCATCTTGAGCATTCATATCACCAAGATTTTTCATATAGTATACTATCTGATGTGCAATAGGATTTGCACTTGTCTAATTAAATTTCCCAACCACAAGAACTTCTCTTAAGAAGTAAAAAGTAAACAAAAAACCAATGTGCCATACCTAAATATATGCTTCTTCTTCTTAGTCTTCTTCAAGTTCATCAATTTTTGTCAAAGCAACTCAAAGAGGTCATAGTAAGCATTATTCTCAACCATGTATTGTGCCACATGAACTATGATGGAAGAGACTAAATTGTCTCTATTTGTATAATAAATCTTGTGTCCAATTAGCATTTTTTAATATCTAACTATTGAGTTTCTAATAGGATTCAATGTGAAGGATTTTTTATCAAGTGTAGCACCTGTTCTTTCCATTATATCCTCATTCTAAATAGAATTCAGGACTAGAACTAGTCTGGAGGACTAAAAACTAGTTATCTCTCTAATCACTTAGTTATTGTATGAGGGCCATTCAATCCACATGAATTGGTCACAAATTCTACTTGTTGCAAGATGGTGTGTCCCTTGGTCTCCTTTGTGTAGCATGGTGCTTGGTTTCATGACATGGTTTAACCACCTCTTGTGGATCTTGTATAAATCTAGCAATTGTATCAAGCATTAATAGGTTTATCTTTTGGTGTGATGGCAACCACCAATGTAACAATTGGTATCAGAGCTGAGTTCACAGGTTTGAACCCCTCACTTGTGCTAGGGGGGGAATTGTTGCAAGATGGTGTGTCCCTTTGTCTCCTTTGTGCAACACGGTGCTTGGGTTAGTGACATGGCTTAAATACCTCCTATGGATCTTGTATAAATCTTCTAGTTGTATCAGACATTAACAGGTTGATATTTTGGTGTAACGGTAATTACTAATGTAACACTACTTACAGGCATTCTAATATACTTCTCTTTGTAGTCAAAACATAGAAACTCTTTCCATACATCCCATCTCTTCTCATTTAGGATTTTATATTCTAGCTTAAAAGTTAAATCATCATCAACCAACTCATCCAACAATAGTTTAGATACTTTTTTAGGAGAGAATTATTCCATATTTCCATGAATATATTGCCCAATATTCTTAGTTGGTAGAACTCCATAGAGAATGTGTGAAAATGCACATAAGGGATCATCTTTTAAGACTCTAGTGGAATATCGTTTAAACTCAGGTTGTGGTCTTTGTGAGAAATCTACAACTTTCAGTGTCCCCATAACATTTAAATTATTTTCAAATGATAAAAATGGAAAACTAGAGTATATAGGAATTGTGAAATACCTCTGATTCTTCTTGGTGCACTAGGGTTTTAATGTTCTACAACTTGGAGATTCTTTGAACTCTTCAAATTTTCTTCTTGCTACTCTATCTTCCTTCAAATTCTTTTGATGGAACAAATTTTCCTTAGAAAACTTGCATTTAACTCTTTGATTTGACTTAGTTTTGCAATAAATGCTTTAGACCATAAAGACAGTAACCCTAAAAACTGTATGCATAGTCAACTTTTTGAGCTCCAAACGTTGTCACATTAGCATATTTCCTTCTGCAATTTTCTTCAACAAATTAACCATTCTATTCTTCATGATATATTTTCATGCTATACTCCAACACCTATTTTCTGGTGGGGTACATAGGATATCCATTAAATCCCCCCCTAAGCCATAGCTCTAGGCTTGGTTACTAGAGGAAACATCTACACCAGATGGTGGTATAGACTCTCCCTTATCCTCACTATCCTCTTTCTTTCTCCAAATCCTTTTGATTTCCTTATTTACTTCATCTAAATGAACATTTTTGACTAGTTCATTCTTCTTTACTATATTTTCCATCCTTGCGTTTCTACCTCTACAAAATTTACCAATACGTCTTAGCCTACTGCAATTGTTGCATATGATACTTTTTTGAGCATTATTCCTTCCATTCATTCTGAATTTGAATTGATTATCTTTATATCCAAATACATAACATGTATAACAATAGTCATTGAAAGATTGAATCATTCTACCATTGCTGTATCCATTCATCATTTTACTTTTGCATTCATTTTCTCTATGTCCAAATTTTTTTCATGTGAAACATTGACCAATAAAGGATGGAACATTATGATTCATTTTGCTTCTACATGCCATTGCCCTATGTCTATATTTATTGCAATAATAACAAAACCATTGAAAGATGAGTACCTTTGAGCATTTGGTTTCCTGATAGGGAGTATTCTTGCATTTCTTCTTTGAAACTAGAACTTTCCATAGTTTATCTTGTCTTCAATCTTCTCTAATTTATTGATCTTCTTTCCTACATTAGATGTATGGGCTGCTTCCAAGCTTTCTCCTTTTTCAAGTCCTAGGCCACCTTTTTCTTTAGATTCTTTCTGACCAACAATCAATTCATCAAGAATTGTAGAACTTGTCTTGAATTTTTCCTCATGACTTCTTGCTTTCTTTAGATCTAATCTCATATTCACCACTTCTTTTCCAAGCCTCATGCATTCATTATATTTTCTTTCTACAATTGCATTTAAATATTCCTCAATATTTTTCTTTTCTTCCACTTGCACCTTTAATCCGATGATGTTCTCATTTTCTTGTTTCAATTATTCATTGGCCTTCATATGTCTTTCTTTGAACTTCTTGATCTGATCTCTCAATTTTTCTAATACATTCATTTGTCTCTTTCAAATTTGTTAAGATCTTCAAGAGCAATTTTGAGTTCTCCATATTTTCCAAGAATGCAATATTCTTCTGTGTATTCAATAGCAAGAATATATTTTAGAGGAATAGGAAGCTTTCTATCACCCATATTTTCAAAATCTAAGATCTTCCCAAAGTAGTCAAGCTCCTTCCAAGGATCCAAGCTCTAATACCAATTTTTGAACATCCAAAATACTGAGAGGGGGGTGAATCAGTATTCCATTAAACTATTTAGACATTAGCCATCCAATTACCAAAATATATTTAACTGCAATAATGAATGAAAGCATGAAACATCCAAAAAATCACATGACACATGAACACCAAGATTTTTATGTGGAAAACCCAAAATGGGAAAACCACGATGAGGGTTAGCTCACAATATATCATATCCGAATACAGTATATTATAGAAATTCTGACTACAGGTGAACTCACTGCCCACAAAGAATAAGATAGAAGAAATAAAGGGTGGCTCACAATCTATTGAACTATAACAAATACATCTATAATATGTTGGATTACAGTTGCAATGAAGTATAAAAAAATATTTGCACTAATAATGCTCTATTCTGCTATGAATTCACACACTTTGCAATGCAATTCAAACAACTCTAATCAAATTCACTTCATACACATGTAGGTGGAACACCATACACATCACTCACACCACACCTCAAAGAACTAAAATAAATCTCCTATATACATCCATATCGAGTGTAACTTCAATTAGGTCAATCTAATTAGAAGTAACACATAAAATTAAGCTTTTCATCCTTAAAACATTTCATCCACAACTCACACCTTAATTCAAAATTAAAATATCCTTAAAATAGATTGGGATGGATCAAATATAGATCTTACATATGATTTTAACACACATTAATCCTTCAAATATGTTAGGTCGGCCCCAAATAAGACCTAAACACAAAACTTCCATCTATTTATCCAATTCATCAAACATCTGACTCAAACCTTAATCTCACTTGGAATTCCCACTTAACCAACATCTGAAATATTATCTTAAACATCACAACTTGAAGTGATTATCTATGATGTAATGTGGAATCTCCCACACCGACATATTGTTCAAAAAATAATTACAATATACAAAGTTGAACTATGTCATTCATACCTTTTTTATTATTTCACTAAATAACACAAACTCTTGGATTTAGGTACATCTGGTGATAATAAAAACATTGTTATAATTGTAGAGTGAATTCGTAATTTGCGATGGAGTGTGGACCCAAAAATTTGACGCATTGAACCATTGTATTATCAAAAGGAACACAACCAAATTTATGTATAAATATACTTTTTGAACCAACTTGTTCTATACAACTATCTTGAAGAATACGTCTAGATCATGCCAAAGTGATCACAAAAATGTTGATATCAATGACAACACTAGAATCAATATATACATCCCATGCTCATTTTTCCAAATTGCATCAACAACAACAAACTTCCAACTATGATATGAGACCTTGCAAGATTTGATGTTGTGGAGGAACATGATGTTGAGACATTTGTGGGCCTTGATTTGTATCAATTGATGTTGAGGTATTTTTTGCGGATTTCCTTGATTTTATGTCAATTATGTTGGGAAATTTATTGAGGATGTCCTTGATTTTTTCATGCTTGATGTTGGGGATTGATTTGATGTTGTGATATGTGTTGAGTTTGAGGTCCTAGATATTGTTGGGATACTTGTGGAAGACCTTGAACTTGATACACTTGATGTTGGGATATTTCTTGAGGTCATTGAATGCTAGGAACATTGCTATGAATATTTGGAGAAATTATGTAAGTGAAGGATTGGTGGGTTAAGAATGAAATGTTGGTTGAATGTTTGTATTTTGAGGATGAGATGTGAGTGGAATGTTTATGTGATGAGCATGAAATATTTGTTGAATGTTTTTTTTTTGAGGAATAGTGGTGTTTTGTATGCCCAAAGTTATATGATTTCCTATATTTTGACCCACTTGTTTTCCTTGTTGATTTGTGAAACTTGTTGATTCCATCCTAGTGATTTTTGGTTGACTTTGAAAATGTGATGAGGATGGTTTTTGTATGGATTGTGTGATGTTTTGAATCAAAGGTTCACCTTGAGAGGGTTGACCCATAGATGCAACTTTGTAAATGGTTGTTCCCTAAGTGTGTTCACATCAAAAGTAGAGGGAATTTTTGTTCTTCCTTGTGCAAGTGTGAGCATGTATTGGGTTGGGTTTAAAATCAACATTGTGTTTATTATTTTGTGAACTCTTGGATCTTGTTGCATTTCAAGTAACTCTTCATCGGTGAATTTATGAGGGTTAATTGTAATATCTTCTATTTGAACCCCTATATCTTGTGATTTTTGAGATGGTGGTGATGGATTGTTTGGTGGAGAGGAAAAACCTCTAGGATTGAAATCAAGCATCTCAAAGATTAATTCACTAGCACTAGTTTTGATGGCTATGTTTGAACCACTAGGGTTTTCTTCCATGTTTCATGTAATACCCCTTCATTTTAGCTTCTTGTTTAGACATCATACCTTGCTTTGTTTTAGTTTCTGTTACTATGATACTTTGCATACTTTATCATGTGTGTTATTTGATCGCTATTTATTGAGCGACGAACTATTTGTGAGATGCTTTATTTGACATGCTTTAATTGGAGTAAAATATTGTTGCTTTAACATGTTTATTTTACATGAGGTATTTGAGTCATATGGAATTGTCAGTTTATGATGAGTGTATTGGTGAAGGGGATGGGATCGCATCACTCGCTTGTGAGCGCCCTACGATTCCGTGATTTCCTCTTCACAGTGTGTATTTTATGTTGCTTTTATATATATGATCTTTGTTATCTCGTTACAAGTTTGCAGGTACATGACATCGACTCCACTTGGTTTCACAGGTTTGAGTGTGTCGATCCAACAGTTAAGTTGAACAAGAGATAGTAGCTATGTAACATGTGTCAGGTCTACACCCTAGCCATAGTGTGTTGTCAGTCATATTTGTTGTGTCATTGGTTGCCTTGTTTTAATATTATTTAATTCTAAAGGGTTATTGGTTATTGAAATAAATGTTTAATATTATTGCTTTAAATAATGTGGTTTTTATTTAATTAATTTTAGACATTTTGGTAGAAGCTAGTTATTTAAATTAATTAATTTAATTAAATTTATTTAGTAAAATAAATTTAATCCATTCGGTTAAATTTATTTATTAAGTAATTAAATTGATTAATTAAATATGTTTATTTAGAAAGTTAAAAATAAGAAATTTAATTCATTTTGGAATTTAAATTTGGATTAGAGGTAATTAAATTAAATTTGGAGTGAATTTGAATTATAAATTATTAAATTAAATTTGGTTTTAAAAGATATCTATTAATTGCCACATGTGGGAGATGAATTAATTAAGAGTTTGTTGGAAATTTATTCACAGGAGAAAATTTGGGATCTGGGATAAAGAAGAGAACAGTTTATTCAAGGGACTGTGAGGATTATTTTGGGAAGAAAAATAATTTTTTGAGAGGAATGGAAAATTGAGAAAACACAGAGAATGGTTAGAGATTCCTTGGCTATAGGAAATATAGAAGAATTATTTTATTTTATTTGTTGTGGATTTGTATACAATTTTGGTTTTGGAAATATTATGTTGTTGGGAGGAAGCTGTGAAAGTTTTGGAAGAGGCTCGGCATCAAAACTTTAATTCTCTTGAGAAGCTTCTTGATACAGGTTCCTTTCTTGTGTATTTGGTTTTGTTTAAAATTTGTTTTGGAATTGTATAGCTGTAGAAAATTGTTGTGCTACATTTATTAAGGAAGTTTATTTATTTTAGAAAAATAAAATTTAAAAGCTTTTGTGACTGCCAAGAAGAAATTTAGAAAATATTAGTTACAGTAAAAACAAAAGATTATGAATTGTGATGTTTTGTGAAATTTATTAGATCTAAACTATGAAACAAATCTAGAGGAAAACCAATTTAGTTTTTAGAAAATAAACCTCTGTAGAAAAAGGAAATTGTGAAACCTCTGTGTAATTTGTGGTGGAGAAACCCATAAGATATTAGGATTTGATTGAAAACCTCTGTAGGAAATTAGTAGTTTTCTTACTTGTGTTTGGTTTTGAGAAAGCTAATCAAAAAGTTTAATTTAGCATCCTCTGTGAATTTGGGTGTTCTCTGGAAATTTTTATAATTTCACCTGTAGGTGTATGTTTTGGAAAAATTCCTCCAATTTGTCTATTATGTTGAAAATTTTATTTATATATATATATATATATATATATATATATATATAAACATTTTATTTTATTTAAAAAAAAAGATGAAATCGCCATACAAATTTTTTTATTGTTAAGTATTCTGGAAATATATTTTTCGGAATTTACAAATTCCGTATTTTTTAAAAAAAAAATTTAAAGGGGAAAATATTTTGTTATTATGGTTGGTGGGGAGGTCAAACCCCACTGCCCAAGCATCCCACAGTGGGGGTACAACTGCCATGAGGTAGCACACCCACCATAGTGGGGAACACGCTATCCCATGGCAGTGCTGCCCCAATGCTATGGGTGGCTGACTGTATCGAGTACAGATCGACGCCCATACGGTGTAGCCTATCCTTTAATGAGTTCTGTCCGCCCTCCGAGTTGACTCGGACTTCAATGTCTATTCATTTTTTATTAGATATTAAATGTATAATATGCATATATATTATATATATATATATATATATATATATATCTATATATATTTATATTTTGGAATTTAATAATAAAGTTTTTTTTTATTTGAATAAAATAATTTGGTACTTTGTAAAATAATAGTGGATATGTATAATGTAAATATATATATAATTTTTTATATATATAGTTGAATATATTAATATGTATATATAATGAATATATTTTATGTGTATATACATTTAAGTGTATATTTAATATTTGTCTTATTTTAATCTTTTTGCATTCAATTTAGTATTTTGAAGGTAAAAGGAAATTATTTGTATGCATAGTATATATTGATAGAGAATGGGGTATTTTAAATAAATTAAGGAAATTGTATGTTTTAGTTTGGATATTGAAGGAATTATTTGTAGAAGGAATTATGTTGCTTTTAAAAGTAATTTGAAAATTTGATTTTACTAAAGAGGCAATTTTAATTATTTTATTTTATTATTTTGATTAGGGAAATTGCCATTTTTTCTGTGAAGTCTTTATGTAAGGAAAGGGGTTTAGAATATCCAATAGTAGTTTATTTCAATTGTTTTCAGTGAATTTTTCCTCTCTGTTCTTGTTTGGGGAAATGGGATTAGAATGTGTCTCTAATTGGTAAGTCTTCCAAAGGATTCTTTGTGGGGGTTGTTGATTTGTATGTCAACCATATGTTTTCCCTTGGGCAGTGCATTGTGTCTTGTTGCCTCCAAGTGTTTGGAGTGAGTTTTATTTTAAGTTGCCTCCTAGATTTGGAGTTGTTTTATCTTGTTGTATGCACTTGGAATTTCCATGGGGTTTAGTTTTGTATGTATGTTGTCTAGAAGAAGAGTGGCTTTTGTTAGGCGCCAGAGCCCAAAGAGGTAAACTAGGTAACCTTCGGAGGTAGTTTAATCAAGTGATAACTAAATTAATTTACTTAGAAGATTAGGTGGTATTTCACACTAAGAAAGATAATTTAGCCTCACTCATAGACACAAGTGCTTGTTTAGACTTGGGATGAGTGGGAAGGCCTATAATGGCAAGGTCATCTATCTTGTCCTTACAAGAGATATTTGATTATGTGTGAGTGAGTATGGGGGCCGAGATTCAGTTGAGGTCACCAGGATTACTGGAGCCTATGAAGATTCCCAGAGGAGATCTCATGATGAGCTGTGTGATGACACTCTATCTAGGACAAAAAATGTTATTTGTTTTTTATAAGTATGGTGTTCTTAACATACTTGATCTATTTTATGTCTGGAAGCAATGTGACCATGTTAGAGTTAGATTTGTATAGTTCATTTGATTGGTTGTGTCAGTATGAGTCAGTATGAGTTAGCCTTTGGTTAATGGTTGTAGAATTTGTCCATGTTATGTTGTTACTATCTCCTAGCATGGGAGGTGGGCCTTCGGGTACCACTTGGTTGGGTGGAACATGCACCATACACCATTGGGTCCCCCTTTGGTCTTTAGTACTTGGTGGCGAGATATCCAATTGGAGTGCTCACGATTCCTGTTTATAGTTCAAGCAATGTATTTATTTCAGTTTGTATCATGTTGTTTTACCCCTCATTTGTATTCGAGGTGGATTTCTAAAAATTTGTAACACATTTGTATTATTGTCTCATTCTAAGAATGAGTGATGTAACCTTTGATTAAGTTAATGGTTATGGAAATTTGTAATATATCTTTATATGCTATGTTGTATCACTATGTTGATTATGTACTCATTTCTTATTGTCATTAAATGCTTTGGATGTATATTGATGTATGTGTGGGTTTAAGTAATCTCAGTTGTGTAGCCTTAGAGGTTGTTGTCAATTGTCAGCGAACATGTATGTTAATTACACTTTAATAAAAAAAAATTGTACGCTTAAGTAGTGTATTGCAACTTCCTTTAGGGTTACGTGACGGGGCATTACATTTCTCTTGTGTTGTGACCTTGTGATCATAATATGTGTATCAACCTTAGGATTTTTATGTTGTGAATGATATTGTTGGAATTCCTTGGTTGATTCAAAATTTTATAATAAAGAACCTCTAATAGGTTTAGGAAGAATGGTGTATGATGTGGATGTCTAAATGATGTGAAAGTCTAAATTTTTTTACCATAACCTAGACCCAAATTTGGTTTATTATGTTTTGATGAGGATTTTTATGAACTTGCAAACCTTGAGAGTAGACTTGTGACTCTAAGGTAAGTTTTTCCAAAAATATGTGTAATAATACAACTAAATGTCTAGAAATAGATTGTTTCCAAACATAGAGCTAAACTACTTGATGCTATGAAAAACATAGTCTAAGTGGTTTGGTGTCAAAAAAAATTTCAAGTTGCTGGTGTTGATGGTTGATGTTGATCCTATTTGATAACCATGAAGAATTTTTTGACAAGACCAAGATGTTGAAAAACATGAACCTAGTGTGTTGCTTGATGAGTGATATAAGTGAGCGAAGATTGGCTTTGTTTCAATTTATAACCAATTGCACATCAATGTGATGTTTAAGAACTAAAATACAATCTATTTTATTTGTTAATTTTTTTTTGTTTTTATAAATTAGGAAAATACATTCGATTGTTCATGAAAATGTGTCGGATTGTTGTTTTACAAAGGCATCGATATTTGGAAGAAGAGCTAATATTTAAATAGAAGTGTCAGAATATCCAAACAAAGGCGTCGTTGTTCAAATTTCTCTTTTCCCTAGAAAATGTGTTGATATGTGCAAAAGCGTCGATGTTGAAACAAAAGCACCGTTTTGGGAAAAATGAAAGCGTCGGTTTACGCAAAGGTGCCACATTGTCAAGAAAATGTGTCAGTCTGCTCAGGGGATCTTTAAAATGTCAATTTACCTGATTTTTTTGATTTTTCAAGTTTGCAAACACATAATAAAACATGTAAACTAAATCAATAGGGTAATCATGTGATTTTTGTGTGTTCTTCTTCAACAAGAACTCACTAAATGGTGTTACTTGGTCTCAACATGAAAACATAAAAAATTGCACAACCTATTTAGTGGGAAGATTAGGTTTGTCTTCTTAAAGTAGGCACGTAGGATAAAATAATTTAGATAGAGTGGGTAACTAGAGTATCCATGCATACATAATACACCTCTTACCTTGAAAGGAAAAGTTCCTTTAAAGAGATTTTGTCACCTCAACTATGTTTAGTACATGGTGAGTAGCTTCATGCAACAACCTTATTCTATTGTACAACTTTATGAAAATGTTTGAAAGTCTTAGGACATTAAAACAAAGGTTTCTAGTGGGTGGAACTAGGTGCACACCGTCGACCTCTTGGTCATCGCATCAAGAAACCCATACTAGTCTAGAGTGTTACATGCATGGATAGAAATACAACTTTTTCTCTCAACCAATTTATATAGCATGCCCTAAAACATTGCTTGAGGTTGCCTTGAATTCTGTAGTGGGGATGTATCTAGGGGAAGGCCTCCTACCCAAAAGAAAAAAAGGAGATGTTATTTCTTTTCACCCAAGATCGCACTAGGCAGAGAGGATATGTAGCAAAACCTTATACAGTAACAAATGAACATACACAAGTCCAAGATGTTTCTCTTCACCCATGATCACACTAGGAATGAGGGAAGATGATACACATTTGACTTTCCAAACATAATGAATAAAGAAAATAAATTCATTTTAGGTGCACCAAAAGAAAGTATGATCCATTTTAATTTTTCATGTTCAATGTTCAGGTTGTTTGTCAATTTTAAAACCCAAATGAAGATGTCTTCATTTTAAATCAAAAATATTTTGTGTTCATTAACTAAACCCAAATTGAAGTGTGAGATATTCATTGTTAATTTTACAACCCAAATGAAATGTGAGATCTAAGCTAAAGCATGAAATTGAAATAACTCCTAGGTCATCCTTCACACAAGTGTTGATAAACACTGGATTGATGATAAATGCTCTATTATTAGTGTTGATGAACACTTTAATCCATGCTTTTGATGATCAACATAATTCTAGAAAATTTGGTCTAAACCAACAAGAAACAAACAAGAAAAGGTTAGGGTTAGAAATTGAACCATATTGAAAATTTAGATGAAACCCTAAAAGTTACCACTCTATTTTACCTGCATATGCATTGAACTATCAATCAGGTATGTTGGGTTGTCAATCATATGCGTCACTATATATCTATGCAATTGCATTACTCTATTGCATATGCATTGGAATGGTATTTTGCAGATGCATCACCATTTACAAATTTGTTGCTTTGGTAAACCTGCAAGTAGAAAACAAACAAACATTAACAATTGTGTTGCCATTTTTAGATGCAAAGACCTTTGATATGAAAATGCATCACCATTTTTAGATGTGTCACCTTGTTAACTGCAAATGCATTGACTTGCTTTCTAATCTTGAAAAATCTAAGAAATTTCAAAAAAAAAAAATGTTAGAAGGGACATAGGGTCCCACCAGGCGTGCCATAATGTGAACATGGGAAATAGAATGATAAAATGCAATTGAATTAAACCAAAAAATCAAACAATTTAATCATCTAAGCCACATTCCCAATGGAATTATTGTAAAACATCAATTAAGAAGCCATTAACTTGAAATGACAACTAATTCAAATGAAACAACTCAATTAAATGGAAGAAAACCTCATCCCATTAGGGGATTAGTGTTGTATTGATATGGAATGCTCAATATTTTCCTAATCCATTCTTGAGAATGATGCTAAAGCTTCAAAATTATTGATAATGAAGGTTGATTCATAAATGTGCTCTCAAATAATGGGAGTGAATAGAAATTTCTGCATAATATGGTTGCTCAAATACTTTTTTGGATATCATTCTCATAAAAATGAGGACTATTTATAGGCTTTTTGGATGAATCAATGGATTGGATTCAAATATGAGAGATGGTATGGATGAAAGATAAAATCCATGGATGAGACCAAAGAATGACATGGATCAATGAAATTAATCAATGGCTCAAATTGCTTGAGATAAATGCAAACCCCATAATTTTATGAGCATGTGCAAGATATCTCCATGTGGAGGGAATTTTGAATTCAAATTGGAGGAATATTTCATGAGAATATTCTTTCAATGATTAGATGAATTAGAATATATTAGTCAATTAAATAATTAGGAAATTATTTAATTGTGCAAGTGGAGAGAATTTAGGATTTAATTAAACAATTAGGATCATTTAATTAAAATAAAATATTTATGACATTTAATTAAACAATTAAGATTGTTTAATCAAATGAGAGGACTTAGAGGATTTAATTAAATGATTTGGATTATTTAATCAAATAGGATGAAAATTAGCATGAAATGGATGAATTAACCAAATAATATTGATTATTTGATTAATAGAGGAAAATGGTGAATTTAATTAAACAATTAAGATTATTTTATTAAAATAGATAAAAATGATCGAATCAAGACATAAGTGGTGTTAATAAATGAAATTAGATGTGCGATATTGATCAGGACATTTTTAAGTATCTATAACTTGTTCTTATTTTGTTAACACTAGAAAGCTTTGCGATAACACTTATGCATTAAAACTTGGGACATACATACCACATTGGTAAATTGATCTATCATACAATCCGCATGGTCACAAGTTCATCGACAAAGAAATGTGGAGCATTTGACTGAGATTTTATGGTGCAAAAATTTATGCCTTTGACGTATTGGAGACTTATACATTTCTCTTCATACCCCATGTGAAGCCTTTCATCAATAATATATGTAATAGTACATCAATCAAATCATATTGACAATACAAGTGACATCCAGCCATGAACTTCAAAAAGTAAGGTACAACTATGTACTAATGACAACATTACAACCCTTCAACACAACTCTTCATTAAGGACAACATACTAGTGCATGCAATAGCAACATAAGTTGACATCAATCACAACACAATAACAACACATTTGTAAAAAAATAAAGCATGCTCTCTCCTGATCCCTATCATGATTAAATATGCAACTTTCAAACTCTTTACTTCCCTCCAAAATACACATGCACACAATCCTCGACTAACACAATATTAAACTAATTAGCTTAATTACATTACACATGTAGCCCCATGACCTGAGCATCCAATTTAAAATACTTACATTTACCTATTTTATTTTCCTAAGCCCATAAGAATTAAAATAATGGGATTCAAGATAATCCAAAATATTATGGGAAAAGGGGACATGATATTCATTTTGGTATGTGGTGGCAAGTCATATTGCGTAACATTTTGGTAACTTTGGCAACCATGTTTTGACCCAAATTGACAATGGAGTTAGTTATTGTTCTATTTGTTAAACTATTTTGTGAAACCCACCAAAATGGGCTTATTTTTCTATAGCTATGAATACGAAAGGTGAAGAGACAAGGCAACGTGGAGTGCTTGGTTTTAGCATGTAGTAGCAGTTTATGCTAAGGGAGAAGTTTTGTAATTTGATATTTTGTTAGATAATAAAAATTATTGGACAAATGTTTCTTAATATATTTATCCCATATTGGGTGAACCACATTAAATTCTCTTTTATTGTGTAGTTAATTTTTTTCTTATTTTTTAATTTGTATTATAATTGATGTTATTTCAATTTCTTTGGTCTACCTATAAATTATAACAATTGGTATCAGAGTAGTGCTTTTCGATCATTCGGAAATAGAGTTTCAAGTAAGAGTGGGATTAATGTTTGAAGAAGGAAAATTTAAGGTAAAAAATTTCAATGACTAAAATTATCAATTATGAAAAATACATATGGAAAAATACCTTTATCAAAAATTTGTGGTGGCTATTACAAAGGAAGGCAAAGAAACCATCAATGATGTTAGATGAAGAAAGGAAAATTTTGGACAAAAATGTACTAGGAACCATTTGGTTGTGTTATGCACCATTTATAGCATTTAATATATCTAAAGCAACAAAAACTTATGATTTGATGAAAATGTTGGAAAAATTATATGAAAATGCCTCAACTTCAAATTAGGTATTCTTAATGAAGTGTTTATTTAATATGAAAATGGTTGAAGGAGGTTTGTAATAGGTCATTTGAATGAATTTAATATATTTTCCTATTAATTAACTTCTATAAACATAAATTTTGATGAAGAGGTTCGAGCTCTCCTCATTCTATGTTCTTTACCAAAAATTTGGAAATGCTTGGTTATGGTTGTAACTCTTTTTTTGGTTCAAATACATTAAAATTTAATGATGTTGTTGGTGTGATTCTAAGCAAAGAGATGTGAAGGAATATCAAAGGTGAGACTTCAACATTAGGTAATATTTTAAATATAGAGGATAAGGGAAGATCAAATGAGAGAAGAAAAAGTCTAGGAAATTGAGGGATTTCATGAGAGAAATCAAAGAAAGGAAGGTCATAATCTAAAGGAAGAAAGGAATGTTGGTATTATGGAAAACCAGGACACTTGAAGAAAGATTGTTAGTCTCATAAAGGAAAAAAATGAGACAAACAACAAGATGAAAGTAAGAAAGAAAATTTTGTAACTCATTAGAGGATGCTTTAATTCTTTCCCTAAATAATATTGATGATTCTTTGTTAATAGATTCGAGGGCTTCCTTTCATGCTACACCCCATAGAAACTATTTTCTAGATAACGTACAAAGATATTTAAGATAAATATATTTGGGTGATGATGAACCCTATCAATTTTTTAAAAATGGAAAAATAAAAATAAACTTGTAGAATGGAAATTAATGACTATTATGGGAGGTAAGATATGCTCTAAATATAAGAATAAATTTAATCTTAGTAGGGAACTTGGGAGGTGAAGGCTGCCTAGTTACCTTTACAAACAATGTCTAGAAGGTCACTAAAGGTACATTAATAGTAGCTAAAGGTGTCAAGGTAGGAAAGTTATATTTGAGTATTGATAATAATGTTTTCTTCTACCTTAGTTGCTATAGGAATAGTTTTTGTAGGAGCAACTACAACAAGAACAATTATTGTGGGTATAGGTGCTATAAAAGGAACAAATGTTGTCAGTACAAAAACAACATTTTTGCACCATAGGCTTGGGAATATGAGTGATAAAGGGATAAAAATTATCCACTCTCAATTTTATTTGTCAATTGTGTTTATGGGAAACAAATTGACTTGGATTTCTATGAAAATTGTGTTTATGGGAAATAAAGGAGAGTCAAATTTCTCAATGATAGGAAATAAAAGAAGAGTGTTAAATTAGATCTTGAGCATAAAAAATTATGGGGACCAACTTAGTTATCTTCTCTTGGTGTCTCTTGTTATTATGTCACTTTAACTGATTATGTAACTAGAAAAACATGGGTGTATTTACTAAAACAAAAATTAGATGTATTTGAAACTTTTAAAAAATGGAAAGCCTTGATTGAGAATGGGATAGGAAATTTTTTAAAGTTGTTTCTCTTGAAACCCTTGTTGCTATTTTAATTTTATCCAAAATGAAATTTAGATGCATAATGACCAATCCTTCCATATTTAAAACATTTGAAAGGTAATTTACCTTTATACTTGATTGACTCTTTCTTTAGCTTCCTCACAAATTTTTATTCTTCCTCCTCAAATTCATTGTGTGAACCAAATGTTCCTTCTTTCTTCACATCTTTGACAATAGTTTCTCTTTTGTGTGTACCTTGAACTTCATTTCTCATCTCATAGGTGGTGAGAGATCCAAATATCTCTTCCATTGTAATTTTTATCAAATATTTGGCTTCTTTAATGGAATACACCTTTGAATTAAATTGGTGAGGGAGAGTTCTCAAAACCTTCTTTACAACCACTAAATCAGTTAGTTCTTCACCTAATACCCTAATCCCATTGACTACTTGATCCACTTGGAGCAAATAGATAGCAATACTTTCCTCTTCTTTCATCCTTGGATTCTCAAACATTTTTATGTAAGATTGTAATTTTTCTTTCTTTACATTTTCATTTCCTTTATAGATATATTTTAGCTTATCCCATATCTCCTTGGTTTTCTTGCATTTCACCACTTTGAAAAAATCATAATTTTTAAACCACTCAAGATGGAATTCTTTTCTTTAGCATTGTTCTCATGTTCCTTATTTGCATTAGCATCTATAATAGGATGAGTAGGTTCATTATAATCATCCTTTTTATCTCTCCAAACATCATACCCTACGAGGTGAGATGCACTTCCATCCTAACAGTTTAAAAGGGAAAGTTGCTTCCATAAAATATAGGTGCTTTGGAAGAGGATGCTTTTTGAGCCATGTGTTCTAATCCAATATCTACCTTTAGTTGTTAGGATATACCAAGGAACCTTTCTCTGATACCAATTGTTAGAACACAATGATATACTAAGAGAGGGGTGAATCAATATATCCCACAAATATATCCTACACGCAACCATAACACTAGATTTATGTGGAAAACCCTACAAGGGAAAAACCATGATGAGCAAGCCACTTGGAGCTACTGTACAAATCCAACCTCATAGATAAAGTAGTATTTACAATAGGTTTTATGGGATACAACCCAAAGGAAGCTGCAACTCACTAAAACATAGTTTTATGGCTTCAACCAAAGGAATTATATGACTCCCTAAAAATTACAACACTTATAGAAGGAGTTTGCAACCTCAGTACAAAATATTTAACAAAATCTATTGATCAATCATCACCACAACATTCTTCACACTAGCATATATCTTCAACACCTCTTCTCAACAACCTCTGTTGAGTTTGGCTCACTACCTTTAGAAAAATTCCTCACTCACATATACGTACTTACACATTACAAACAACACACATTCAAAACTGATCCACTTTACATCAAACTTTATCTTTCATTTATATCCTCCACAAGCTTTACAAATTTTCTCCTTGTCATCCAAGATGAAACATGTAAACATGAAACATGCAATGGCCATAATAAGTCAGCTTCAAAACATCTACAGTAAGAGGGAATTAAATACAGTCCAAACCAAGAGATAATGAGGAACTATTTTATCTTATCACACACCTCCATGCTAGCACACACTTCAAAGACTTAGAACAAACACCTCAACATTCCAAGTTGGCCCAAAAAACACTTAACCTTCCATGCATTAACTCCAAACCAAATCTATGGTACTAGAGAGATCAATTAACATCACGTAGATCACTTTATAAGAATTATATGATATTAAAAAACATTCTCACACACTCCTTTTACTAATTCATGCTACACCATCTTGGCAAAAACAAATAGACATGGAACCCAACATCACTTGCAAACCCAAAAAATATAGTTTTGAGATAGAACATTGGAAACCAGACTTGTGATATATCTCAATAGTTGAAAATTGAAGGAATAAAATATAAAGATAATATGAGCTTATCCTCCAAGATTCAAGTTCACATATTCAAATACAAATAAATTTGGAGCATTCCTATGACCCTTCCTAACTATAACAACACATAATTCACTCTGCTAGCTCTGGAAACTTTTATGGTAACTTATATGCTTTGAAAATAGGAACATACATATTGCACACATGTATCTTTGTAACTTCCAAATTTTAAGGCCATATATTCAAATTCAAAGGAATTCAAAGAATTATCTTGAGATTCTTCAATACAAATTTATGAGCCATTGACTACATGAAAACTTTTCATAATTTCTTTCATATCTTATGTAATGATTTACATCAAGGGCCAATGAATTCAATATTCACAACAATCTAGACACCAATCATAGCACTCTTCATGAAGAAACCATAAATTATTCATAACAACATTCACCTATTCATGAGCAACAAGAGATGTAGTACAATTGTGCACAACATGCTCATGGAATTCATCATTATGTCTAGTACTTCACAACAATTTTTATCCTCACACTAATTGCATCACATGCAACCTTCCAAAACCTTCCACACTACCACTCTATTGACATAAATGACAACACATGAAACCATTTATTTAATTAATAGAGGGCCTTCAAATCCTTTGGATGGTGGTATTCCAGAGGAGGTGTAGATATGTAAGAAAGTGAATTATTATTTTATAAATACCTTTGGTTGTGAAGCCTTTGTACATATTGATATTGAGAATAGAACCAAGCTAGAAGAAAATTTAAAAAATGCACCTTCATTGGATATGGAATAGATGAATTTGTTTATTGGTTATGGGATTTGAAAATCAAAAAAAATATTGGAAGTAGAGATGTTATATTCAACGAGAAGGTTGTGTATAAGGATCAAATTTATGCTCATCAACAACTAGAAATACCACAAAATAATGCAAATGTTAGATGTTATACAAGGATAAGTAGACCTCCCAAAATATTTTATCCTTCATTATATTCTATATTAATAACTGATGATATGTAGGTGGATACCAAATAAGAGTGGGAATAAGGATTTAAAGAGGACATGGATTCTTTGTTGCAAAATTAAATTTGGGACATTATCAAATTTATTATAGGTAAAATAAATTTCCCAAACAAATTGGTTTACAAGTTGAAAGAATAGGAAGGAGGAAAGAAAATATATAATGCTACACTTATGGTAAAATATTTTGCATAAAAAGGGTATTAATTTTGATGAAATATTTTTTCTGGTTGTAAAAATGACTTCAATTAGAAATGTTCTAAGTATTGTGGTTGCAAAAGACTTGCATCTTGAATAGCTAGATGTAAAAAAAAAATCTCCATGAATATTTTGAAGAAGAAATATACATGCAACAAAAATACGGATATGAGGTCAAAGGAAAGAAGGATTTAGTGTGCAAGTTAAAGAAGAGGTTGCATGGAATGAAGCAAGGACCCCAGTAATGTTATTTAAACTTGATAGTTTAATATTTGAATTATAATAGATGTAATTATAACCATTGTGTTTAGTTTAAGAGGTTAGATAGTTGTAGTTATATTATCCTATTATTATATGTAGATGGTATGCTTGTTATTGGGTCTAACATGCAACATATAAATGAGATTAAGAAAAAATAGAAAAGTATTTTCTATGAAGGATTTGGGTGCAGCAAAACAAATCTTTGGTATTAGGATTTCACAAGGAAAGAAAAACAAAAATAACTTTATCTCAAACTAAATATGTAGAGAAGGTGTCGAAATGGTTTAATATGCAAAAAAAAAAAATTGTTAGTGCACCTTTGCCTAGTCATTTTAAATTTACTTAGGAGATGTGTTTAAGGTTCCATATTCTTCATTAGTTGGTAACTTAACTTATGCCATGGTATGCATGAGGCCATATATTGCACATATTATTGGAGTTGTCATTAGGTATATGATAAATCCAAGAACTAACCATTCAAATGCTATGAAATGGATTCTCAAGTATTTGAGAGGTACTACTACAAAATAATTATGTTTTGGAGGATCAAACACTACTCTATGAGGATATGTTGACTCTAAATTGGAAGGTGACATAGATGGTAAGAGAAGCACAATAGGTATATTTTAGTTGTAAGAGGGATAATAGCTATTTGGATTTCAAGGATTTAAAAGGTTGTTACACTTTCAAACTTGGAAGTTGAGTATGTAGATGCTATTGAAGCTAGCAAATATATGATTTGGCTGCAATATTTTCTAGAGGAATTAGGCAAGAAGCAAGAAGATATTTTTTGTACATTGATAGACAAAGTATCATTCATCTTGAAAATATTTTTTACTTCATTCAAAAATAAAACACATACTTCTCAAGTACCACTTCATGCAGTCAATTTTGGAAGATGGACAATTGAAGCTGTAGAAAATTCATACAAGTAAAAATCTTGCATATATGTTCACAAAGGTGATAACATTAGAGAAATTGATTTCCTCATAGGTTTCTATTGGCCTTCAAGAATTATAATGGTGGAAATGAGAAACAAGCCATGTTTAGGCATGTCATTCAGTGGGAGCTACATGTGAAGTGGTGCTATAAGATAGTCTCCAAGTGGGAGATTATTTGGTGTGGAGCTTGATCAATCTCCAATTGGGATATTATTGGTATGTGGTGACAAATCATACTGCATTAAAATTTTGGTGAATTTTGTATTCACATTTTGGCCCCATATTTAATTTATAGGGGAGTTGTTGGAATGTGATGTTGTTGATTGTTATCATTAATGGTTTTCATTCATATCAACATATCTTGGTTGATTGATTAAGGTTCGATCTTGATGCTTTGGTGATCCGAATTGGCATGCTCCTAATGTTGTGCTATGATAATCTATCTTTCGTCATGCTTTTCTTGGTCCCTTTCATTTTGCAACATAATGAGATACACTCTTATGGGTCCAGACCAATCTGGAAGTTGGTTAGCATGCCCTGGAACATTGTTTGCATTGTAACATGTATATTATTTGGTTCTGAATATCATGGTAAATATGTATCATGTTGATTTGAGCGAGGAGGTTTTGTATGGTCCATGTTTCATTCCTTTCCACCGTGGGAATGTTTTTGTGGTGACCTAATTCAAATTGTGTTTGGTTGACTTAGGATATTATGAAGGCATGGAATGGTATGAGTAAAATTTGATTCTTTTCAATGAAAGCAAGTGTGGTGAATGCAAATATGAAAATATTGATATTGTGAAGTATGTAAAAGTATACCAGAGATAGCAGACACTGATTTTCTTCCGATGTGACTATTGGTGACAGTTATTTCTAGCGGTGGATTCCCTTTCATCATTCTTCTGGAAGTGAGCCTTTTTCTATTGGAAGTGAGCCTTTTTCTATTGGAGGTGAGCCTTTCTATTTTGGTAGTGATCCTTTTTATCTTTGGTTGTAATAACTGGGTAGTGAAACCATCAGTAGTGAGCCTTACTTACAGTGAGCACTTTGGCAGTGAGCCCTTATAAATATCACCTTAACCGGTGTCTTATAATTGAAAATCAACATTCTCCATGGTTTTTCCCATCTTGAGTTCCCACATAAGTTCTGGTGTTCTTTGTGCATGGTGTTGTTAAGTGCTTTCATGTTCATATCTATTTAATTACTATCTGATTGGTTTTAGTTTTCTCTAGATTAATTAAGGTTAAAAAAATTGTTTTATAATAACTAATTCACCCCCCTCTCAGTTATCTGGACCATTCAACAATTGGTATCAGAGCTTTGGTTCCTCGAAGAAGAGATTAACTACTTGGGGTAGATCCAATGGCACACAAACTAACAATTCCTATATTTTATGGATCTAACTACAATTTTTGGAAAGTGCAAATGAGAGGATACCTTATTTCTCTAGGCTACAAAACTTGGAAAGCTATTGAGACAAAATATGTTGAACCAAAAAATGGTCCTTCTGTGGATGATATTTCAGCCTATGAAGAGAATGAAAAGGAAAGGTATGCAATCTTTAGTGATTTTTCTAAGACCGAGTTAACAAAATTTATTTCATTGAGCACTTTTTATGAAGTTTGGGAAAATTTGAAAGAAATCTATGAAGGAAATGATAGAGTCAAATTATCAAAGAAGTTGACAACTAAGCACAAATATGAAAACTTGAGGATGGAAGAAGGTGAAGATATAGCAAGCTACTTTCAAAGAGTTGATAGTGAAGTAAATGAAGTCAAAAATCAAGGAGGCACTCTAACAGATGAAGATGTTATAGAGAAGATTTTGATGACCCTACTAGAGAGCTACAGTGACAAGATCTCAACTATTAAGGAAGCTTATGATCCAAAGAAATTCACTAGAGAGCAACTATTTGGCACCTTGACCTTGTTTGAGATGAGAAAATTTGGAAAAGAAAAGGAGAAATATGAAACAACCTTCAAAGCCACAAAGATAGAACAAGATATGGATATTGAAAGTTCAAATGAGTTGGAAGAAAACTTCACAAGGAAATTGAAGAAAGGTACCAAAAATTACAAAGGTATGTTACCTCTTAAATGTTTTAGATGTAGAAGGATTGGCCATTTAGCAACTAAGTGTCTGAAGAAAGGAACAAGGCAAAATTTTTAAAAGATCAATAAGAGGGCATATTATGTTAATGAGAATTCCAGTATTTTAAATGATGAATTAGATCATGAGGATTGTTTGTTTTTGGTGAAAAGGATGAACCTAGATTTGATATCTATAATATTTTTCTAGAATCTAATGATAACACTGAAGCTTCATTATTTGTCAAAAGAAAGAGATGAATGGTTGATTGATAGTGGATGTTCCAATCATATGACCGGTGATAAAAGTAAGTTTGTGAAGCTTGAGAATTATGATGGAGGTTCTATTATATTTGGAGATGATAAAATGACACAGTTTGTTGGAATTGGTTCTATTACCTTTGATGGAAAACATAACACTAACAATGTTTACTATGTGAAGGGTTTATATCTTAATATTTTGAGTGTTGGATAGATGTGTCAGAATGGCTATAATGTTGTATTTCATGATGATGGTTGTGAGATCTGGAAGAGTTTGATAACTGTTATTGCAGTAGGAAAAAGAACAAGTGGGAATATGTATCAATTGGAAGGAGCTACAAAGAGATGCTTATTATCTCAAAGCAATGACAGTTGGATCTGGCACTGGGGGATGTGTCACATCAACTTTGACAATTTGAAAAGGATAAGTTCAACAAGAGCAATCAGAGACTTTCCAAGACTAACCAAACTAGACAACATTATCTGTAAAAGATATCAAGAAGGAAAACAAACCAAGGGAACATTTCAAGGAAAATAAGTATCATCTACTAGATTGTTGGACATAGTACACACTAACCTATGTGGTCCAACCAGAACAAGAAGCTTACAAGGTGAGAAATATTCCATGCTCTTAATAGATGATTATTCTAGACTAAGTTGGGTTACATTTTTAAGAGAAAAATCAGAGGCTTTAGAAAAATTCAATATTTTCAAGGCAAGAGTTGAGAATGAAGTTGATAGGAGAATAAATTGTTTAATATATGATAGATGAGGAGAGTTTACTTTTGATGAATTCAACAAGTTCTATGAGAAACACAACATTAAAAGATAACTATTTTCCCTTAGAAAAACATAGCAAAATTGTGTAGTGGAAAGAATGAACCAGACAGTTCAAGAAGTAGCCAAAACAATGATCATGGAAGCAGGTTTACCATAGGTTTACTGGAGAGAAGTGATACACACAACAATATACACTCTTAAAAGAGTACTATTATGGAGGAAATGTAGAAAGACATCATATGAGCTATGGCATGGAAGAGCTCCCACAATAAAGTACTTCAAAAAATTTGGAAGCAAATGCTACATCCAAAGAGATGAGGACAATCTTGGAAAGTTCAAAAGTAGAGGTTACGAAGGTATATTTTTGGGTTACTCTACAAGAAACAAGGCGTACCGGTGTTACAACAAAAGACTGAACAAGATAGTTGAAACTATGAATGTGAAAGTGGATGAAGATGTTCAAAGAAATCTTGATAGGCATATTAAATATGAATCAGATAAATCAAATGACAAATGAGAAAAGGATAAGAAAAAAGAAGAAGAGACAAAGGAGGCTCTACCAACTACAACCAAAACCCCAAGGTATGTACAGAGAAACCATTTACAAAATTAGATTATTGGAGATAAGAATAAAGGAAACATCACAAGAAGCAAAACAACTCAAGAGAAAGTATTATTGTGTTTACTCTCAAAAATCGAGACAAAGACTGTGGAAGAAGCATGCAATGATTAGAATTGGGTGAAGGAAATGAAAGAAGAGCTTGATTGGATAGAGAAAATCAGACTTGGAAACTTGTGCCTAGACTGACAAACAAAAATGTAATTGGAACAAAATGGGTATTCCAAAATTAGTTGGATGAAAATAGAAAGGTAATGAGAAACAAGGAAAGATTCGTTTGCAAAGGTTACACTCAAATCAAAGGTATTGATATTGAAGAAACATATGCCCCTATTTCCTGGATGGAAGCAATCCATATATTCTTATCTTTTTCAGCTTTTAAGGATTTCAAAGTCTATCAAATGGATATAAAAATTTCATTCTTGAATGGAGAACTAAAGGAAGAAGTTTACATTGAGCAACCAAAGGGATTTAAGTTTGAAATTATCCCAGATGTTGTTTGCAGGTTGAACAAAGCTTTATACAGATTGAAGCAGGCTCCTAGTGGTATGGAAGATTAGATAAGTACTTTATTGGACAAGGATTTCAAAAGGGATCTACTGATAATAAATTATACTACAAAATTCACTTAGATAAAATGTTGATTGTTGTGGTTTATGTTGATGACATAATTTTTGGAGGAAATGATAATTTGTGTAGAAAATTTGCAGATGAAATGCAGAAGGAATTCAAAAATTCTATGATAGGTGAGTTAAATTTTTTCCTTGGATTAAAAGTAAATTAGAACAACAAAGGAATTTTCATTTCTCAATCCAAGTATACCAAAGAATTATTGAAAAAGTTTGGATTGGAGAACTCCAAACTAGTTTGTACACCTATTGTTACTGAATGTAAGTTGACAAAAGAAGATGATTCACCTAAAGCTAATGCAAGTATGTACAGGTCAATGATTGGAGGACTGCTATATTTGACTACTACTAGACTAGACATTATGTATACTGTTTGTTTAGCAGCTATATTTCAACAAGAACTGAAGGAATCACATGTTGTGCAGTAAAAAGGATCTTTATATATTTGAAGTGTACAGAAGATATCAGGTTGTAGTATCCAAATGATTTAGATTTCACTTTGATAGCCTATATTGATATTGATTGGGTTGGGTGTGTTGATAACAAGTGGAGCACAAGTGGTGGAGCTTATTTCCTTGGCTCCTAGTTGGTTGCTTGGTCAAGCAAGAAATAAGATTTTGTATCTCTATCTATTGTTGAAGCTAAATACATTGTAGTGTCCTCATGTTGCACTTAGGTACTATGGATGAAACAAATGTTGAAGGACATTGGCATGTCATTTGATGAACCAATCTCAATTATGTGTGGTAATACCAATGCAATAAATATTTCCAATAATCCGGTAGAGCACTCCAAAATGAAATATATATCTATTAGATATCATTTCTTGAGAGAGAAGGTTTTGGAAAATGAGGTAAAACTTGAATATGTACCTACAAGAGAGCGGATTGTAGATATTTTCACAAAACCATTGATAAAAGATACTTTTGAGTATCTCTGGAAAAAATTAGGGGTTTTTCCCCCTCCCAGTCTATAATAATTTACACCAGGGTGTGCATTGGTCTAGGGTATTATATGCTCACACCTATCTAGATCAATGCTTGGTGGCTTCCTCATAGGGGGAGCAGAGTAAGTTTTTTAGGGGAAGTTTTTTCCATTTTTCTTTGATGTCAAAGGGGGAGAATAAAAGAAGGTCCTTAATGTTGTTGTTGCTAACATTGTGTTGTTTGGTTTGTCATTGATGAATTTTTCCATCAATGATAAAGGGGGAGATTTTTGGAATGTGATGTTGTTGATTGTTGTCATTAATGGTTGTCATTGATGTCAACATATCTTGGTTGATTGATTAAGGTTCGGTCTCGATGCTTTGGTGATCCAAATTGGCATGCTCTAGATGTTGTGTTGTGATCATCTATATTTGGTCATTCTTTTCTTGGTCCCATTCATTTTGCAACATAATGAGATACACTCTTATGGATCTGGACCGATCTAGAAATTGGTTAGCATGCCCTGAAATATTGTTTGCATTATAATGTGTCTACTCTTTGGTTTTAGATATCATGGTAGCATGTTGATTTGAGCAATGAGGATTTGTATGGTCCACATTTTATTCCTTTCCATCATGCGAATTTTTTTGTGGTGACCTAATTCAAATTGTGTTTGGCTGACTTAGGAGATTATGAAGGCATGGAATGGTATAAGTAAAATTTGATTTCGTTCTATGAAAGCAAGTGTGGTGAATGCAAATCTAAGAATCCTAATATTGTGAAGTATGCAGAATTATACCAAAGACAAAAGACAATGAGTTTCTTCTGGTGTGACTGTTGGTGATAGTTATTTCCAGTGGTGGATTCCCATTCATCATTCTTCTAGTAGTGAGCCTTTTTATCTTTGGCTATAATAGCCAAGCAGTGAGCCCACCAGTAGTGAGCCGTACCTACAGTGAGCACTTTGACATTGAGCCCTTGTAAAAATCACCTTAACTTGTGTCACCTCAACTAGTGTCTTATAATTGAGAATTAGCATTCTCTGTGGTTTTTCCCATCTTGAGTTTCCACATAAATTTTGGTGTTCTTTATGCATGGTGTTGTTAAGTGCTTTCATGTTCATATCTATTTAATTACTATTTGATTTATTTGAGTTTTCTCCAGATTAATTAAGGTTAAGAAAATTATTTTATAATAATTGATTCACCCCCCCTTTTAGTTATCAGGACTGTTCAACAGGAGTATCAAGGGCTCAATGGCAATTCCCTCAAGGCAAAAATTTCCCATATTTTAATAAAGGAATTAGTTATTGTTTTGATTGAAAAACTAATTTATAAAATTAGCATAATAGGCTTATTTTTAATGGTTTTGAATGTGAAAGGTCAAGGGACAAGGGTATCATGAGTGCTTGGTTTTAGCATGCAATATAAAATTATGTTATTAGAGAGAGAGATAGAGAAGTTTTATAATTTGATTTTTTATTGGATAATAAAATTAAAGTGGATGGATATTTCTTTATGGATGTAGCCTACATTGGTTGAACCACGTTAAATTATGTTTTATTGTATAATTGGTTTTTTTCATATTTTGTAATCTACAATATAATTAATATTATTTCAATTGCTCTAGTCTTCTTGTAAATCCTAATAATTTGTCCCTCCCAAAAAAATCCCAATAAATTCAAACTTGGATGCTCCAAGATGTCAAATTCTTCCCATGTACTATTTTCAATTCGTGACTCCTTCCTCTACTCCAAATACTCACTAATGGTTGCATTCCTAAACTTTGTTTCCCAAGTATCCATAATAAATTCTAGTATGAGTATGAGTCTTCCTTCATAATCCAAGGGTGGAAAGTATTTGTACATAACCATGTGCTACCTCTATACCTTTTTAAGGTAAGAATAATAGAATATATTATGAATCATTCTATTCTTGGGTAGCTCTAGTCCATATGATACTTTTCCTATATTTTGTATATTCTTGTAGGGATCATAGACTCTTGATTTCAAAATTTTCACCCCTCTCTTCTTCAATAAATTTTTCCTATAGGAATGTAGTATTAGGTAGATGTTGTCTCTTAAAAACTCTTTTAGTATGTTGTTGATCTATATATAAATTTGGTTATTAGCATGTTGAGGATGCTCCCTGAGAGATTTTAATATATGTTAACTCTTCTTAATCATATATGTTGCTTCAAGCACCTCATTTTATGTAACTGTAAGATCCAAAAATGTTAGATCATTATAGCCATACAAACACATGAAAAGTTATATACCTATGGACATATGGTGGGAGGTGTTGTAGAAAATTTTCCAATTTGTTTAGTACTTAAAACATAATTTCTTAGGTACCCTTCAATCCATTTATTGGCAATTTTAGTATGTCAATCCTTCTATGGGAGGTAACTCATGCTAAGGGTGAGATTTGTTCCTATCAAAAAATAATTACTTCTAAAAGTGAATTAAAAACCTATTATCCTTGTCACTAAAATTTTTCTAAGGAAAACCACATAATTTGAATACCTCCTTGAATAATATATCAAAATTTTAGGAAGCCTTGAAATCAAAGACTATAACATAAAATGTGCATACTTTGTGAGTCTTTCCACTACAATAAAGATGAATTATTTTCAATTTATCTTGGTAGCCCAATGTTAAATTTCATAGATACACTTTCCCACTCTTTCTCAAGGATAGGTAATGGCTTAAGTAGGCTTTCTAGATAGACTTATTTTTCCATGGAATTGGAAAGATGAATATTCCTTAATATCTTTGAATACATCCCCTTCATTCCTTTCTAGAATAATATCTCTCTCCAATAAGTTTGTGTGTCTTAAAATATATTGGATGCCCAGCCCATGGAGTATCATGTATTACTATTAAAATATTTTCCTCCATCTTTGATTTTGAGATCAAATATATCCACCTTATATAGAATTAGATACCCTACCACATTGAAATTGTCATATATTATCCTTACATCCAAGAGGTTAGTAGAAAAATAATTTTTGGCATACTCAAAAATGATGGTGGTAAACAAATTAGCAAAGATATGAGAGATGGAACGTAGACTTGGTCTTTGAGATAATGCATCAACAACTAAATTATGCCTACCTTGTTCAAAGTTATTCGTGCATGACACAAAATAAAGTAATAAATAATAATTTAATATGTTAGTGTTAATTTATAACATATTATTTTTTAGTTAGTTATTAGTTATGAGTTAGTTGGTAGTTGGTGATTTGGGTAGTTAATAAGCTGAATGGATTTATAAATTGATAGAATGTAATCATTTATGTGTTGTTAATGAATGAATAATTTATAGGTTTGAGACTTTGGATCTCTCTTCTCACCATTTCAATATGGTATTAGAGTGGGTTTAGAAAGAGGCCTCTCAAAATTTTCACCCACTCATGATTTTCTCAAGTTGAATAAGGAAATGGATTAGTAGATACCATGAACCTATATGACCCATTAAATTTAAATGTGTCCATCCATTTGTTGCAAATTAAAGCATTACAAATAAAAAACTAGAGGATACCATGGACCTCACATGAAATCTAGAGGTTGTAGCATCTACCGTTAATGTATTTTTTAATGGTACTAATAGATACATAGACCTTGTAGTGAACCCATTGGCGTCCACCATTCATATGCATTTCCTTTCTCTTCCATTGTGTACATATTTCCAAAAATTTTCCTTAATTGATGTTTATTGTGTTCATATTTAAATTTGCAAAGATATAAGGTGTTACAAAAAGTGTAGGTGGTTAAGCTGGTTGAGAAGATTTTTATGTTTCATTCATGAGGGTTTATTTGTTTCAAGATTGGTATGGATTAATTATGGTTCTCTTTCATGGATACTCATGGTGTGCAAAGGAGGAATCACATTTCATTATGCACCATTATGTTGTTAGCACATTGATCTAATGTAAAATGGCAGTTTAATATATTTTTACTAAAACTAAGATATATTTCTCATTTATTAACTAAATTCATGAATTCAAAATATTTTAGAAATTTGTTTAATAGGAGCACAAAACCCATAAATATTTTGAGAATAATATAATTATATAATTTATAGATTTATGCAGAAGACATGGGTAATTACATAGTTACTACTATTTTTTTCATTTTGGAATCATATGGGTGTAATATACTGTATTTGCATATTTTAATTGGATAAATTATTAGTAGAAACTGACTTTCAAATATTTTTCATTGAAGGGGGAAATATTGAGACATGTCAATTCTTGATACTACATCACCAAAATAAAGTCCCTATGTTAGCACTAAAAGGGGGTGTTCGGAAATATTAATGCATAACATAGAATAAAGTAATAAATAATAAATTAACATGTCAATGTTAATATGGTACATGCTATTATTTAGTTAGTTATTAGTCATGAATTAGTTGATAGTTAGTGGTTATTGCAAGTATGATCAGTTGGTGTTGTCATTGATGTCAACAAGCTTGTGTTTTCATTGATGTCAATTGTATGTGTTGAGGGAGATTGGTATTGAGGATGAAAAGTAGGTATTGTCTATGCTTTGATTTGTTGCATTATGTTGTCATTAGTTAAGGTACCAATGCTAACCTCTGGTTTTGCTTTGATAAGCTTCTATCTATGGATGTAGTAGTGCTAAAGATGATGAGGATGTGTCTTTGGTGCTTGATTTCCAAGTGCTTTTGAGAAAATTTGATAATAAGAGGAAATAGTGTGTTGTAGTGGTGTTCTAGGTAACATAGTTGTCTTTTGGTTTTTCTCCGCATTTCTGCTAGTTTGAGGAATTGAATTTTCAATTCGGATATGTTGATCAAAGGTGTTCAAATATTCTATATCTATGATTTGGGATTCTGGATCGATGTGTAGAGAGAGATATTTTCACCAGTGTCTGGGCTGACTTTGTAGTGTTGTTTGCAGTGGTATTTTGGGAGAAATGTATTTTCTCTACATTTCTCCATAAGTTGATGTTTGGTCTTGTGAATTTGGTAAATTTTTCATATTTCTTATATCTTTCATAATTCAAGAATATTCATTATTTGCAGTAGTATAGAATGATTTTCATATGCCAACATGCATGGAAGATAAACTAGGTATTCAAGATGAATGTGTTTTACTAGTGCAAGTTGATGTGAATAATTTTTTGGATCTTTGGTGGTTCATGGATTGTTCCAGATTGTCTAGAAGTGTGTTATTTGGTTCTCAAGTCATCCTTGGGTTTGTGGAAGTGTGTAATTCAAATTTCAATAGTTTTTACATGGGTAATGACCGACCTCGGTGTTTACACTACATGTGAAGGAATTTAAGTATTGATGAAGGTGTAGCACGACATGTGAGATTTAATTTGGGTCCAAGTCTTCTTGTATTGTGGTCCACTTTCATTCTAATCCACCACGAGAATGTTTAGTGGTGACCTATTTTTTAATTTGTAAATTGTGAGGTATGGGTAGCCAACTTGAAGATGTTGTTCAAGTCGTAGATAGTATAAGTATGGGTTAAGATATTGGAGCAGTACAGGATAGAGTAAAATATATGTGTGTGATGCAAATGATGCAAAGTGTAGAGTTGTAGAGTGTGAAATTGAGTAGAGTAGTGCAAACTTTCAAGTTTTGGATTACCAGATGTAGTGAGTAGAAGGTGTCTGCAATAATTCAAATAGACTGTGAAGGTGTAGGAGCTATTGTGGTGGATTCTTTGTTGCATTGAGATCATGTTCTCTATATAAAATTTCTTCTCTATCTTCTTTTCCATTTCCATTCTGACAGTAAGCCTTTTGGCAGTGAGCCTTTCTTCTTTGGGTAGTGAGCCCTACTAGCAATGAGCCCTATTGTATTTGGTGTTGATATTACTTATATTGTGAGATAATCCTCACCATGGTTTTCCTTCCTTTGGTTTTCCACGTAAATTTGGAGTTCTCTTTTTTTGGTGTTGAGTTAATTTTATTTTTATTTTCTTTTCATGCTAATTCATCATATCATACTTAAGGGTTTAATGAATGAATGTGGATCTGAATGTTAATAAGGGATTTACAGTTTTAGGATACAATTGATTCACCCCCTCTTATTTGTATTGTGCATTTCAACAATTGGTATCAAATAAAGGTTTTTTGGAGAAAATATTAACCGCTTAAGGTAGATCTGGGATGGAGTACAAGAAGGAGATCCCTATATTTGATGGCACAAACTATTCATTCTGGAAGGAAAAGATGGAAGGCTATCTATTTTACCTTGGATATGATGGTTGGAAATCAATGAATAATCAATATACCATACCTATAAATGGATTGAGCATAAGTGATCAGATCAATGCCTATTAAAAAATGGTAGAGCAAGGTATGTTCTCTTGAATAGTCTTGCAAATTCTGAATTAGTGAAATTTATGGATCTAAAAAACTGCAAAATAAATTTTGGATAAGTTGGAAAGTATTTATGAAGGAGATAGCATGGTCAAACAAGAAAATATGTAGAACTTGAAGACCACATTTGAGAAATTGAGGATGTATGACTATGAAAACATTGCAAGCTATATGTAGAGGGTAGATGAATTTGTTAGCTCCATCAGAGGTCTTGGAGGAAAAGTCAAAGAACCAAATGTGGTAAAGAAAATTCTTATAACCCTTACTAAATATTATTGTTATAAAATTGTTTCTATTGAGGAATCTCAAAATCTAGATCAATATTCTAGAGATCAATTTTAGGGCTCTTTAACTGCATTTGAAATGAGAGAGTTTGGTACTAGTAGTGGCACAAAAGTTAAGACTACTTTTAAGGTTGCAAAAACAAAGACTAAAGAACCAAGTCAAGAAGATGTTGATGATGTGGAAGATAACTTTGTGAGAAGGATGAGAAGAGGTACTGGAAAGTACAGAGGTAAATTACGTTTCAAATGTTCCAGTTGTGGAAAGATAGGTCACTGTACTTCAAGATGTCCCAATAGAGTTATGAATGACAAAAACAAGGAGAACAAAGGTAAGATGATTAAGAAAAGCTACTATGTTAGTGAAGATGCAATTATTTCTGATGGTGAATCTAATTATGGAGATTCTGAAGATGATGAATGCATGTTCATGACTTTAAAAGATAAATTTGTTTTTGCTAACTCTAAAAGATTTGTTAAGGAATGCCCTCCAAAGAGAAAGGATAAGACTTGTTAGGTCTCAAATATGCTAGTTGGAAAACCTCAAGAGATTTCCAAGTGCTTGGTACATTTTAGGCTAATGAACAAGGCCAACTAGTGTATTTTGAACCTTCTTCTCTTCAGGCTCTGCCAAACCTAGGTGGGTATACCTATGCAAATGAAGTAGACTTAAACTATGTATTTCCTACTTGATCAATCTATCCACAATGGAAATTGAGAGTGGAGAGATGTAATCCTAATTTGGTATAAAATGTATAAGCAATATCAAGGTGAAATTTAATATGTTCAGTTAATAGATGTAAGGTTTTGAAAACATATTTGATAAAATTAAATGATGAAATGAGTAAGACCAGTGCCTTGTTGGCTAAATGGAGTCAAATGAAGATCTAGAATGAATGAAGTGCATTGGTTGTAACTCAAACTATTTGGCACACTTATATTGGTTTATATCTTGTATAAACATGCAAGAAAGTGATTGAAAAAATCTACCTATGGATCCAATGGACATAACCAAGTTACTTATGATTTATCAAAAGGATTTTAATCTTTGATTCAATGAACCAATTGAATAAATCATGTAAGAACAACAGATGATACCAAATTGGAGATAGAATGGAAATCCTAATTATATGGCTCTTCTTACTGATCCAAATAATATTTCCAGATTATTGTGATTGACTAGAAGGGTTTTAATTATTTTAAAGAAACCAATTAATCACACCACACAAGAACATCAAATGTGCTTTAATAAACTGAATATATCTTTAATACGCCAATTTAAATAACAAGGAAATATTAAGTTGGAGACAGCCAAATAACTATATATTTTCAACAAGCAATTGATACCAATATGAAGCCAAAAAATCAGAGATCTTTCATTGATTTCCTCAAAATTATGCTTGCAACATAGTCTTTAGAAATGTAAACATCATGGAAGCCTTCTGCTATCTATCTATCCCTATTTTCCTCTCTTTCTATCACTATGTAACTAACTTATATATCAAAACTTTGAAGAGGATGCACCCCTTTGTGAATGTCTTTTGAAAACTAACAACAAATAACAATAATTAAGCATAAACAATTAGGCTTTGGAAAGCCACAAATGAAATCTAGTAATATGATCTAAATAATCATGCCTCAAGTGAGTGTCAATGTCTTCTATAGCATTTCTCACAGCAATCTCCATGGTTACCATTTTCTCCAAGTCCTCAAATGATTTGTCTAGTGTTGATTCTTCACTTTTGGCAACTTTCAAGGCTTTATGCAATATCACCTTGCAATCTCTTGTCCACCCATCCCGACTCTTCAGCTCTCCATTAGCTACAAATAATTTAGGCACTCCACCTTTTGTAACATTAGTTATTCCTTTCACATCTTCCTGGAGCTCCTCATAATAGCCTTTGTGCTTCTTTACTATATCTTCAACATTTGTGGTAGCCCCACTATCAGAAACACATGTCTTTTGCATTTCTTGAATTTTCTCCTATATTCAATCATCTAACCTTTTGTGTTCCTAAACTCTATCATGATTCTTGGAATGGATTGACCTCAACTTATTCATCCAAATCATTATATTTCCATGTCTTTTCTGAAATGTTGTAGAGATTGTATCAAACCTAGCTTTATTTACTTGATCCTTCACTTTATCCTTTAATTAAAAACTCTCCCCTTGAGTTAATAGCTTAGTAGATTACTTCAATGTATTTTTTACCATATCCTTCAAGAAATCATTCTCTTTGAGTATCCTCTCATTATTCATTTTTTACATGTTCTTTTCTTTAATCAACATATGGATCTAAGCTTTGTTTAACATAGAAACACTGATCCCAATCTTGGTTGTGGCCACAAGATCAGCCTCTCCAACTTTTAAATTCATGACATGGCCAAATTCTTTTTCTATTTCAATGATTACAAACTTTTTGTGTGGAGGATACATGGCCCAGATCATGAGGGAACCTTCAACAAGATTATACTTTGATCTCATGTACACCTCTATAACTCCTTTGGGACTAAGCTTATGTGTAGCACTATTATCTTGCAAGAAGCTGTCAAAAACAAGAGCAGAATTCAGGTCCAAACCTAGGAAAATCATTACACTTGACTCCTCCAATAATTTCCTTCCTCGTTTTGGATTCATGTTCTTCATATCATTTTCTACACTCAACTTCAAAGTATTCAACAGTTGATCCTCATTGCTTTGTGTTATGTTTGCAACAAATTCTCTTATTGATTTCCCTTTTTGTTTATACAAGAAGGATCTAAATTTTGGGGACTTTATAAACTCACCATCAACAACAAAGGATCTATAGGCCAACTGACTTGTGTCTATATCAGAGTCCTCTTCCATTTCTTGCTCTCTAAGGGGAGACTTATAATCCTCAATTTGGAAATTTTATCAGTTGGGCCCCAAGATTCTTTATCATCAGATAACTCCTCACCAAAGGATAATAACTATGTTTCTTGTATTTCTTTTACCTTTTTCTCTACCCCTCTGTTATATTCATCAATAGCTGCTTAAACTTCCCTCTCTTCCATGTTCCTAATTGTGTCATCACATGGATAAGTTATATGATCATACCCACCCAAGTTCACCTTTTTTCTAGAAAAGTCAATGTATCCTTCTAGGTCAAACCCTTTCCTTGGTGGAGCCCTTTTCAAATTGAAATGCAATATTTTATCCAAAATCAATTCATACCCCTCTTTTGACAGTATTGATGAAATCTCTGAAGCACAAAGTGCTTGACAAGAATGTCTACTTCCCAAAGGAACCTAAATTCATGACACTCGATTAGTCCTTTTGTCTAAAAATCTCCAAGTATGCAATTATATTTGGTACTGTCTTTGGAAAAATAAGTGGTGTATCCTCAAAACCATAAAATTTGATCATGGTGGCATCCACAAAACAATACCAATCACCCCAATTGTGGCCAACAGTTATAGGTCCATTGAAATCCTTGGGCCTAAGGAACCTTTTAATTTCATCAGATAATGAGTAATCACAAGGATAGTTGAAAAATATGTACAATATCTTGACAAAATTCTCCTCGAAATGAACATAACTAGAGTTGATAAATCTTCTATCAGTCCATAATTGTATTGGTAGTATTTACTCTCTTTGTCAAATTGTGCAATCCTTAATTCCTTTGTCCACATCCCTATTTCTTGCACAAAATACATTATTATATGCATGAAAAGAGAATAATGCTTGAAATGTGGTGTACGGGATCCATTTTTAATTTCCCTTAGTCCTGGATCAATTCCTTTGAAAATATATGAAGCATAGTCAAATGGTCTGGTATTATGGTACTGAACATTGGTAGCAATCACCATTGGTACAATTGACATAAACTCAGGAGCCTCAATCCCTAACACCTAACACACTGAGAAATATGTGCACTTTAAATAGGGTTCAAATATGTCGACATGAAAAGGAGGCCCATCATTTTCATCAAGTGGAACTAAACATCCATCCTTCTTGGGCCTATGCAATGGTAATATCCACCCTCTATAGGTTGTATCCATCCTCCAATATTTTTTCTCTAAATCCTCATGTAATAATTTCATCATATGTGTCATTTAGGTCAAAAACTTCAAAAATTACATCTTCTGACACATGTATAAAAGGTTTACCTAGTGAATTGAAGATAGACTTGAGGTTTGGATTGTAGTGGGTAGCCAGGAGTTTTGTTAGTTCCACATTTACAAACACGTTAAGGACAACCAATTTTCCCAGGTTAAATTTCCAGGGATTGCATACTGGCTCAAACCTATCCCTCTGATGATAATGAAACATAAATAGCTCATATCCTCGAATAGGGATCCATACATCCCCTATATGGTTGCACTTGGCTTCAAATATTTCTACATTAGCCTTAAGTTGTGCAGAACGCCTGAATTTTGGTCCTGAATCAGATAATTGATCAATGAGATCCTGGTTTAATCTTCTCTCATTTGTTTTTGGTTCATCCCCTATTTCAATTTTCTATTTTTTACCTCTAGGCTAGATACACTCACTTTATTTTTTCTACTCTTTGATTTCCCAAAACTTGAACCCTCAATTTTATTTTCTCAAGCTGACAGAATTGCAAATATAATCACAAGGAAATCGCAAGCTTACTTGAAAAATTTTGGCCGCATTGAATTTTCTGACCTCTACCTACTCTCTCGTTCCTTTCACTGCCAATCCTAGAAATTATCCTTAATTATTCCTCTTCCAATCAGAAAATTATCTATACAATGTACATCCATGCGACCATTAATGTCTAGCTCTGAACACAAGTGTAACAGGTTTTTTGAATTTCTCACTATCAGACCGAATGATTATATCAGTGAGACTTATTCAAACTTCGGCCGATGTATGTATTTGAACCAAGTCGAATGTTCATTAGATAGAGATCATCTTTCATGGTCAGGAAGATCGAATAGTTTTCCTACTGATGCTGAATAGTTGGTTTTTCATTTTTTTTAATCCATATCACCTTCGGGAAGAGACTTTTGAAGTCACTTAGATATCAAAGTTTTTGCCAAGTGTCACTCTAATGAACTTTGATCTATTCATATTACCATTGGCATGAGAATGGTCATCACTGAGGGATCTGAAAGTTACTTTGATGTCTTTAGTCTCTCTGACGTGCTTCTCTCATTACCCTCTTCCTTTGGATGAATCAGCAAGACTCTTGCCGAAATCACTTTCATCAGTGTAACATATGAATTTAGAAGGAGAAGGAAAACTCACTTCGATAGCACATGTCTCCCTGACCTATTTCTCTTTTTTTTATCGGTGAGACAAAGTGGATTTCTTACCGATGAGAGTCCATCAGTATGACATGTATGCTCGGGATGACTTGAGGATTTCACTTTGATAGTATTGTTCTTGTCAATAACCTTTTTTTAGTGGGATGATAGGCCTTGTCTTCCCGAATATGTCAAATTGGACCCTTTGTTATTGTTTCCAAGGGAGGTGAGGATTCATACTTGCCTATCATCCCACTAACGAAAAGGTTATCGATAAGAACAATACTATCGAAGTGAAATACTCAAGTCATCCCGAGCATACATGTCATGCTGATAGACCCTCATCGGTAAGAAATCCACTTTGCCTCACCGATAAAACAAAGAGAAACATGTCGGGGAGACATGCGCTATCAGAGTGAGTCTCCTTCTGACTTCATATGTTACACCGATGAAATTGATTTCAGCGAGAGTCTTGTTGATTCATTCGAAGGAAGAGGGTAATGAGAGAAACACCTCAAAGAGACAAATGACATTGGAGTAACTTTTAGATCCCTCAGCGATGCCCATTCTCATGCCGATGGTAATATGAATAGATCAAATTTCACTAAAGTGACACTTGGTGAAAACTTTGTGTAATGACGATTTAATTTTCTTGCAAGATAGATCACTTGATTAGTTGTACCTGCAAGTTAAATAAACATCATACAATAGAATGCAAAGGAATAATTAAAAGAAATGGAAGAACTTGGAAAGATCTCACCCATTTAATACTCCATGCCTAACTTCTATTGCACCTCCTCAAGCTTTGGAATGATGGATGCCCTCAGATTTGTGTGTGAGCAACTCTATATGCCTAGCCTCTACAAATCCTTTGAAGGATTTTAAAAGTAAACTAATGTGCAAACTAGTAAACTCAATTCTAATATCCAAATAGTAATGAATAGCCTATGATATCAAGAATTCCTATAGTAAAAGTAGTCTAAGTAAATGATAATGGATCCGAAAATGAGATCAAGATTGTCATTTTATAGAAAATGCAATCTTGAACGGATGGACAAGATGAGAGCTTTAAGGAATGCCCTAGAATCAAAGGTCAAGATTCAATAAGGCAACTCTCAATTAGGGTTAGGGAAAAATGCCCATATGTGTGAATAAGTTTTAATTAAATGAATTAAATCGAGACTGAATGTGACAGTGGAGATGAAATTAGTAAAAAATCAAAAGACAAGAGGATGGGATTTTAGAAAATCAGTAATTTTAGAAATTACTTGATTTGTAGAAGAATAATTCTATTTTGAATTAAATTAATTCAAAAATAGGGATTTTGTGAGATAAGAAGTAATTGATTTTTGAAATTAATTACTAAATGAAGAATCAGTTAAGTATGTGAGGTCATTTTTAAATAAATTGTTTTATTTAAAAATAGGGAAATGTCACATAAGACAGTTAAATAATTAAAAATAATTATTTAATTTAGAAGAGACAATTACTTAATTAAATAAATAAATGAATTTATTTAATTAATAGAGGATTTAGGAATTAAATCAATATATTTAAAATATATTAATTTAATAATTAGGATGACTTTAATGATAAGGATTAATTAAATAAATTGATGACTTTATTTAATTATTAGAAGACTTTGACAATTAGTGACATATTAAAATAAATAAATAAGATTTATTTATTTAATAATCATGAAGAATGAGAGATTATGAATTAATTAAATGATTATAAATTATTTAATTAATAGTTGAACGTGGGTTAGAAACATAATTAAAATGTCATAATTATGCTAGGGAAAAAGGTGATTAAATATTTCTTGCAGGCCTTGGTCATTTTTAGGTGTCTACACTTTGATATCTAAGTGACTTCACAAATCTCTTCCCGAAGGTGATATGGATTAAAAAACGAATGAAATACCAACTATTCAACATCGATAGGAAAACTATTTGATCTTCCCCAACATGAAATATGGCCTTTGTCTAATGAACATTCAGCTTGGTTCAAATACATAGATCAGCAAGTGTTTGAATAAGTCTCCGATATAATCATTCAGTCTGAAAGTGAGAAATTCAAAAAACCTGTTACACTCGTGTTCAGAGTTGGACATTAATGGTTGCATAGATGTACATTGTATAGATAATTCTTTGATTGAAAGAGGAATAATTAAGGATAATTTTTAGGATTGGCAGCGAAAGGAACGGGAGAGCGAACAAAGGCCAGAAAATTCAGTGTGGTCAAATTTTTTCAAGTAATCTTGCTATTTCCTTGCGATTATATTTGCAATTATGTCACCTTGATAAAATAAAATGGAGGTTTCAAGCTCTGGGAAATCAAAGAGTAGAAAATAATAGAGTGAGGGTAGCTAGCCTAGAGGTTCAAAACATAAAATTGAAACAGGGGATGAACCAAAAATAAATGAGAGGAGATTAAACCAGGATCTCATTGATCAGTTACCTGATTCAGGACCAAAAGCCAGGAATTTTGTACAACTTATGGCTGATGTAGAAATATTTGAACATAAGTGCAGGAATAGAGTGGATTTATGGACCCCTATTCGAGGATATGAGTTATTTATATTTCATTATCATCAGAGGGATAGGTTTGAGCTAGTATGCAATCCCTGGAACTTTAACCTGGGAAAATTGGTTGTCCCTAACATATATGTAAATGTGGAACTAATAAAACTCTTGGCTACCCACTACAATCTAGACCTTAAGGCTATCTACAATTCGCTAGGTAAACCTTTTATACATGTGTTAGAAGCTGCAATTTGTGAATTTTTTGACGTAAATGACACATATGATGAAATTATTGTACATGAGGCTTTAGAGAAAGAATACTAGAGGATGGATACAACCTATAGAGGGTGGAGATTACCATTGCATAGGCCCAAGAAGGATGGAAGTGTAATTCCACTTGATGACAGTGATGGGCCTCCTTTTCATGTCAACATATTTGAACCCTATTTAAAGTACATATATTTCTTAGTGTGTTAGGTGTTAGGGACTGAGGCTCCTGAGTTTATGTGAATTGTACCAATGGTGATTGTTATCGATGTTCAATACCATAATGCTAGGCCATTTGACTATGCTTCATATATTTTCAAAGGAATTGATTCAGGACTAAGGGCAATTAAAAATGGATCCCCTACATTGCATTTCAAGCATTATTCTATTTCCATGCAGATAAAAATGTATTTTTGGCAAGAAATAGGGATGTGTCCAAAGGAATTAAGGATTGCACAATTTGACAAAGAGGGTAAACCACTACCAATACAATTATGGATTGCTATTTCGGATAGCATATTTTTTAACTCCAATTATGTTCATTTCGAGGAGAATTTTGTCAAGACATTGTACATATTTTTCAACAATCCTTGTGATTTCTCATTATCTGATGAAATGAAAAGGTTCCTTAGGCCCAAGGATTTCAATGGACCTATAATTATTTGTCACAATTAGGGTGATTGGTATTGTTTTGTGGATGCCACCATGATCAGAGTTTATGGTTTTGAGGATACACCATTTATTTTTCCAAAGATAGTACTAGATAGAATTACATACTTGGATATTGTTAGACAAATGGACTACTCGAGTGTCATGAATTTAGGTGCCTTTGGAAAGCAGGCATTCATGCCAAGCACTTTGTGCTTTGAAGATTTCACTCTACTATCAAAAGAGGGGTATGACCTGATTTTGGATAAACTATTGCATTTTAATTTGAAAAGGGATCCAGCAAGGAAAGGGTTTGACCTAGAAGGATACATTGACTTTTCCATAAAAAAGGTGAACTTGGGTGGGTATGATCATATACCTTATCCATGTGATGAAACAATCAAGAACATGGAAGAGAGGGAAATTGAAGCAACTATTGATGAATATAATAGAGGGGTAGATAAAAAGGTAAAAGAAATACAAGAAACAAAGTTATTATCCTCTGGTGAGGAGTCATCTAATGATAAAGAATCTTGATGCCCAACTGATAGAATTTACAAATTGAAAATTGAGGATTATAGGTCTCCCCTTAGAGAGAAAGAAATGGAAGAGGACTCGGATACAGACATGAGGCAATTGGCCTATATATCCTTTGTTGTTGATGATGGGTTTATAAATTCCTCAAAATTTAGATCCTTCTTGTATAAATAGAAAGGGAAATCAATAAGAGAATTTGTTGCAAACATAACACCAAGCAATGAGGATCAACTGTTGAATACTTTGAAGTTGAGTGTAGAAAATGAGATGAAGAACATGAATCCAAAATGAGGAAGGAAATTATTGGAGGAATCAAGTGAAATGATTTTCCTAGGCTTGGACCTGAATTTTTCTCTTATTTTTTATAGCTTCTTGCAAGATAATAGTGCTACACATAAGCTTAGTCTTGAAGAAGTTACAGAGGTGTACACGAGTTCAAAGTATAATCCCGATGAAGGTTCCCTCATGATCTGGGCCTTGTATCCTCCACACAAAAATTCTATAATCATTGACACAAAAAACACATTTGGCCATGTCATGACTTTAAAAGTTAGAGGGGTTGATCCTATGGCCACAACTGAGATTGGCATCAATGTTTCTAAGTTAAACAAAGCTCAGATCCAGTTGTTGATTAAAAAAAAGGACATGTACAAAATGAATAATGAGAGGATACTCAAAGAGAATGATTTATTGAAGGATACAGTCAAAAATACATTGAAGGAATCTACTATGCTATTAACTCAAGGGGAGAGTTCACAATAAAAGGATAAAGGTGAAGGATCATATGTATAGGATCAAGTAAATAAAGCTAGCTTTGATACAATCTCTGCAACATTTCAGAAAAGACATGAAAATCTAATGATTTGGATGAATAAGATGAGGTCAATACATTCCAAGAATAATGCTAGAGTTCAGGAATACAAAAGGTTAGATGATCGAATACAAGAGAAAATTTAAGAAATGCAAAAGATAGGTGTTTCTAATAGTGGGGCTACCACAAATGTTGAAGATATAGTAAAGAAGCACAAAGGCTATTATGAGGAGCTCTGAGCACATGCGAAAGTAATAACTAATGTTACAAAAGGTGGAGTGCCTACATTATTTGTAGACAATGGAGAGTTGAAGAGTCAGGACGAGTGGACAAGAGATTGCAAGGTGATATTGCATAAAGTCTTGGAAGTTGCCAAAAGTGAAGAATCAACATTGAACAAATCATTCGAGGACTTGGAGAAAATGGTAACCATGGAGATCACTTTGAGAAAAGCTACAGAAGACGTCAATACTCACTTGAGGCAGGATTATTTAGATCATATTACTAGAGTCCATATGAGGCTTTCCAAAGCCTAATTGTTTATGTTTAATTAGTGTTAGTTTTTGTTAGTTTTCAAAAGAAATTCATGAAGGGGTGCATCCTCTTCAAATTTTTGATATATAAGTCAGTTACATAATGATAGAAAGAGAGGTGAATAGGGATAGATAGATAGAAGAAGGCTTCCATAATGTTTACATTTTGAAAGACTATGTTGCAAGCATAATTTTGAGGAAATCAATGAAAGATCTTTGATTACGTGGCTTCATATTGGTATCAATTCCTTGTTGAAAATATACAGTTATTTGGTTGTATCCAACTTAATATTTCCTTGTTATTTAAATTGGTGTATCAAAGATATATTAAGTTTATCAAAGCACTTTTTTTTTTCTTGTGTGGTGTGATTAATTGGTTTCTTCAAAAGAATTAAAATCCTTCTAGTCAATCACATTAATCTGGAAATATTATTTGGATCAGTAAGAAGAGCCACATAATTAGGATTGTCATTTTGTCTCCAATTTGGTATCATCTATTGTTCTTGAATGATTTATTCAATTGGTTCTTTCAATCAAAGATTAAAATCCTTTTGATAAATCATAAGTAACTTGGTTGTGTCAGTTGGATCCATAAGTAGAGTTCTTCAATCACTTTCATGTGCGTTTATACAAGATATAAACCAGTATAAGTGTGTCAAACAGTTTGAGTTACAACCAATACGTGTCATTCATTCTAGATCTTCATTTGAGTCCATTTACCCAAGAAGGCACTAGTCTTACTCATTTCATCATTTAATTTTATCAAATATGTTTTCAAAACTTTACATCTATTAACTGAACATATTAAATTTTACCTTGATATTGCTTATACAATTTATACCAAATTAGGATTATATCTCTCCACTCTCAATTGCCATTATGGATAGATTTCTCAAGTAGGAAACACATAGTTTAAGTCTGCTTCATTTGCATAGGTATACCCACCTAGGTTTGGCAGAGCCTGAAGAGAAGAAGGTTCAAAATACACCAGCTATCCTTGTTCGTTAGCCTAAAATTTACCAAGAGGTTGGCAACCTCTTGAGGTTTTCCAACCAAAATTTTTGAGACCTAACAAGATTGAAGGTACTTTGGTATCTACTTTTCATGCTAGACAAGATAAAAACTATTGGATCATTGATAGTGGTTTCTCTAATTATATGAATGGAGACAAGAGTAAGTTTGTTAAACATGAAAATTATGATGGAGGACTTGTTAGATTTGGAGATTATTTAGATGTTAAGATTTATGGAATAGGTTCAATCTATTTTGATGGAAAGAATAATACTGAAGATGTTTATTGTGTTAAAGGTTTAAGGAATAACCTCTTGAGTGTTGGATAAATGTGTATCAAAGGATACAATATTATGTTTCAAGATGATGGATGTGAGATCAAAAAAGGGTCTGAAACTATGATTGTTGTTGGAAGAAGGATAGATGGAAATGTATATTAGCTTAAGGGTGTTGATGGTCATTGCTTTATGACTCAAACCAATGAATTTTTTTTATGGCATAGGAGGATGTCTCACATTAATTTTGATAACTTGGTAAGAATCAGTTTAGTTCAAATAGTGAGATATTTTCCAAAGATTACAAAGCCTATCAATGATATCTGCAAGGAGTGTCAGATTGGAAAACAAACAATAAGTTTCAAAGGAAAAGAACAATCTTCTACCAAATTATTGGAATTGGTGCATACAAACCTTTGTGGTCCTAGAAGAACAAGAAGCCTTCAAGGTGGTGGAAATTTCATGCTTTTTATTCATGATTATTCAAGGATGACATGGGTTACTTTTCTTAGAGAGAAATTTGAAGCCCTAGATAGATTCAAAGCATTTAAAGTTATGATTGAGAATGAAATGGATGTGAAGATAAAATGTTTGAGATTTGACAAAGGTGTAGAGTTCAGCTCCAATTAATTTAACATGTTTTGTGAGAATCATGGCATAAAGAGGCACTTGTCTATCCCTAATATTCCCCAACAAAATGGAGTAGTTGAAAGGAAAAATATAAGTGTTTAAGAAGTTGCACAAGGACTATGATGAAAGAAGCTAACCTACTGAAATTATACTAGAGAGAAGCAATTCATACTACTGTTTAGATACTTAATAGAGTTCAAGCAAAATCAAACAACACAAATGCTCCCTATGATTTGTGGCATGGAAGGATACCTACTATTAAATACTTCAAAGTGTTTGGAAGCAAATGCTATATCAAAAGAGATGAAGAAAATTTGGGAAATTTTGATGCAAGGTTTGATGAAGGAATATTCCTTGGATATTCTATTAAAAGTAAAGCCTACCAATGCTACAATAAAATATTGAGAAAGATTTTTGAGAGTGCAAGTGTCAAGATTGATGAATATTTTAGGAACTCAATGGTAATAAATGTATATAAATCAGATGAACCTAAAAAAGAGAAGACTAAGGAAAAAGAAGTACAATTTTAAGAAGAGGAATAATATTTGAAAAATACTACTAGAACCCCAAAGTATGTGTAGATAAATCATTCTAAAGAACAAATCATTGGAGACAAGATAAAAGGTGTACTGTCAAGAAGGAAAGTTGTTGAAGAAGAGGCAAATCTGTGTTTACTTTCTAAAGTTGAACCTAAAATAGTGATTGAGGGATGCAAAGATGAACATTGGATGAAAGTTATGGAAGAATAACTACTAAAGATTCAGAAAAAAATAGACTTGGGAACTTGTCCCATGATCTGCAAATAAAAACATAATTGGATCTAAGTGGTTGTTCAAAAAAAACTGAATAATAATGGAGTAGTAAGGAACAAAGCAAGGCTTGTGTATAAAGGCTATTCACAAGTTGAAGGAATAAATTTGAAGAGACATTTTCCCCGGTGGCAAGAATGAAATCTATCACGATGATTTTGGATTTTGCATCACATAAGGATTTAAAATTTTATCAGATGGATGTGAAGTTTTCTTTCTTGAATGGAGAATTGGAAGAAGTATACTTGGAACAATTGGAAGGATTTCATTTATTATATAAACCTAATATGGTCTACAGATTGACAAAGGCATTGTATGGATCGAAGAAAGCTTCTAGAACTTGGTATGCAAGGTTGGAAAAGTATTTGACATAACAAGGATTCAATAAAGGTACCACAAATAGTAATCTTTACTTTAAGTTTTAAAAATATCAAATCTTAAGTGTAGTTGTGTATGTTGATGATATAATTTTTAGAGGAAATGAAGCTATGTGCAAAAATTTTGTAGAAGAGATGCAAAAAGAGTTTGACATGTCTATGTTTGGGGAGATGAATTTATTCCTTGGGCTACAAATCAATTAGACAAATAAAGGTATATTCATTTCAAAATAAAATTATGTCAAAGAGATGTTGAAGAAGTTTGGAATGGAAGACTCCAAACCGATATGTACTCCTATGGTTACTAGTTACAAACTGAGCAAGAATGATGAATCCCCGAAGGCTGATTAGAACAAGTACAGATTAGTGATTGGTGGACTACTATATATCTAACTACTACTAGACCGAATATCATGTGCATGTAGTTTGTTTTGTGGTTAGATTTCAAGATCCTAGAGAGTCACATGTTGCAAAAGGAAGAGGGTATTTAGATACTTGAAGGGAACCCTGGATCATGGATTGTAGTATCCAAAGGATACCAACTTCACATTGAGTGCTTACATAGATGCGGATTGGGCTAGTTGTGTGGATGATAGGAAAAGTACAAGTGGTGGTGCATTCTTTCTTGGATGTAGATTGGTGTCATGGCTAAGTAAGAAGCAAGATTCGGTTTCTTTATCTACTTCAAGGGTTGAGTACATTATAGTAGCATATTGCTACACACAAGTGTTGTGGATGAGGAAAACATTGAAGGATATCAAAGTAGTGTACGATGTCAAGACTATTTCCATATTTTTTGGCAAATACAAATACAATAAAAATTTCAAAGAAACTAGTGATGCATTCAAGGAAAAAAGATATTTCAATTGGATATCACTTTTTGAGAGAGAAGGTTATGGAGAATGAAGTGAAGCTTGAATATGTTCCTACAAAGGATCAAATTGCTGATATATTCACTAAGGATCTTCCTAAGGATACTTTTCAGTATCTTCTAGAGAGGTTGGGGGTTATTTCCCCTCCTTCTTTGAACTAGATGTATAAGGAGATGCATCAGTCCAGTGGATCTCAAGATTCTTTTTTTTCTATATTGATGTTGGTGGCTACCTCTTAGGGGGAGTAGGTGTTGTCACTGTGTAGTAGTTACTGATGTGGCATAGGTTGGTGCGTGCTCCTAAGGGAGAGTATTTATTGTAGTAAAGGAAAGTTGTAAGTAGGTTGTTTGATAACAAAGGAATAGAATAAACTAGTGCAAATTTTATGTCATTTTCCATTGATGTCAAATGGGGAGAGAGAATCATGTGAAAAATTCATAAACAAAGGGATGAGAGAAACATATGGAGAGAAACAAAGTCATGAGAAGTGTTGTATAAAGAATAAGTTATTCAGGGGGAGAAAAGAGAAAAGGAAATTGAAATAATTTATTGCATCTTTGATGGTTTTTCACATCATGTGTTGTCATAAATGACATAGGGAGAGATTGTTGCAAGTATGAACAATTGGAATTTTCATTGATGTCAACTGTATGTGTTGAGGGATATTGTTGTTAAAGATGAATAGTTGGTGTTGTCTATGCTTTGATTTTTTGTATTATGTTGTCATCAGTCAAGATACTGGTGTTAACATTTGGTGTTGCTTTGATAAGCTTCTATTTATGGATGTAGTAGTGTTGAAGATGATGAGGATGTGTCTTTGGTGCTTGGTTTCCAAGTACTTTTGAGAAAATTTGATAAAAAGAGGAAACAATGTGTTGTAATGTTGTTCTAGGTAATAGAGTTGTGTTTTGGTTTTTCTCCACATTTCTTCTAGGTTGAATATCCACCTGTGTGATTTTCATATGTTTATTAGAGGTGTTTAGAGATTCTATATCTAGAATTTGGGTTTTTGAATCTGTGTAGAGAGAGATATTTTCACCAGTGTGTGAACTAAGTTTGCAATGTTGTTTGTAGTGGTGTCTAGGATAAATATATTTGCTCTGCATTTCTCCATGAGTTGATGTTTGGTCTTGCAAATTTGGAAAAAAAAATTGCATTGCTTATATATTTCATAATTCAAGAGTATTCATTATTTTGTGTACTACAAAGTGAGTTTCATATTTCGGTGTGCATGGAAGGTAAATTGGGTATTCAAGATGAATGTGTTTTACTGGTGTGAGTTGATGTGAAGAATTTTTTGGATCTTAGGTGGTTCATGTATTGTTCTAGATTATCTAGAAGCATGTTACGTGGTTCACAAGTCATCCTTGGGTTTGTGGAAGCATGTAATTCAAATTTCTATAATGTTTACATGGATAACGAATGAACTCGGTATTTACACTACATGTGAAGGAATTTAAGTATTGATGAAGGTGTAGTGTGTTTTGTTAGAGTTAATTTGGGTCCAAGTTATGTTGTATTGTGGTCCACTTTCATTCTTATCCACTATGGGAATGTTTAGTGATGACCTATTTTTTAATTTATAAAGTGTGAGGTGGTGTAACTGACTTGAAGATGTTTTTCAAGTTGTGGATAGTATAATTATGAGTTAAGTTGTTGGAGGATAAAAATATAGATGAAAATAGATGTGTGTGATGAAAATTAGTTGAAGTGTAGAGTTGTAGAGTGAAAAATTGAGTAGATTAGTGCAAAATTTTAAGTGTTGGATTACCAAATGTAGTGAGAAGAAGGTGTCTGCAATCATTCAAACAAATTGCAAAGGTGTTGGAGGAATTATGGTGGATTATTTTTTGCATTGATATCATGTTCATTGTGTAACATTTCTTCTCTATATTCTTTTCCATTCTAATAGTGAGTATTTTAGTAGTGATCCTTTCTTGTAACGCCCCGCCATGCAAACCCCATAAGACAACTACAACACCAACTGATTTTTTTGTTTTTTTGAAAAAAACAATTACATACAACATTAAATAATTATACATCATAAATATAACATAAATCATTAACCTAATCCTATGGGGTCCATGGTGTCTTACTTAAACGAACCCAACAACTAAAGCGATAAACGATTCCAAATAAAGTGGAAGAAAGAAATGTGAATAAAGCATAATATAAGTATTGAATGCATTCATCAAGAATAAGATATATAATCATAAACATAATTCACATATTGTTATATTCATCTTCAGAGTTAAAATTACAAACATGGAATATATTTCCACAAATACAACACAACATAAAACCAAAGTTACATTACAAGGCCACTTCCCTTATAACATTGTGAAGGGTACAAAATAATACAAAATTACAATAATGAGAGAATTATTCAAAGGTACAATCTTGTCCATGTGAGGTCTGAGATCATTGCAACTGCATCTATGCCACAATCACACCTGGGGACCCAATGGGTGCATTGCATGTTTTCACTCGACCTTGTGAACCCGAAGGAACACCCCCCGTGCAAGGAGTCGATAAGAAATAGCCCTTGGCCACAAACTCAAACATAAAGGACTCACATCACAAGACTCAATCCCATAAAACAACATAAACATCAACAATAAGATAACTCCAGAGGCACCAAGAGCAAGGGAAAATAAGGGGCACAATGGGAGAGTGTCATCGCATGGTCTTACATGGATTCACCAAACTACCTAAAAACTAGGAGCCACCTCCATCTATGGTTAACCAAACATCTTGTTTCAAGGTGCCACCCCATAGGGTGACTCATGCGGAGCCACTCACCTTTATTGAAGACAAGGTAGTGAATTTACCGACTAGGTCTTCCCACCCATCCTTCGCCTTTGGGAGCACTAATGGCAGGGGTGAGGTGTATATTTTATCTTATTATGTGATAACTAATCCAACCCACTAGGTACATTAAATAGGTTTTCACTTAATTAGGGAAAGTATTTCAAGGGTAACTACTTGTACACTGGCCCCAAGAAGAGCCACTCTCCCCTATGGTTGCCCTAAAAACAAAACCAAGAAACGGGTACCTCAATGCACAACCAAAAGGACCTTACATCACAACAAGGTACACGGGGCATGACCATCTCGTGACTACACAAGAATCCCAAAACCCGTAACACAAGGAGACACCACCCACAATTTCCCACATTTTATCAACATAAACAAAAATATGCAACCATAGAAATACATTCACACTTCCCTAGCCTCTGGAGATAACGCTAATTCCACACTAGAACTAACTAAAATATCACATTCTACTAATTAACACCATATTATCAACTATAAGAAATTTAAATCATACAAGTCTCATATCAAATAAACAATTTCATCCATTATAATCAAAATAAGGAATTCACTAATATTTCCATTTGACCAAAGACAATAATCGATTTATTGAATATCTTACCAAATTAATTCTACTAAGATTCCAAAAATATAAGTTTAATTACTTGCTAAAATCTAATTAAAGAATGGCAATGAAAGTTCTATGATCATAATAAACTTTTAAAATTAAAGACATTAAAATTAATCTATTAAAACCAATTATAAATCATTCATTTATTTTAATTCTTTAACTATATGTATTCTCTGGTTTAAAAATCTTTTCCCCACATAGATTGTTCTAAGATCTGATTTTTAATTCTATTCTCAAACAAATTAATCTACATTTTGATTTTTTTAAGATTGAGAAAATCTACTCTTTTTTAAAAATCATTTCTAAGAACAAACATATTTAATTAAATAATTAATAAATCTAGAATCTAATTAAAACAATTTCCCTTCAACTACTACTCTTTCTGTTTCCAAAATACATATTAATTAAAATGACAACTTGAATCTGGATTCTAACCGGTAGACACCGAAAATTGGTCTAGGCCTGCGAGTACACATTCGACATAATTTTCTATAGTCCATGGTCATGATTAAATAATGTCAATTATTTAATTAAACTTTCTAACACATATTTCCTCTATTAATTAAATATCTCTTTTTAATTAATTCATTAATTCATCATTAATCTTTATTCAACTTGATTAATTAAATAAATCATATTTATTTAATTATGTCACTAACTTATTAAATCATCTTTCAATTAAATAATTTATTATTTAATTACCCCTTTTATCATATGTCAACTATAATTAAATATCTTTATTTAATTATTAATTTAACACCCTTTTCAACTATAATTAAATATTTATTATTTAATTATTCAATTCCACCCTTTTCGAAAGTCAAATTAAATAAATTATTTTATTTATTTAATTAAATCTTCTATGCTCGAATGTTGAATTAAATTAACATTTAATTATTTATGTCACATTCCTCTATCATTCAATTATCTAAGTCATTCACTCACCTTTTGACTCGAGATCTATTTTTAGTTCTCTAGTTGTCTCTAAATTCAACACCAGTTTATCTCTGCGAGAAGAATCTTTGTCACAACTAGTCGATTAACTAGTTCTAACTCATATGCATGTATGCATTTATTAATTAAATATCTTTATTTAATTAATTAACTCAAGTTTGCATTCAAATGCATTATTTTTCAACTTCTAACTTTGTCTTTTGCATACAAAGTCTATTTCTTTTATTTTTGAAGATGAAGATTGGAACTCATGTTCTAAAATTAGTCTTTATCCTGTGGTTGAACTCACATTCTAAATCATGTTCTATCTATCACAGAACTCACATCGCATGGCATTCATCAATCTCATCCGTCGATCTCTCTTTCAATCTGAGCCGATCGTTTGAAAACACAAAATCTATAAAATGGCCTATCATAATCATTATTCCTCCTCTCCCGAAATCATACACTTTTGAGAAGAGAAACAATCTTCGATATTTTGCTGAGACACTCGACGAAGTTATGCTTGCATTCAAACACACAAATATTTGAGGGCAAGAATAACAATACAACAAGATGGAGAAGGGCAATTGAGATAAATCGAGGAAGTATTTGCATATTCGGTGAGATCATTCTAGTTTTTATTAGTTTAGATTAATCATGCTTACTTATCATTCTTTTTTGTTTTATTTAGATTAGAATTGATGTTTAATCTTGTGCAGCTTTAGCATCCACAATTTCGAAAAATCTGAGTTACATTTGGTGAACCCGACATATTCGACCATAACTTTTACAAGGCTACATATTTTTTCACAAAAAATTGTTTGCAAGTAGAAGAAATTCTCAAGAGCTTTCACGAAAAAAATCAGATTTTTTGGTGATGTTTTTAATTTTTTTGTTATTTTTCATAAAATACCAATTTTGAGAGAAATTTGTCGAATTTTTTGGATATGTTTACATTTCTGGAAAGAGATTTAAATTTGAATAGGGGTATGTTCTTTAGGTTTTAAATTTGGATAAATTTTTTTTATTCAAACAATAGATCTTTGAAAATTATGGTTTCACAGATATTTGCTTGAATCTCACAAACGGTTGCAGATCTATTCACGAAATTTTTTATGCAGATTTGAAATTATGTCAGGCACCTTCAGTGAAAAAATCATATTTTTTGAATCTGTTTTAAATTTTTAATAATTTTTTTATGATTTTTTCATAAAAAATTAATTTCAGGTGCAAAACAGACAATCTTTCAGATTTATTTACATTTTTGGAAAGCTCTTGAAATTTAAGTATGGGTCTATTCTCTGTAGTTTTATTTTTACTATCAAAAATATTTTCAAAAATCAGATTTGTCTTGACTAGCTATTAGGGTTTTGGCTTTGTTCGGTTTGTGCATGTGCAGAAAAAAAAAAAAATACTTCAAAGCACACATTGGATCAAGTGGACAAAAAAAAACTTGGAGCTAAATAAATTCTAAAGGAATAACATAGTGTTTGCAGGACGAAGCTTTGAAGACAATTAAAACCCAAGACAATTTTTCTGCAGGACGAAAGCTGAAGACTATGAACTACTGATAAATTGCATGCAAGACCTAATGCCTTTGTGTTAATTTATTTAAATAAGCTTTTGTTTGGTAGATAGATAATCATCGTGTGGGATTAAAATGAATTTTCTGTTTGATAGATAGAAAATTGTCATTTGGAATAAAAAGAACCACTGTCTTCTTTGTTTGGTGCTTTGCACATATTTGTAAACCCTTACGATTCAGTACACCAAAGTATCCTCTCCCCTTGCACAATCATGCGATCCTTGGTGTAAGAGAAATAGTTGTTGACTCTAGAACTTGGGCCTGTCTTGGTGGGAAAAAGTACTCACCCCAAGACGACTCAGACCGGTAGCACGCTAAAGCCAAGTGACTTCTAGCCGGTATATAAAAGTGGATTCTTGGGGAAAACCCAAGAATCACGTGCACTATTCCGATGAGATGGACAAAAATGGACTCTCGCCGACGTTGGATAGTGTCCCATGAACGGAATGCCCTTATTAAACACCTTGTTGTATAGTTACCAAAATCCTACCTACTTGTTGGTGCAGCAGGGTGAGCCCTGTGAAGCCGTCTTACATTCTTACGATTTATGTGTGGAAATGAAATGTATGCCATGGGAGTTTCATGGGTACAGTAGCTTGGCTGGCCCGTATAAGAGAGTGTCATGGAGGGAGCCAGTGGGGTCAAGCTACTAGTCATTCGCCATAAATATGCGTAGCTGGAGAAATCCAAGTAAGAACTCAACAAGTATTGTCCTAAAAGCCTAGGTTGTACATGTTTTCGAGTCTTAACAGTCCTTACATCTCAAAAATGGAAGATACATTGATTGTTGTGTTTGCTCTTTGTTGTATTCATCAAAATCTTGATCAAACAAACAAAGTCAGTCAAACAACTTTCGGGAAAATTTCATTTTTAAAAAATAGAGTCGCATTTGTCAGTTTAATCGCCGCATGTGTCAGTGAGTTGCATTTGATAGGGGGAATGCCCCATCTATCTGTCAAAATAGTCATTTTACATAGTCTATATAAAATGAGTCGCAACTATTACATTATGAGTCGCATGTGTGCATGCAAACCACATCTGCTAGTTCAAAAAATGCATGTGTCCTTTTAAGTTGCATCTGTCAGTTGAAAAATCGCATATGTCAGAGGAAAAACCGCAACTGTTAGGTGAACTGCAATTGCCTGTCAATAAAAAAATTTCAAAAAAAAACCACGAGTTGAGTCTGAAATATCTTTGTCGCTATTTGCTTTAGGTTTTTAGGATCAACCTTGGATTAGAAACCGGTTAAATTTGCTCCAAAAAAACCTTGCATCATTAGGTGTCATATACATCTTAGTTTACCATCATTAGGAGTCATATAGGTCTTAGCTAATGTCATTAGGTGTCATATATGTCTTGGTCACTGTACAACGTCTTAGTCTTAATCATCCTAATTTGCAAGCATATAGGTACTCCCTAGGAAATTACAAATCACAGTTCGATAACTTTCCTTGTCTTTGGAAAATTCACATTGTCATACTATCCTTGTCATATATTTAGGTTCCATCATCGGGAACAAACTTTTGCATGCATTTATTCCATTAGGTGGTAGGTTATACCCATCTTAGACTCATTTGTCACCATTTAGTCAACTTAGAGTTTAGCATATTGTCCGTCCAGTCATACGTCATCTTAGATTTTTAGCAACATCCTTATTGTCAAAAAAATCCAAAAACATAGACATAGGTCATATCAGTTTTAGACATAGTCTGCATTACCCATTTTGAGAAAAAATTTTCATGGTCGAAACAAGGTCCAAAAAGAAACACAAAGCAATGACAGACCCCAATGAATTCATCAATCCGTTCAGAAACCAACTGTCAGGAAGCAAACGTCCACACAAGCCTTTACTTGAAAAACATGTCACTAGGGACACACATGGGTAGATTTACATAGAAGACATAGATGCAGCAGTTCAAGATCCTGAGTTTGCAGCCTTCATGGATGAGTGTTTTCTAAACGATCCACAATGCTACTTAGCAAAATTGCTAGTAGAAGGTGCCACTCTACCTCCAGGATTTGATGTCCATTCTTTGACAACTAAGTCAACTCAACCAATGCAAACTGTGACATCTACTATTTCTATTCCTCAAATAACCGCAGCAATACCAACAGGTATACCAACACAAACATCATCAATTGTAAACCCAACTCCTTTTAACATAACACAAGGTTTACAATTCACTACGGGAGCAACTTCCTCCAACCCCTTTGGCACCAACACGACTGGTAAGAGAACCAAGGTTGGCAGAAATATTCCTATTCCAAACCAGACAATTCAGACAGGAAGCATTCCTATACCGAATCAAACAATTCAAATAGGGAATATCCCTATCCGAATCAGAATATTTTGATAGGATATATCCCCTCGCCCAATCATAACCCTTCACAAAACATGGCGTATCAGAACATCTACATTGATCCAAATAACATGAACACCATGTCCTTGACACAAGTTGACATCCTTCAAAACCAAATGCAGACTCTACAACAAAAGATGGACGACATGTCTATGTCAGGCAAACGAACTATATCAGCACAAGACCTATGTCCATGCCCATTTGACAAAGCACTCTATATGACACCTTTCCCCCATGGATACATTATACCAAATTTGCCTAAGTATAATGGGAGAAAGAATCCTATAGAACATATTAGAGAATTTTCAATGGCATGCATGGATATATCGTATGACCCCACTTACTTGATGCGCCTATTTCCACGAACCCTTATAGGGATAGCATTGGAATGGTTTTCCAAATTGCCATACGGTATACGATCCTGGGTGGAATTGGCTGAAAAGTTTGTTGAACATTTTTCCTTTAACATAGACAATGAAGTAACCATAGCAACCTTGTGCCACACGACACAAGAAGATGGTGAGACATTTATCACTTTCTTCCAGAGATGGAGGAGTCTAGCTAGCCGTTGTCCCGTCGAAATACCTGAAAAACAAAAGGTCACTATCTTCCTCGAAAACATCAACCCCAAACTGAGAGGTGACTTACGGGTACACTGTTGCACTTCATTCATTGACTTGGTACAAAAGGGGATCATCCTTGAAAAAGGCCTTATTGACAAAGGCGAAATCAAAGTACCAGGCAAGAGCCCGATTGTCCAACAACAAAATGTGTCGAATGATAGAAACAAATTCTGGTCTAGGAACAAGAATGTCACAAATGACGGCATAGTTGATGCTAAGCACATACATACTGGACCGGTTATCACACTTAGAGGATACAATCAACAAGCAGACATGACGAACAGTCCTGATCAAACAGCTAACTATGTCCAGAACTCACAACAAAGACCACAACAAAGGAGATTTCCAACGCGAGAATTTACACCTTTAGGGCAACCAATTGAGGTAGTCTTCAAAGAATTGGTCAAACATAATCTTATCAAACCATTGGAACCAAGAGAGTATGATCCTGGACAATTCAAACCTTCATGGTGGGTCGATGACGCTTTCTGTGACTATCATCGAATGAAAGGGCACAACCTCCAACAATGTCGCCAATTAAAGAACATCATACAAGACTTTGTTGAAAACGGAACTATAGAGGTTGGTGGGCAGAAAAACACTAAGAATAGTGATCATAAGGTCTTCACGGACCCCTTACATGACCACACAAAAGGAAAAGCCTCCAGTTCGGGACCCCAGAATAATCCATCGGCCAACTATAACAATACCAAGTATGACTATGGTAAAGGAAAGATCATAAACCACCTTCGAGCCACAAACGAGAATGTCAACACTTTCTCCATCAAGAAGCATCCAGAATGTAATATAACCACACGCAGAACTAAGATTACTATTCCTGGTCCTTCTTCTGAGCCATCTACGCAAAGTTCCAAGTTCAAGTACAACCTTCTCGATCAATTGAGTAAAACCCCCGTGCAAATATCTATCTTGGAATTGTTGACCTTATCACCTCAGCATCGGTCCATTCTTGACAAAGCTCTACAGAATACAACTGTTCCTACAGATTTAGATGTCAATCATTTCAAAGAGATGGTGGGATATTTGACCAACTCGCATCATGCTACATTTTCACAACAAGACTACTCAACTGAAAAGTCAGATCACAATGACCCCTTACATCTTGAAGTCTTAGTCCATCAAAACAAAGTCCGACGAGTCTTGGTAGATGGAGGAGCAGGTTTGAACCTGTGTACCCTTAAATTGGTTAAGGCATTAGGATTCTCGGAAGATTGTGTAGATACCTCTAAGAGTATAGTCATCAAGGCTTACGATGATGAGGAAAGATCATCCAAAGGAGTTGTCACACTCCCTATTCGAATTGGCCCAGCAATCATGAACACCAGCTTCCAAGTCTTGGATCTCACCCTTCCATACAACTTGTTGTTAGGTAGACCTTGGATACACGCAATGAAAGCGGTACCTTCAACATACCACCAGTGTCTCAAATTCCCCTATAATGGCATGGAGATCACCATTGATGGTGATCCAGATCCTTTCCAGTATTATACAAACCTAAGGGATCTTCCACACCGACAAGTGCCTGTTAATCAACAGGCTTCATCATCCACTCTATCCCAATACGTTGACCCATCATGTCTCACTAAGTCCATTTCATTCAAACCACCATCATCCACTCCAAAACTTGAGATCCAAGACAAGGGCTGTGGTGAGTATAATATAAAGGCATCATACTGTGTTACTGAACTGATTCCACCTAAGGCATATGGCCTACCCATGGCGGATAGAAGACAGTCTATGGTCACATTTCATGTTCCCCCTACAATGACATTGACAAAATGGGGAGAGTTAAGTGAAGAGATTGTGGATCAAGCTGATTCCTGGTTGTATCAAGAAGAACATGAATACCCCTCCCCGTCTATTCAAATAGCCAAGGACCAATATGGAAAAGGATTTAAGATAATGCAAAATGAAGGCTATGATGGGCATAGTGGGTTAGGACTATATCAAAATGGAAGGACATAGCCAATTACTGTTTACCCACGACCGAAGTATCTAGGGCTAGGGTGTGAACCGCTTAGAATTGGGTTTCCTGGTACCTCGTCAACGTTTCAAGAGGAAGTGAATGATTACCCAGACATCGAGACATCTCATGAACCACTTTCCCTAGTTTGTGACCTACCTTGAGTTTATGACAAACCTCCAGTCTATGATGAATCCCCTTACTCAAGCGATGGTGAATGGGAGTCTCTCTCATCTACTAGTACCATGAACATAGATGCATTATTTGGAGAGTTGGACCTCAATGTGAAACCTGTATCAAAACAGTCTAGTCCTTATCCTAAGAAACACTTGTCTAAAGAAGAATGGCAAAAGAACTATTATTGGGAAACCCTTGATCGTGCATCTTGGGCACCTAACAAGCCATCTTCCCTCACCATTGTCCCACAATAGAATATACCTATCCCTAGGAAGAAAAACAAGAAGGAGTTAGTCCAAAACTTCTATGACCATGTCAACTAGTCTATACTCACCTTGTCAGCAGTTACTCTTATAAACTCCGATGATGACATGCCCCTTGTATATCCTGAACTCATCGACTGGGATCAACAAGGTACACCTATCATAGATACATTCAAGAATGACGAAGCAATTGCTAAGTTCATGGGACTTAGAGAAGGTATACCTAGAGGGGATCATAAGGTAGGTTTTACCATAGACTTGGATGATAAAGCATATTTTGGGGAGTCTATTTACACCTCTAGTCGCAAAAATGAAAATGATGAGTCCCGAGGTGAAAATCGGAAGGCGCCTTTGGACTAAGAAAAAGTCAAAATAAAGGACGTATCCAAGGGTGAAAACCTCTCTGAGGCACCCAAGGATAGAGGTTTGAATATTCTCCCTGTTGCACAGGAAAAGTCACCCATGTTAGTGGAAGAGGCTATCGCAATCAACATAGGAACATAAGAGAATCCTCAGATAGTATATTTTGCAGCTTCTTTTTTCAGAGATAGAACAACATGAGTTCAAAGACTTTTTCAAAAAGAGACAAGTAAACTTCGCATGGTCGTATGCTAACATGCCTGGGTTGGATCCTGACCTGATATTGCATCATTTACCACTCCATCCAGGTATCAAACCAGTCAAACAGAAACTAAGGAAGATGCATCCGCAAATTGCTCTATTGGTTAAGGTAGAACTTAAGAAACTATTGGACATGGGATTCATAAGGACAATAGACTATGCGGATTGGATATCAAATCTGGTACCAGTGACTAAGCCAACTGGGGGCATTCAAATTTGCACTGACTTTAGAGACATCAACAAGGCATGTCCTAAAGATGACTTTCCGTTGCCAAATATCGACATGATAGTAGACCTTATTGCAAGGTATGAGATGCTCTCCTTATGGATGGTTTCTTTGAATATAACCAGATAAAGATAGCACCTGAAGATCAACATAAGACAGCTTTCACGTGTCCATGGGGCACATATTGTTGGAATGTTATGCCATTTGGCCTTAAGAATGCAGGAGCCACTTACCAACGAGCAATGACTACGATTTTTCATGACTTTGTACGTACATTCATGGAAGATTATGTCGATGATATAATAGCCAAGTCAGAAACAAGGGAAGATCATTTGAAAGTGTTAGACAAGATATTCCAGAGGTTAGAAAACTACAATGTCAGGCTAAATCTGAAGAAGTGTGTCTTTGGAGTGAAATTAAGGAAGCTGTTAGGGTATATCATCTCTTGCAGAGGCATTGAAGTAGATCCAGAGAAGGTACGAGCAATCATAGAAATGCCTCCTCCAACCAGCATTGGTCAACTCAGAACCCTACAGGGGAGATTACAGTCCATTAGGCATTTCATAGTACAATTGGCAGATAAAATACATCCATTTCAGCATTTACTCAAAAAAGGATTGCCATTTGTGTGGACACCTAAATGTCAAGAGGCCTTCCAACAAATAAAGGACTATTTGCTTACTCCACCAGTCCTAATGCCACCTACAGAGGGGAAACCATTGATACTTTACATCTCAGCAACTCAGTCGGCATTAGGGGCTCTTCTCGCACAACAAGATGATCAAGGTCACGAGAGAGCGGTTTATTATATCAGTTGAACCTTAGTGGGCTATGAATTGAATTACACAACATAGAACGTGCTTGTCTTGCGGTAGTTTTTGCTACCCAAAAACTTAGGCACTATATGCTCAATCGACAAACCATGTTGATTGCAAAAATTGATCCACTTAAATACCTCCTAAGTAAGGCAGCTTTAACAAGGCCGATTGGCTAAATGGGTCATGATACTTAGCGAGTATGACATTCAGTATGTCGAAAGGAAGGCAATAAAAGGATAGGTCATTGCAGATCAACTGGCAGACGCACCTATAAAGGCAGATCATCCATTAGTAGCAGATTTTCCAAATGAATTTCTCTTCAACCTTGAGGTTAAAACTGAGTGGAAACTATACTTTGATGGATCACATACAAATCGTGGTTCAGGGGCTGGTATCTTATTTGTCACACCTCAAGGTGATACCATTCCTAAATCATTCAGGATCACATTTCCTTGTACAAATAATATAGCAGAATACGAAGCCTTAGTGACAGGTTTAAAAATGGCAGCTCAATGGAACATTAAGAGCCTACATGTCTTTGGCGACTCTCAACTGGTAATCTGACAAGTGAATGATGATTACGAGACTAAGGATGAGAAGCTTGCACCTTACAAGAGGATGGCTGATAGTTTCAAACAGTATTTCAATGACATAACTTTTCAACAAATACCACATATCCAAAATAGAGCTGCAGATGCAATGGCAACCGTGGGTTCTTTGTTGGATATCCCAAGTAATGTGCCTAAGTTCGAGTTCCTGGTTGAACAAATTTTGATCCCCGCTTATGATGTCCCTGATACTACGATAGTGTGTACCATTGTTGGTCCTACGTCTCCTTGGTATAAAGACATATTCGATTACCTCATTGACCAAACCCTACCTCAAGATTTGTCCAATAACCAACATCGAACATTCATCCGAAAGTCAACCAAGTACACCATCATCGGAGAAACCCTGTATAGACATACCTTAGATAACGCCCTAATGAGATGTCTCAATGCTGAGGAAGCACAAACAACTTTGTGAGCGGTACACAAGGGTATATGCGGATCTCATTCGAGTGGTCCCACTCTAGCCCACAAGATTATGAGACTGGGTTACTATTGGCCTACGATGGAGAAAGACTCATACGTCTTTGTAAAGAAATGTAGACAATGTCAAATACATGGAGACTTGATAAGAGCACCAGCGCAGGAGCTTCGTCCAATTACTTCACCATGGCCCTTCGCCCAATGGGGACTCGACCTCATAGGTAAGATACACCCTCCATCATCAAATGGCCATAAATTCATCATCACCGCTACCGAATACTTCACGAAATGGATCGAAGCCATCCCCATGACATACATAACCGACACACAAATATCTAAGTTTATCCTAAACTATATCATTTGTCGGTATGGTGTGCCTCAATCCATAATCACAGACAATGGCCGCCCATTCAAGAACCAAGAAGTACGCCATTTATGTGAAGAATTCCACATCAAACACCATTTCTCCACCCCATATTACCCACAAGGTAATGGCCAAGCTGAGGCATCTAATAAGACTATTGTTAGAATCCTTAAGAAGACTGTCAATGACGCTGGTCGTGACTAGCACCTATAGCTTAATCCTACCTTATGGGCTTATCGCACAAGCATCTGTACTCCCATCGGCCCCACTCCATATTCCCTCATATTCGGGTCCATAGCTATCTTACCTATTGAGGTCAAAATACCTTCTCTATGGGTATCCTTGAAGGGTCATATCAACGATGAAGAATACCATGTCTCTAGGTTACAAGAGCTAGAATTGCTGGATGAACGAAGACAGAAAGCATTAGATCATTTACAAGCATATCAGAATCATCTTCGTCATAGTTACAACAAAAAGGTTTTCAATAGACACTTTGACATTGGTGACCTGGTATTAATGGAGAATCCTAAGAACCAAAACCAGGAAAGTTTGAACCTAACTAGTTGGGGCCTTACATTGTCATAGAAGCCTTTGGGTCAGGAGCATACCAATTCTCTAGTCCTGAAGGAGAACCACTTTTGTCCCCTATCAACAGTCTACATCTAAAGAGGTTCTATGCTTAAGTCTCTGAGAATCCGTGTCTTAGTCTGGAAAAATACAAAAAAAAATGAAAAAACAAAAAAATGGTTACCTTGATGAAAACCTGGCAAACAGGCATCTTTGTAACACCAAATTTTTTTGAGAAAATCAAAATAGTAAAGAGAAATAAATTAGTCCACTAGTGAAAACTGCTTCAGTGGTGCTATGGATAAGTACCATGGTGAAAACCTGGCAAATAGGCACCATGTGTAGTCAATCTCACTCTTCCATCTACCATCATTCTAATCAGACTTTTTCACCATCACTCATAATAAATGGTTGTCCTATCCATCATTTGGAACGATTGACATCTAAACGTCCATTCCGTCATATGATCCATTCCATCTTCCAAATCCTATTCCTGACTAGGGAAAAATCCTTTTTATGTGCCCTAACACTTTGTACATAACATCATGCCATCGAAAATGTCTTGAAAAATCCAAAAAAAAAACATTAGAAAACATCAAAAATCCAAAAAAATCAGAAAAATGTCAAAAAATCCCAAAAATAGAGTCAGGTCAATCATGTCTAGTCCATCATGTCATGTCAGTCATTTCTAGTCAATCATGTCAAGTCGATGATGTAAAGTCAGTCGTAGACATAGTCGAACTACATTGCCTTTGCGACTGGGACATAGGCAAGGCCATCAATCGATGTGCCCCCGAGGCATTAGGTCTGTCAGTCTAGGTTTGTCATATATCACACACTTTAAATCATGACTCTTTGTATATTCAAAGTCATTGGTTGTATCGAACTACAAGGTCTCTGCATGTACAACGTAGGAAAGGCTAATCAATTGATGAGCTCCCAAGACCACACTAGGTCAGTCCAATAGGGTTCATTCACAATCACTATCACACACGTTACATATCATAGTTTAAAGTAACATCTCATGCCATACACTATCTACACACACACAGTTTATCAGTCAAAGAATCAAAACAAGTCATGCATCAACAAGGCAAAATGTCTCAAAGTCATCAAGTCAATATCAAACACATTGTCAAAGCGATCAACCCATGTCTTAGCAAGATATGTCTTTCTTGTCAACAGACGTCATCAAATTGTCATAGTCTCATGTGGCTTGTCACTTCAACGTCATCAGACTCCAACGTCTTATACGACATGTGTCTTACTGAAACCAGGCTTTGTCATGCCTTATACAGAAGTCACCAAGTCGAAACCAGACTCAACGTCTTATGCGGTATGTGTCATTCTCTCACATTACGCTATGTCAAACATCAACATCAAACAATCCCACAAGATCAAGTTTTGGCGAATACATTTATTTGGCTTTATGACTTTATATCTTATTTTGTCTTATCTTTTTATCGATTTGTGCAAGATCCTGTTACTAGCTTTCTCAAGGATGTCCCTTGAAGGATTTAGAGAAGCAACGACGTCTCAGGACTCTTTTTCTTTGGCTGCTGTCTGTCAACTGTCTTTTTAACATTGGTTTTTGAGTCATGTTACTAGTTTCCTCAAGGATGTCCTATCAAGGATTTAGAGGAGCAATGACGTCTCATGACCCATCTTTTATTTGTCTGTTGTCTGTGGTTTGTCTTGACCAAACGACTGGGGCATCTTGTCCTTAGTCTGAGTTAAGACACTCCTTGTCTACGACTGTCTATTTTTCACAGGTGGATACTTTGTACACTATGGTCTATCTCATATCATAGTGTGTACTATCCATCTGTGTCATGTCCCACCCAATGATGATAACAAGCAAGTATAGCGTATTTGGTAATATATCGAAGATTATGTCTTTTTCTCAATCAATCAAACTTAATTGTTTCTTACTAACATTCTGAAATCATCCATGCTAACATTTCTTCTTTTCTGCATCTTCACCACCATTATCTATCCATTTCGAGAGCACACTCATGTTCTTCAAACCCGCCTATCCTCTCGAGGGGGCATACCACTACCTCCTCGTCATTCTCCCTTTCACTGGGGCATACCCTAACTTGTTTCATACAGGGGCATGACCGGGGCATATTTTCTTTGACACAACGTCGTACCAACATTGTATCAAAGAGGGGCAAACTGTAGACACCGAAAATTGGTCTAGGCCTGCGAGTACACATTCGACATAATTTTCTATAGTCCATGGTCATGATTAAATAATGTCAATTATTTAATTAAACTTTCTAACACATATTTCCTCTATTAATTAAATATCTCTTTTTAATTAATTCATTAATTCATCATTAATCTTTATTCAACTTGATTAATTAAATAAATCATATTTATTTAATTATGTCGCTAACTTATTAAATCATCTTTCAATTAAATAATTTATTATTTAATTACCCCTTTTATCATATGTCAACTATAATTAAATATCTGTATTTAATTATTCATTTAACACCCTTTTCAACTGTATTTAAATATTTATTATTTAATTATTCAATTCCACCCTTTTCAAAAGTCAAATTAAATAAATTATTTTATTTATTTAATTAAATCTTTTATGCTCGAATGTTGAATTAAATTAACATTTAATTATTTATGTCACATTCCTCTATCATTCAGTTATCTAAGTCATTCACTCACCTTCTAACTCGAGATCTATTTTTAGTTCTCCAGTTGTCTCTGAATTCAACACCAGTTTATCTCTGCGAGAAGACTCTCCATCACAACTAGTCGATTAACTAGTTCTAACTCATATGCATGTATGTGTTTATTAATTAAATATCTTTATTTAATTAATTAACTCAAGTTTGCATTCGAATGCATTATTCTTCAACTTCTAACTTTGTCTTTTGCATAAAAAGTCTATTTATTTTGTTTTTGAAGATGAAGATTGGAACTCATGTTCTAAAATTAGTCTTTATCCTGCAGTTGAACTCACGTTCTAACTCATGTTCTATCTATCACATAACTCATCACATGGCATTCATCAATCTCATTCGTCGATCTCTCTTTCAATCTGAGCCGATCGTTTGAAAACACAAAATCTATAAAATGGCCTGTCAAGTATGATTGCTTACCTTATGCCTCACATCATAATAAATTTCCTTCAGTTTATTATGTAAACAGTTGAGATCATCTATTACCATAATAATTTATGTACCAAGTGGATCTATAGTTGTTGTACATGTAGCCTCTATTCATGGTACATGTGGGACTTGTTCATGTAGCCACTAGCAACAAGATTTGTGCAGTTGTACATGCATCCATTTGAGAAAATATCTTTTACAACTATATATAGTCATACATTATGAACATTTCCATGTCATCCAATTTCATGACTTCATTATATGTAACTATTTATTCACCCACATTCATGCTTCCCATAGAAATAATTATTTTCAAGAATGCATTCCAACATGCAATGACTAGCAAATACCACTACCATCTATACAATTCTCATCACACAAGATCTTTCCATTTTTAAAATTCACCAAGCATGTAGCCACATCAATTCACATGGCGCATATCACAAATTTTTAATTCTCTAGTGATTATTCAATGTCCATAATAAATTTTCACCGTTATCTAGTATTTTCAATATGCCACACTTCACTTGCCAGTCTTATCAACTTGTTTCAACAAGTAATGTTCCTTATAACTTCATGATTTATTTTAAATATCTCTCATGTTCTAGTAATTACCTCATTGTATATATGTCATAAATTTCATTATTATTTCTAATGCTATAATTAAAACACCACATCATTTCCTCCTTTTCATACCCACTTGAAATTTGATGAAAATGGTCCACTTATAGCTTGGGGGAACGTAAAATTGTACTGCCATTTTAGAAATTATGTTAATACATTAATTGCATAATATACTTAAAACTATCTCGCCATCTTAGTCCCCATCAAAAATTGATCAGAAGCTACAACCATTTCATTTTTTTCTACTCATAATGAGTAGAAAAGTAAATTGAAACTAGCAATCGAACCTATGTGTATCAATAGCTTCAAGAATTTGCAAACATGTGTATCAATAGCTTCAATAACTAGCACCTCAAGCCAGCCTATGTTAATTTTTTTTAATTCAATAAGATGGAAGGTGACCCAACTCACTAAGAGAAGTGATTCATATCCCCATTCTTAATGATCAATATTTCCTACCCCTATTCTAGTAGGCAGGTTGGCTGGATTATTTTTTGAGGTTAATAGGGTATAATGATCAAGGAGCTAGAGAATTTTTGGTGACTCTAAAAAATAATGTAGTAATCATGAGAGGACTATGTGCAGATGCATCAGAGGTAGCCATTACAAAGGTAATAGGGTTACCAACAATAGGTGAAGCTTAACCAGAACAAGTTGATGTCATCATTGCCAAAAATGAATTCATTGTATGAGGAGATCAATTGGACTTTTCTACATAAGGTACTAAACACATTTCTCTTATTTTATGTTGGGTAACATGCAATTGTTTATATAATAAGATATTTAACTCGTGAAGGAATATATTTTATTCTTTATATTGTTCATTTTAAATTTTTGAGTCATTTTTGGCATGGTAGACATGTAAATGTGCCAAATTTTCTTTGCCATATGTTGTCAAAAATGGCAATTGGATTTAGAAAAGTAAATTCTCTGTATTGGTTAAAATAATCCTTAACATTGAACTCCCAAACTTGTCTTGGGATGAATTTCTAATTTTGGAAGATGTCAAACATGGAAATAATGATGTACCTCAAGCCTCATGACAAATAATAAGATGAACTACAAAAATTAGAGTTTGAACTCCATAAGGGAAAAAACGATAACATGTAGTCTCTTCAATGTATGTAGCTTCCCCCAATATAGACTCTCCTCCCTACAACCCTAAACTAGGGCATGTGTTATCAATGTCACCATAAATAGAATCTCTATCTCCAGCTTGGGAGAATTCTCTCTAGCAAGTATCTTCAAAAAACATGCCTCAACAACCTACAAACGCAAGGCCAAGTCAACTCCAACTTGAAGGACTACTAAAAAATAGGAGGTCCCATTGAAACCCCCTAGACAATCACATTGCCTCAAAAATAAAGGGCCAACCTTGTGAATGGTGATCCTATACATGCACAAACATAAAGAACAAACATATAATTCACTCATTGTGCAAGTTAGAAACAACATTCCCCATGAGATTCATTTGAAACATTAAAACAAGAAAATAATGTGAAGAACACAATGAAAAATGATTAAATCCTATTCAAATTAACAAACTCTCAATCCCATGGGGGAATTGGTGTCATTTTGATGAGGAAAATGGCCCTTTCAGAATTCCTTGCAAGCTTGATGATCAGTGGTGATGACTTGATGCTCCTTGATAAAATTTATTCATAACCTAGCTATGAAAACATGAAAATGGATGGCAATTGCTCAAAAACTTGAAGATAATGATGTTGCATGAAGTTTTGGATCCAAAATTTAAATAAGAGCCTCCTATAAATAGAAGAGTGATGGAGAAAGAGGAAAATGGGTGATGTGGGAAAAAATACCAACCAATAGGAAGAGGCCACTTGTCAACATGTGATTGGAGGAGGAATGAGCACATTTTGATTAATGTGCACATAAATATGGTTAGGTGGAATTTGAAATTTGTGAGATGACAAGTTGGAGGGAGAAAGGAATGGAGTAAATGTCACTTGGCTCAAGGAAAATGACATGTAAGAGGCCTCTAATGCCTTGTTGGATGTACTAATCCCTTTTGAAGGGATTTTTTAATTTGAGGAAAATTCCCTCATTAATGTCATGTTGAGAGAAAATAGAAGAATTTATAAATCAAATAAAATGATTTATTGTGCAAGTTGCAAAATCTAGAGCATTTGATGGATTAGGAATAGCATTAATCATAATTTGATTAATTTAGATGAAAATTAGTTGATTTGACAATTTGACTTAGATTTTTGGATTAATTTAAATCCAAGTTGAGAGGAATATGAATTTAGATTTAATTAAATAAAGTTTGATTTATTTAATTAAAGAGGGTGGTGTTAGATTAAATCAAATAAAGATTAATTTATTTAATTTAAAGGAGATGACTTTAGATATTAATTAAATAAAGTGAATTATTTAATTAAAAGAAGGAATATAGGATTAACTAAACAAAATGATTTATTTAATTAATAGAACTGGATGACTTAATCAAAAATTTGATTTATTTAATTAAGAGAGAAAATATGATGAATTTAATCGAATAAATATTATTCAATTAAATGACTAGGCGAGGAGATGATTCAGGATGAACTAGTGTTAGTAAGATTAGGATCGGGTGTATAGGATCAATCTATATATTTTTCATGTCTACATTTTGCCCCTCTTTGAAGCAATGTACCTGTTGTGTTGGTTCAAAGAATAAACTGCCAAGATCAAAATTCAAAAAAAAATCAATTTTTCAGATGCCCCACTACTGCCCCAGCGAGAAGGATTATATTGGTATACTACCCCCTCGAGAGATCAGACAAAAAAATGGATTTTTGGGTGATCTTGCAAAAAAAGGGGACAAGATGCCAAAAACATGCCAAAGCATGAAAAAAGATGAAAAACGACCCTCGATCGGGTGAAAACAGTATCGGGGATCCAAAACCCTAGCTAGACGGCTAAACAAGGTCAAAAAACCCTAACTTTCAAGCTTAAATAGTCCCCAAGGGGTCTCTTTCAATTCATTTGCACACCTAGCCCTTAAGAGATTTTGTGATTTTGAGCTTTGAGCACTATTTGAGATGGTGCAATGAGTGCTTCCACGACACGTTTTGGATCGAGTGCGAGTGTACCTATGGATAGTAGGTGTAGGAACACCGATATGTGACCTAAGGCCGACTTTTTTTTTCAATTTTTGTGCACAATAAATAGGGTCAAAGGTCAAACAGAGTCAAGTGGTGCTATATAGCATCATTGAAAGTGCATAATCAGTGTCATGCGGCCTTAAAGAGTGTCGCATTTTCAAACTGTGTCATCGTGACTTAGTTTAGAAATTAGGGTTTAGGGGTCAAATTCAACCGCATTTTCAAATTGCATCGTTGCGGTGCAATTTAGAATTTAGGTTTAGGAGTGTGGTCAAACTGCGATGCAACAACATAGTTTGGAGTTTAGGGGGTCTTAGTGGCATAGTTTGGGACTTCTAAATAACGTCACAATTGAAAATAGCACCCCATTTGTTGTTTCAATTGCAAATACCTAAAATAGAATCTTGATTTTTTATAAAACCTGATGTTGTGGCTTTTCTTATGTAGGAGGACCTAGGGATACTTCATTCACGAGAGAACAGGTCCCCGGTTCTTAGCAGATTGGTTGGTATGCACGAGCTGCTCTAGGAGCACCTTGGGGTGATAGTGATAGGGTTGTGGTACATCACCTACGCAACTCCTATCCAGAAACACTTGGGCATGATGATTTCCCTGGCAGAGCAATGGCATAGTGAGATGTTATCATTTCACTTTCCTACAGGTGAGGCTATAGTGACCCTGGAGGATGTTTGGTGCATTCTTTTTTCTCATCCATGAAGAGCGAGTGATCTATGATGTGGATGCTGGGAGGGATGCCTGCTTTGATGTGATGGATTTTGATGAGATTATTTTCCCTTAGGGTCAGATTAAGCTTGAGAGGTATAGGGGCACAATGCCCACTTTTAGATTGATTGTAGTTGCTATCATCTTAGGCCTTGTGGTGCCAGATTGGCGTGGCCGATATTTCAGTCTAGGATAGGGTCTCACCTAGCAGTGGATGCTTTGAAGGTGAGAGTGCTTTGCATGGGGTCTAGTGATGTTGGCCTCTCTTCACCATCACCTCCATGAGTTTTCATACTTGGATAGCAAAGCTATTGGGGCTGAGGTCACACTTTTGCATGTCTAGGCCTGGGAGCACATTGCAATGCTTTGCCCATAGGTTATAACGATTTCCCTAGAGCTAGATGATCCTGTAGTTTGGCAATACGGAGGGGCCTTGACTACCTTTCTCACATAGGGGCAGACGGTATCCCTCATGGAGGAGGGTTATTGATGAGATGAAAGTGTTTACATGGAGGCCTTGGCTTGGCATGCCTGCATGGTATGATGATGTACAACAACTCTTCTTTGTGAGGTAGTTTAGGCTTATATAGGGGAGAGAGCATACAATAATAGAGAGGTATCTTCTTGATAGATTCGCTCAACAGTTTGGGCATAGACAGGACTGTCTCGATGACTAGTACGTGGCGATATTTCCATGTACTACAAGGTAGATAGCATGGGGTAGGCCGATCCTAGCCAATCAAACACTAACATAATTCAGATAGCTAGTGGCTAGGCCATGGCCTTATGATCAGGGACAGGGAGATGTAGGGGTCATAGTGACATATACTGCATGGTTCATACCACCTCTATGATTGATAGATCTAGGAGCAGCACCCCTATGGCAAAGGCCTAGAGGTAGATCAGCAAAGCAAGGGCAAGGGCTGGGAGGCAAAGGAGATGTAGATGGGTTGCCTCCAAGATAGAGGAATCAGATACCTAGTGATGGATAGAGAGATGGAGATAGGAAACCCCGAGATGGGGATGGACAAAGAGAGGTCTCGAGGGACCACTAGAAGCAGCCCCTGCCACCACCATCACCACCTCAACCAGATCAGAGAGACACCTTGATACAACAATTGCAAGCCTAGGTATAGGGTTTATAGGCACAGGTATAGGCACTAACTCTCGAGAGGGACTAGGCTAGGTC
>CM021105.1:420741599-420783538 GCA_007115665.2 Sequoiadendron giganteum
TTTTTATTTTAGTTTTTGTGTTTTGTTTGTTCTCTTTCTTTGTTTTTGTTTGTTTGTTTTATTTTTTCTTGTTTCATTGGGGATCCTCATTTTGTTCATCTCAAGACAAGGGGTTGTTATTCAAGGTATGCTACTGGTACTAGGAGAGAAATTGGTTTAGGTATTTTCATCATCATCATTGAAAAGGATTTCATTCTGAAACTTATGTTTTATGATCATTCTAATCTAGGTTTGAAAAGTTATTAAGGATAGAAGATACACTGTGAATATCTCATGAATTAGGATAAAAAATCTGTCACAAAATTAGAAAAACATCTGCCTAAGTAAATTCCTATCTATTTAGGGTGGTTCTACTTTTGATTCAATTGAAAAATCCAATTCCAAGATTATCATGAAATCCATTGTAGTTCTCAACCCACATTTAGGATACATTGTGTCTGAGTATTGAGGAAGGTGCATAAAGGATTTCCACAAGCAAGGCTTGAGTAAAAAAAAATGATAATGAAAAAAAAAAAAAGGAAAACTCAATATCAAATAGGTAATCAAGTATCTCTATCAGGGCTATAGATGCCTGGCTGGCATTAGAGAAATGCTTTGAGAGAACTAGAGGTATCTCCATCGGGGATATGGACGCCTTTCTGGCAGCAGAGCAATACCCAGGATTTTATTGCATGATAGTTAAAGGACTCAACCTATGTAGCTTGAATCTTAGGTATAGTTGTTCAACATAGAAAGTATCTATAAAGAATCATGCAAAATATATGCACACACTTAGATTTAGAAATAACTCATGAGCACATACATCTGAGATTCCATCTCAACCTTATTCTAGATATATCTGATCTTATTCTAGTTATCATGATTCATAAACCAAGTAGTTTTAGGGTGATTGGAATTTTCTTTGGGTATCTTGAAAAAGGGTAAACCATTTTCCCAGCCGAGTCACCATTTGTTATGCCTTGCATAACCACCCCATATTTTTCCTTGGTCAAAATGGGTTCCCCTTTATGTTTTTATCCTTGGTTGGTTTTCAAACAAAGTTTGGAGTCTTTCTTTTCCAACACTTTGTTTTTCTTTGGTTCATTCTGTCAAAACCGAAACTAAAACTGAATCGAGTTTTCAAACTTCTTTTAAAACTCATTTCGATCCCCATCCCGATGGTCTTTCTTTTGAACTATTTGTTTTTTCTTTGTCAGAGTTGGAGCCGGAGTGGAAGTTAAGTCAATATTTATTCAAAGTTTCAAAATTAAATCTCATTCCACCTCCGCTTTTTGGTCCTTCGTTTTAAATTAGGTTTTGTATGTTAAGTTTTCTTATTTCGGTCATTTTGTTTTATTTTTGTGTTTAGTTTTGTTTTATTATTTTTTGGGGGAGCCCAACCCGAAACAGGAACCAAGTTGGAAAGTTAAACAAAGTTTTCAAAACAGGTTTCATTCTGATTTCGCTCCAGTCATTTCTTGGTCATTGACTTTTATTGAACACACAACAGTAATGGGCCAGTTCTTTCTTCAATTCTGACTTCACTCTATTGCATTTATTGCATTAATGATAGGTTCCATTCATGCATGAAACTGCTAGTTTTTTCCTTAATTATGGATTAACGCGTAGTTATCATCATTATTATTAAGAGATCGAAGAGCAAACCAAAGTTGTAGTGAAGCTTTTGTGCAAGTGAATTGATTGAAAGAGAGACAGTTTCTTACAGATTTCTTCAAGAAGTTAACCTAGTTATTTGCATTCGAGGTAGGGTTTTCTATTTTCATTCTTCTTTTTATTTTACGTTTTTCATTTCTGTTCTTCTTGGATTGTTGGTTTTGTGCGAATTCCTCTGTAATTTTGTATGTTTTGGTTTGTTTCATTTTTGTTAAAGTTTTGCTTATTTTTCTATTGCTTTTATAGTTTTGTTTCTTGTCGATTTATTTAGATGCGGTCGTTTTCACATTTTAGCCATGATCGAGTTGTGGTGCCCTGATTTTTAAATGCATAGGTTAAATTCAGTTTTTACAGTGAGAAGGGTTTGGTAGATGGTTGTTTTTACTTAAGACATCTATTGCACATTCAGTTTGGTTAGTTTAGATAGGGTTAAATTCATGCCCTGGTTGTTTGTAATTGAGGGTTTTTAGTTTAGGGTTTCTTGGTGCATTTCTGTGTTCACATTTTAATTTAAATATGATGCCCTAGAAAGTATAGTTGCCTCTCGGTCATATGGGGATGGTCTTATCATGTTATACTTAAGCCTCTTTTCATTTTAATATGACCTAGTCCTTAATCACAAAGTTATGCATTAAACTGTTAAAATCACTTATGACATCATGATCATTTTAGGTGGAAGCGAGATTGGAATCAATCTAGACTTTGAACCATGTTTTCCAATAGGTATTGATTCCATTTCTATCTCATCTCCGACTCCACTTATAGTGAGAAGCCTTCTTTCAAAATAATGATAACTTAGGCGAAAGCAGAAGCGGAACCAAAACTAAATATGAAATTAGAAAATCTGAAAGAAACCAAATCAGTTTCCATTCCGGTTCTGGTTCTGATCACCATGACAGTTTTGTCTCTGAGCTTGCTTGTTATTATTGTAATCTCAATAACAGTTTTGGCTGCGAGCCCAAAAGTGTTTTGAAAGAGATTGTTTAGAATGTTTCATGTTTGGTTCCGCCTCCAATATATATATGAAGGGTAAGGTTTTAAAGAATATTTTGTGATATTTATTGAAGGATCTAATTGGGGTTTTTGTTCAAAGAAATCTAAAGAATGTCAGGAGTATTAGGAGAAGCCTCCCAAAGGAATCGTCCTGCAAAAACATCAAAGGCAGCAGCTAAGCCTAAGAAGATAAAGTTGGAGCATCTACCTCATACTTTGAGGTATAATCATAGGGGTCCTATTGTCACTCCAAGCAAGGTAGAATCGGATTGGTCTGATATAACCGACACCAATTTGGGCTCATACAATTTTGAGGAGCTATATTTGGAAACATTCGCTGAAGATATAACAGGGAGAACTCAAAGAATTGTCGAGTCTGGTTTGGCTCATATCACCTTATTCCCTCTATCTATCCAGTGCCCAGAGTTGATTATGATAGGAGCAGGCACTTACAATCCAGCCACTAGGTAGTGTATGGATGCATAGGACAATGTTATTATTGATTTAACTCCTCAAATGTTTCAAACTATGTTTACTGTCCCGGATCCAAAGAACCTGGTACAGTTAAAGGAGTCAGAAGCTTTAGAGAAATATAGCAAATACAAGGGGGCCAATAAAGCTTACTTGAACAAAAAATGGTTGAGAACAGAGAAGAAGTCTTTGACCAAACTCCATGATCAACCAAAGAGGACAGAATTCTACAAAGAAGTATCAGACTTGATCATGATGTTGTCTAGTGTATTTGGGAAGAGAGATGCATTTCACTTCAAGGAGTGGATGTTTCCCTTCATTCAGACCATCTTTAATGGAAAATAATAGTTTGATTGGCCAATGGTTGTCTCTAATGCTATTCATGACCAGTTAACAAGGATAAGGGAAACCAAATGCTTCTTTATGACTTCTTATGTTGTTTATGCAGCAGCTAGAGGAGGTATATTTCCAGGTTTAAGGAGAGTGGGGATATTGGGAGAGGTAAATGGAGAAAGGAAAGTGTGGGACCATTATGATCAGTTATCTCTACAAGTATCTAAAGCACAACTTAGAAGGGTTAATGATGTATTTCTATATGTAATCATTAACCATCTTAACAAAGATGGAGGATATATACTGAGTCAAGAAGCTATGGAATTATCACAGAATGGGGATATTGGTATATCTAATACCCCAAGTTCACATACTTTAGGCTGGCTTGATTTGACGGTCATCCACATTTGCTACCAAGATGTTGTAGCAATAGGATAGTTCTAATGGAATTTGTATATCAAGCTCTGGGGGTTAATGCGCGGTTTGGATTGAAGCACAAAACAAGATGTCATAGGTTCCCCACACAATTGTGTGAATACAACTGTCAACATCTGGTCAGAGCTAAGGCAGTGTGCAGTGAGTTAATACATCTAAAACTAGGTTTGTATACAACTCGGAAATACTTTGACCCAAGGAAGAAAATGAATACCTTGTTGCCTTCTGTTTTTTATAAACATTTCAATTTGTTGGAATATTTCTGAAGTGACCTTGAAGATGAATATGACCTTAGGAAGAAGAATAATGAGAGGTTACCCATCTCACTCATAGTAGAGCTTGGGATCAAAGATGATATCCCTCACGCATTAGTAGATGATGGAGTGGTATTAGATCCATCATATGAAGCACTGAATATTGGCACTAAAAGCTTGGATTCGGTGGACTAGGATGGTGAGGAGACCATTGACATAAAGCAAATAGGGAGGCCAGTTTTGGATAGAATTATCCATTGGGTTGTCCTAAGAACCAAAACTCCTCAAGAAACAACTCCTAAGAAGGGGAAGGGATAAAAAAGAATCAAGAGGAAATTTCCTTCCAAGGAGCCCTTAGAATTCTTTCCTCCTAACATTGAAGAGATTGAGCTTTAAGCAATGGCTCGAGATGAATCGGAGACACAAGAGGGAGATGCCCAAAAAGGACTAGTTGCTTCAACACCTGCATTAGGTGAGTCCTCTATTCAAGTCCCACTTACAAAGCTGCAAGATGAAGAAGTGCAAAAAGGGACTCTTCATGATATTATTAAATCCAAGAAGGGAAAAGGAGTAGAGGTAGAGATTCATGACATTGGAATGGATTCTGATGAGACTTTGTCAGAGAATACACAAGAAAATATGCCTCTAGAGGAGGATATTGAGCAAGTGTTGACAGAGGAGGATTAGTGGGCACTATTTGAAGAGGCCAAGATTGTAGCAATAGAGAAACAGAAGGAAATTGATGCCAAGATACAGGCTTATTCCTTACTTCAGCAGCAACACATAGAAGCTAAGCTAAAAGTTGATGAAATAGAGAAGCAGCAGAGGCAAAAAGAGCAGGAGCTCAAGGTCAAGGAAGAGAATGATAAATTGGAGTTAATATAGAAAATTCATGATCTTGAGGAAGAAAAGGCAAGATATCAAAGAGAGAGAGAAGTTCTTGTGGCTAAGTTGAAGCTTGCTGAAGAGGCTCATAAAGAGAAAGAGGAAGAAGAACGAGTGCAAAAAGAGAAAGATGTTGAAGAACTGATCAAGAAGCAACAAAAGGAAAAGGAAAAGGAAGATGCAGGAAAACTTTAGGCATTAGAGGAAGAAAGAAACCAGGAGCTGGAGAAAAGAAGATTAGAAGAAGAAAGTTTGAAGAAGGAAGAAGAAGATAAGAGGATACAAGAACAAAAGGATAGGGAGGAAGCTGGAAATCTTGCACAGACAAGTGTGGAACAAGAACAGAAAAAGGTATAGAGGGTTGATTCTCAACCTCAAGTAAATGTGAAACCACCCTCTACTACCTCCTCTTCTTCTTCAACTATAATGACTGTTACTCCAGGTGCTCCCACTTTGTTAAAATTGGATCTTCAAAAGAGATCATTGACACCTTCACAACCTCTCAATTGGGAGATATGATGAAGGAAATTGAGAAAGAAAGGCCTAAAAAGAAGGCCAAGATCCTACATTCCACTAGGCTCACCGATAAAGGAGAAATTGTTGTTGAATGTGCCATACCAATGATAGACAAGGATGTAGGAGACATGAAATTGACGGATTATCAGTTGGGCACTGTTAATTTGGGAAGACCTACCAGAGATCAACAAATGAATTTAATTGATGTGGTAGCATCGTCAACCAAGTCAAGAATGCTGAAGGATAAACAAAGGAAAGATGAGCTTAAGGCTCAGTTAGATCAGTTTCCTATTTTCTTTAAAAGTGTTTCTGCTCTGAGGTCACAACAGGTTATCACTATCGAGACCCCAATTTTGCTGAGTAAGAAAGAAGTAGATGATTTGGTATAGGTAAGGGGCAAGGCAGAGATGTTTGATAGGTGGGTTGATAAATTGAATCAGGAAATGGGTGAAGTACTATTCAATAGTTTTGAGGTTCATAAAATGGTGGAAGAATTAATAGAGGAAATGAATCAATATGTTAAAACATTGGAAAAATAGGAGGAGGAGTACATAGGATATAGTTAGAAATTGAAAGAAGTTAATAAATTGCCTAAAACTACTCTTCTAGAATAGTCAATACTTGAAGAAGATAATAAATATTTCTTGGAAAAGACTTCTTACATACTCTGATTTAGATCATATTTTCTATACAAGCATAAAAATGAAGTTCAAGATTTTGTTATGGATCTGAATGAACAGTTTGAGGAGTTGGAAGCAGTTATTTTTGTTATAGTCAATGTTGATATACCAGTAAAGGAAGGCCCACCTTTAAGCCAAATAAAGGAGAAGTGGGATGAAAGGTTTAAAGAGGTCATGCAAAGAGGAGATGATGGTGAAGAACTGTTGATAGATCGATTAATGGACATTAAAGAAGAGATAAGGGCAACTAAGAGGGAGTTAACGATGCTGAAAGATATGAGAGGGTTTTCTGTTGCGGAGTTGGAAAGGATTAAGTTTGAAGACAACTGGGTTGATGGGTCAGAATTGGACATACTACTACAAGTCTTCTCCAGTTATGATGAGTACATTGCAGAAAAAACATCGCATGCATAAATCTCATGCATGCATGGCTTTCTTCTCTTCTTTGCATGCAGGACTGGCAATTTTTGAGGTGCATGGTTTTCTCTTCTCTCCTATATTCATTTCTTCTAGTCTAACTAAGTGATCAAAGCAAGAACTAGAGATCAAATTGATCTAAGTTTCCAAGAAGACTTAGTTCCTGAAAAGGTGGAACAACCTAAAATAGAGAGGTCTTTAGATTTTTGTATATCTATAAATACCCTTGGGGTATCATATTGTAAGGTTTAGCTAATAGAGAATAGAATTGGCCACCTGATAGTAGGAGATATAATTTTTCATAGTTGTTACAGAGATACATTGTTACTTTATTTACTGTTGAATATAATTACAAGTTTTGCGCAATATGGTGTTAGAATTAAGTTTTACTTGATAAGGTTGATGAGTTATAATCTATCTGTATGCCAGTGATTGTGCTGAAGCATGAGTGTTTCTTATGTGATGAAATTCATTAGAAGAAACCAGATTTAAGGATTGTCTCGTTAGATTATCAGTGAATTGAATTTATTGAAGTCTGTTGATCTATGATCTTAGCGATGAATTAAAGTGTGTCCTTTTGGAATCTTTGAAATAGTTGGGATATGTGAATTGTGATGTTAAAATAAGCACCTTAAATGCATGCAATAGTATGGATTATTTTGTAAATTGTATCATGCTATGGTTTTCTTGATATGTTGGAAAACATTCATTGTTGAAGATATATGTCCGGATGCTAGATAAGTTTTGTTCATGTTTACTGATTTACCCTTTGATCTATCTTTTTCTTTTATTTAAAAACCCCTTTTCTTATTAAGAATAGCTCGATGAATAAGTCATTGCTTGTATTCCTTGTTACCAACATAGGCCCCTTGAATATTACAGTTGCATGGACCGATTGAGTGACACCAGATAGTTGAGAACCAACTACCAAGACTTTGGGAGTTAGGCTACTATATGTTGTCTTTCTTTTTCAAGAGAAATAGAGTAGAAATATTTTGTTTAAACATTGTTTGTGTCTTTTTCACCATCAACAAGTTGAGGGTTGAGGGTTTAATGTATAAGGTAGAGGGTATATTTTTTAAGGGTTTAGGTTTTAAGGGTTGAGGGTTGAGGGTTTAAGGTTGAGGGTAGAGGATTGAGGGTATAGGGTTGGGGGATGAGGGTTGAGGGTTGAGGGTTGAGGGTCCAATGTATAGGGTAAAGGGTATAGGGGTTGAGGGATTAGGGTTTAAGGGTTGATGGTAGAGGGAAGAGGGTTGAGGATTTAAGGGTTGAGGGATTAAGGGTTGAGGGTTTAGGGATTAGGGTAGATAGTTTAATTTGGTTTAATGGTTTAAGGGTTGAGGGATTAGGGTTGAGGGTAGAGGGTATTGGGTAGAGGGTAGAGGGTAGAGGGTTGAGAATTGAGGGTTAAGGGTTTAATGTATAGGGTAGAGGGTAGAGGGTTTAAGGGTTGAGGGTTTAAGGGTTGAGGGTTGAGGGTGGGTACTACCATAATAGTGTGTCTCACTTTTGGGACATGTTGATTTTTTCCTGAAATCATATTTTTAGAGAAACTAATGATTTTAGCCTTGAGAGGTTCCATTTAAAGGGTTTTTATTGAAGACGGATAGATAATACCCCCTTAGATCAAACCCCTTGGATAGAACCCCTCTAGTATTAAATCATACCCACAATGGAGTCTCCTTGACACCTATCAAAATGCTGGCAAAAAAACATGTTTTCTTTACCTTTTGATGGATTAAATAATGTCATTTAGAAATTATCTTCTCCAATATTGTAGCACTTGAAACTAGTTTTCCAACAAGTATAGTTTTGATATGTTTTTATTTTATCTTGTATTTAATTTTTAATTTTCATTGAACATAGGTTTTTGTATGAACATCGAGCTCTTTGTTCTATAGAGGTGGGAAAATAGTAAACCATTGTTAAAAAAATTCAAAAAATACCCTTTCCCTAGGTATTGATGTCCTTGTTTCACTAAAAAAAAAAATTTGGATTTTGATATATAAACAAGAAGTTAGGTTGTATGACGCACATGCATTTCCAAATAATAGTTACACTGACTTCAAAAATTAATTAAAAAAGATACATGTAACAAAAAATTATGAAAAAATATCCTTTCCCTAGATATTGATGTTGAGAATCTATATTGAAAAAATTTAAATTTTATCCTTTATAGAAAAAATTTATGGTGTACGACAAAAAAATTACTTTTTGAAAATGTTATTTACTTTTTAAAACTAGTTATTAAAGAATATGTTGAAAGATTCATGATTTATTTCAAAAAAAAAATTAAAATATATTTAAAATCTACACACAAATTTCCGCAAATCACTAGTTTACATCATCTTCAAATTATTAACGGTTTAGTTGCTATAGGTCTTAGAAGATGAAGATTCGGTTAAAAATGTTGATTTAAATGTCCATCTTGGGAAAAAAGTGAGACAAAATATTGTGATTTCACCTGGGTGAAATGGGCAACTTAACTTGGCCTATTTGAAAAAATGGGTCCAAGAAATGGGGTCTCCTGATGATGTAAATCACTGTGAGACCCTGTTTCTTGGACCCATTTTTTCAAACAGGCCACTACATTGCCAATTTCACCAAATTGGCAAGCTAGTGGGTGAAATTGGTAAGCTAGTGGGCCCACTAGCTTGCCAATTTGGCAAAATTGGAAAGTTAGTGGACCCACTAGCTTACCAATTAGGTGAAATTGGAAAGATAGTGGACCCACTAGTTTTCCAATTAGGTGAAATTGGAAAGCTATTGGGCCCACTATCTTGCCAATTAAGTGAAATTAGAAAGCTAGTGGGCCTACTAGCTTGCTAATTTGGTGATATTGGCAAGCTAGTGGTGCACCACTAGCGTGGAAATGCGGTAGGGTTGACAAGGTAGGGCCAGTGTATACCTCATAGAAATGGGGACTCATGGTGATAAACATCACCACGAGTCCCCATTTCTATGAGGCATATGTTGCCCCTATCGTGTCATATCGTACCGCATTTCCAAGATAGTGGAGCATTGGCAAGCTAGTGGTACTCCACTAGCTTGGCAATGCAGTATGGTTGACAAGGTAGGGGCAACATATGCCTCATATAAATGGGGACTCATGGTGATGTACATCACCATGAGTCCCCATTTCTATGAGGCATACGCTGCCCCTACCACATTTCCAAGCTAGTGGACTATTGGTAAGCTAGTGGTGCATTGGCAAGCTAGTTGTGCTCCACTAGCTTGGAAATGCGGTATGCTTGACAAGGTAGGGATAGCGTATGCCTCATAGAAATGGGGATTCAAAGTGATATACATCACCGTGAGACCCCATTTCTATGAGGCATATGCTTCCCCTACCTGTATATCACCATGAGACCCCATTTCTATGAGGCATACATTGCCCCTACCTTTTCAACCCAACCGCATTGCCAAGCTAGTGGAGCATTGGCAAGCTAGTGGTGCTCCACTAGCTTGGCAATGCAGTAGGGTTGACAACGTAGGGGTAGTGTATGCCTCATATAAATGGGGACTCACAGTGATATACATCACCATAAGACCCCATTTATATGAGGCATACACTACCCCTACCTTGTCTCATGCTGATGTATATCATGGCTCGTCTCAATAGAACGATGAGTATACAAATGAGAATTAATAGAAAACCTTTATCAAGATTTTTTCAAAGGTGGCAAAGATTTGAGGGCACTGATTCAAATGAATTATGGGCATTCTCGAGGAGACTGCCATGAAAAGATAAAATAAAATGTTGAAGCATTGAGTACACTAATTGAAGAGTATTGGAAGAATAACACAAGACCATCTCCAAATCAAAGGGATGTGGTAAGAAGGAGAATCAATAGTCAGAACCATGAGCCACATCCAAAGTATTTTTTGGATATGACTCAAACCCAATTTTTTCATAAATTTCAACAAGATTATCCTCAAATTAGTATTGGTCAAATATATTTTGAAATGATTAAACATTTTTATGTCAAGATAAATCACACACGCACTACTTTTTATAGACTACATATTGAATTCTCTAACCATTATGATGTTTATTGTTCTATATGTTTAGATTTGCATACTGACGATGTTTTGTAGGATTGTGGCATACAAGCCCCACCAACATCTTCAAGAGAGTTATTATCAAAAAAATAATGTGAAATAGAGGATGGACAAATATTCTACAGGACACTATGCTTGGAGGGTTCATGTCAGCGTTGTGGTGGCTTGTAGAATATTCCAGTATGTCAACATATGGAAAGCATAAATGAGGTGGAACAAAAACTAGTAGAGTTTGGGAAGTATAGAACAGTGGAATGTGTTACAAAAGATGGTAATCAAGCAAAAAGGTGTGATTTGGTTATTCAAAATATTCCATTGTATCGATTTATCCACATGTTTTGTGACAATATAGTGTATGAGTATGCAAGGCATACCCATAGATCATGATGGTTGGAAACACAATTCAAGCTATGCAAGGACACCTTTTCGATTGGAAGCATAGTTTCAGTGGTTGACTTTGTAGAGAACTACACTATACAGCCACAACATGAGGTGCAGTCACAATATTACAACTCCACATAGGTTTTGATATTTGTGCATATAGAATTTATTCATGCAGCTGATAGTATAGAGGACCAAAGGAAGGTATTGAGGGAGTATCACTTTTATATTAGTGATGATCGCACACATTCTCCAGAGTTCATGCAAGGTTGCTTCCAGATGTTATACGGTGATTTGGATAAGAGAGGCATAGCATACGGTAGACATATAATATGGTTGATAACTATGCAAAAGAGTTCAAGAACTCACACATGTTCTACTGGTTGTGCAGGATGCATGTCATTACAGGTGTTCAACTAATTTGTAACTTTTGTGAGGCTGGGCATGGAAAGGGGGAGCATGATGGTGCATGAGAATGTGTGAAAAGAGCATTAGCATGAGAAGAGTTAAAGTATAAAGACAATGCAAATTCGATAGATGCAAAATCAATCGTCGAGTGGTGTAATGCTTCAATGGGTCCAGGTAATGAAGGTACATCTATATTTCATATATGTTTTGGGTTGATGGATGATACTAACATTGCACCATATGAGGATTGGTGTACACTTACAGGATCAAGTGAGATACACTCTTTCCTTAGCTCAAATTCAAGTTCATGGAGTATCAATACACGAAAGATGGCATGCTTTTTTTCTTCATGTACAATGCAAGCCTAGGATGATTGTGAGTCAAAACAGTGGGTTGAGAAATGGTCGTTAAGTTATCTTATCCCACTTCACACCTATCGCCATCTGACAAAATTATAACTAACACAGATGGATTCATTAGTCAACTTTGACCACACATAAGATCTAGTTCAACTAGGTAATATATCTACTTGCATAGTTTTTGAAATTCCTATTGTTATCTTACTTTGTAGTGTATTTGTAATGTTGACTAATTTCAAGAGATTTGTTGCACATATCAATGCAGGGCATGTTTATGCAATTATTGCAGATGAAGACAACAAAGAGGGAACAAACTATTACTTGTGTCATTATGTTGAGGCCAAAAATAAATTGGAGGCCCTAGTTATAGATGGATAAAACATCAAATACCCTATAGGCTCAGTTGTTGTTACTGGAATATGTCTTAGAAGGTACCAACAAAAGAGTGTTAAATATTGGTTATTTTAGGACTTTGACATGCATCACAAGATTATTCATTAATCGAACCTTGTCATGGAATCCATGTTCATTTGACTAAATATGAGGGTAGACCTTTGAACAAGACCTTATGGAAGGTCTGTGAGTCTAACCATGAGGCAATACTTGACACAATAAAGAGTAGAGCAGACTCAGATGGTTCGTTGGATTAATTTATAAGTATGCACATTGGGTCTTATTAATTTATACGTGTATGCACTTTAATTTTTTTGATCCAAATGCTATCATCTTCTTTTACTTTTCCTATTTGTAAGTCACCTGTTAAAAATTGATTGGTGTCCCCTTGCAAAAAATGTAGGTTTATGAGCCATCCAAGAGAATCTTAGCCAGAAAAGCAATGCAACATCCTTATTTTGATGATCTTGACAAATCTCAATTATGATTTTAAGCCATTACAAAAGTGTGTGTGAAGCTTGGTGAGGGAATTTCAAGTTATTCATTTGAAATTAACCTTATCATGAGCACCAATGATGTAGACATTATAAGAGCATCTCGAGTTACAAGTTATTCTATTCATGAGAGGTGTTGTGTGCAATAGGTATCTTGGAACTCCTAGTGAAGATGTATGACCAAGAGTGACTAAGTTGAAAGACCGGCATGCCTATCCTCAATGGAAGCATCAATATTTATGCCTTGTTGCTCCTGAGTTGGAACCCAATGGTGTGGATTTGTTGTCTGTACGTGCCTTCCATCTATTTTCATTTCATTTCCATGTTGGATTCTCTTTCTTTTTCTTCTTTTCCTTTGAATATTTGTAAGTAAACTACTAAAAATTGATTGGTCTCTCTTTGTAGAAAATTTTGATTTATGAGCCATCAAAGAGAATCTCGGCCAAAAAATCAATGCAACATTCTTATTTTGATGATCTCGACAAATCTCAATTCTAATCTGAATCCATTATAAAAGAGTGTGTGAAGCTTAGCGAGGGAATCTCAAGTTACTCATTTGAATTTAACCTCATCATAAGCACCTATTATGTAGACATTATAATAGAATCGTGAATGTATGAGTGAAATTTTAAAAGATATGTGAGAATAGAGTACCTAAGGAATTGTAATGAGATTTACTCAAATATTCAAATTTAGTGCAAGGCACCAAGGTTATTGAGAAAATTTGGCTCATGGAAGTCTTAAGTTAGTTTTGTGTTTTTTTTTTTTTTCAATTGAATAAGGTCATATTAGAACAATTTATAATTTAATAAGTCATGTTAGTTGGTTTTGGGGTCATTTTGGAGTTCATGTTGCATATTTGTCAAAATGATGTAAAATTAAAAAAATTGAAAAGTTGTCAATGTGCAAAAAGTGCAAACAAATGTAAAGTTGAAGAATACCAATGGTCATGGGAATTCAAAGGGAAGTTAGAGCCATTTTAATAGGTTGGGAACTCAAAGGAAGAGGTTTTTGAAGGTTTTTGTGAAGGAAAAACAATAAAAATCCCTTGAATTATCTTGTAATTATGTGTGTTTCATTAAATTTTTCTGTTGTAGACTATTATACTTGGTCATATAGAAGTATTATGTCTCGAAAGCTTTTCCAATTGGTAGAGATAGGCATTAGCTATGTTTTGGCTTTGGAGTGAAGGAAATTCATTGAGTTTTAAGAATTTTATTGTCAAATTACTGATTGTGGGTCTATATAGTCAACCATAAGGGTTTGACGACTAAAAATGAATAAATGACTCATTCCACCTATTGTTTCTCTTAGTGGCTTAGTGTAATGAGTCCAAAATGGTAGGATTAGATGTAGTAATAAGATTTAGGAGTAGGGAAAAATTTTAGGAGTGTTTTTGGTTGTTGTCCCAGAGGAAATTGGGTGAATTTTGGCTTAAAAATGGAGTTTCGATGTTGGGTTTTGGTGAAATTGTATTAGGAAACATTGGGAGATGATTGATTTGGAATGAGCAAGCATATATTGAAGTTTTGGAAGGGCAGGGAAGGCGAGTTGAGTGCATGGGCATGATGCCCTAATTGTCAAACTATGTATTTTGAGTGAAATTTTATGGTTAGAGGAGGGAAGTTGTAGAAAATATTTGGGGCAACAAATTTTGATGAACCTTCAAGCATGTGAAAAAAAAACTAAAGGTGTTTGAGGCCTTGGTTGGCTATGTAGAATCCTGGAACAATGTTTTTCAATAAACCCCTTTGGAATGGCATAAAGTGAGGGTTTCATGTTTTGGTGTCATAGGAAATGATTCTTTGATCAAAAGTTATGGATTTGGAGGTCATGTAGACTGGTAAGTGACTTTCCATGAAGATTTATGGTTGGAAATGCATTTGAGTTGGTAATGCTTTGTCAAAGTGACCTAATTGAGGTCTAGGACAACATAGTTGCATGATTTTGGAGAAGTTGGTCCAAAGTGACCTATGTTTCTTTTGAGATATGGTTTGTAAGATGTTAAAGGGTGTCTAAAAATACAATTGTTTAGTGGGTTTGAGATTGGATCTGAGTGTTTTGGTCCAAAAACTAAGTCTACAGACCTATAAGGGAATTTGAGTGAATTTGTGAAGAGTTGGAGAGATAGGTTTAAAAGGGTTGCAAATTTGTTTCTAAAGGCTTGAATTGTGATTGTAGGTTGATTACCTCCCTACTCTGCATCAAAATTTATTGCTTCCCTCAAACATTTGTAATTCAAGCAATGTAATCCCTTAATAGTCGATATTGCAAAAGGGAAACAATCTTCGATGGCCTATTACTCAGATATTGTGTTGGTTACGGGCATTTTTTCAAAGGCATCAGGATCATGTAGGGCACCTCTACAATAACCTCTCTCAATTTTTGTTATCTCAGAGTCATTTTTCCGTGGTTTTCAATTTTGACTTGATGGAAAAAGTGTCAATTACAAACAATGTAAAGTTGCAAAGTGGTGCAACTTTCGTTCTACAACTCATGTGACAAAACAGAGTTTTCCAACATGTTTGAATAGGTATTTTTACACTAGGCATGGTCATATTTCACATCCAAACACCCAGAATTGCTCTGAGCTATGTTCACCAGATCAATCCCTGAAGAGTCTAAAGTGCAAAATGGCTGCAAACTTTAGCATGTTGTTACTCAGATACCGTGACGCTTATAAAATTCTCAATTGATTCCACTGGATTGAGGTTGTCCCCTCTACAATAACCTATCTCATTTTTTTCTATCTCAGAGGCATTTTCCCACGGTGGCGAATTTTCACTTGGGGAAAAAGTTGTCAAATGCAAGTAGTTGAAAGTTGCAAAGTGGTGCAAATTTTGTTTTGCAACTTGTGTGACCAAATAGATTATTCAAATGCATCTAAATCAGTATTTTTATGCTATGCATGGTCCTCTTTCACACCCAAACACACGAAATCGCTTCGAGCTGCGTTCAACCAAATCGATCCCTTAAGAGTCCAAAGTGCAAAATGGCTACAAACTTCAGCATGTTGTTACTCGGATACTGTGATGCTTAGAAAATTTTCATTTGATCCTATGGGATCATGTTGGGCTCCTCTACAATAACCTCTCTTGGTTTTCACTATCTCAGAGGAATTTTCCTATGGTGGAAAATTTTTACTTAGGAAGAAATTTTTCAAATGCAAGTAGTTGAAAGTTGCAAAGTAGTGCAACTTTCATTCTGTAATTCGTGTGACCAAATGGAGTGTTCCAACGCATTTGAATAGATATTTTTATGTTAGGAATGGTCATTTTTTGCACCCAAACACACGGAATCACTCTGAGCTACATTCAATTGGATCGATCCCTTAAGAGTCGAAAGTGCAAAATGGCTACAAACTTCAGCATGTTGTTACTTGGATACAGTGATACTTAGAAACTTCTCGTCTAATCCTATGGGATTATATCGGACCCATCTACAATAAATTCTCTCATTTTTTTCTATCTTGGAGGAGTTTTCCCTTGGTGGAAAATTTTCACTTGTGGAAAAAGTTGTCAAATGCAAGTAGTTGAAAGTTGCAAAGTGGTGCAACTTTCGTTCGACAAATCGTGTGACCAAACGGACTGTTCCAACACATCTGAATAGGTATGTTTATGCTATGCATGGTCCTCTTTCACACCCAAACATGTGGAATTTCTCTGAGCTACGTTCAATCGGATCAATCTCTTAACAGTCCAAAGTGCAAAATAGTTGCAAATTTCAGCATCATGTTCCTTGGATACCATGATGCTTAGAAAATTCTCGTCTAATCCTATGGGATCGTGTTGGGCCCCTCTACAATAACCTATCTATGTTTTTTCTATCTCAGAGTCATTTTCCCGTGGTGGTGAATTTTCACTTGGGAAAAAAGTTGCCAAATGCAAGTAGTTGAAAGTTGCAAAGTGGTGCAACTTTCATTATGCAACTCATGTGACCAAACAGAGTGTTCCAATGCATCTGAATAGGTATTTTTACAATAGGTATGGTCCTCTTTTGCATCCAAACATGCGGAATCACTTTAAGCTACGTTCAACCAAATCGATCCCTTAAGAGTCCAAAGTGCAAAATGGCTGCAAACTTCAACATGTTGTTACTCGGATACTATGACACTTAGAAACTTCTCATCTAATCCTATGGGATTGTGTTGTGACCCTATACACTAACCTCTCTCAGTTTTTTCTATCTCAGAGGCATTTTCCTGTGGTGGTGAATTTTAACTTTGGGAAAAAGTTGTCAAATGCAAGTAGTTGAAAGTTGCACAGTGGTACAACTTTCATTCTACAACTCATGTGACCAAATGGATTGTTCCAGCGCATTCATATGGGTACATTTACACTAGGAATGATCTTCTTTCACACCCAAACATGTGGAATCGCTCTGAGCTACGTTCAATCGACTCGATCCCTTAAGGGTCCAAAGTGAAAAAGGGACATAATCTTTGACGAGCTATTACTCAAAAATTGTGATGCTTACAAAATATTCATATGAGCCTACAAGATCATGTTGTGCCCCTCTAAAATAATCTCTCTCATTTTTTGTTATCTCAAAGTCATTTTCCCATGGTGTCTAGTTTTCACTTGATGGAAAAAGTGTCAAATGCAAGCAATGTAAAGTTACAAAGTGGTGCAACTTTCGTTTTGCAATTTGTGTGACCAAATAAACCACTCCAATGCATCACAATAGGTACGTTTACGCTAGGCTAGGTGTTGTGAAGATTATGTATCATCTCCTTAATTGAGTTGTTCCAATCAAAAGATTAAATATATTGGAATCCTATTTGAATCATTTCATGGAATACCAATTGAAAACATGTTTTTTTCTTTTAGATAAATCATTTCATGGAACTCTTTGGATTAAACTGAATTGAGATATGTAAGAACAAGGGAGCATTAGGAAATACATTGCTCAAGGATCTTAAATAAGCCTTCTTGGTGTAGGGGCACCAAATGCATTTTGTGTTAATGTTGTCAAACGAGGTCTTTTGATAGTTTTAGGTGTGTTTGAGTTATTTTCAATTCAATAAGGTCCTAATAGACCATCAAATAGGTAATTAGGACTCACTGAGTTTATATTGTCACACTTTTACAAAATTGTCAAAAGTGCAATATTGAAAAGTTGTAAAAGTGCAAAAAAAATGTAAAATTGAGGAAGCCCAACAGCCATGGGCATTCAAAGGGAAGTTAGAACAGTTGTAATAGGTTGGTTAAGGTTTAAAATATTTTTTAAACTCAATGGATGAATATTTTTGGAGGTTTTCTTAAATATTGAATAATAAAGCTCTTGTTTTCATTGAAATTTTGTATCTTTTCTATTGAATATTGTTGTTGCAGAGTAGTTGCATGACCTATACGACCTGATGGTGACTCCAAATTGATTTGAATTTATTTTTTAGTGTCCTATATATCATTTTGACTGATTTTGAGGTGTTCAAATTTGGGTTGTAGAATCTTATTGATTTTTCCCTATAGGCGGGTCTGAAACTCCAATTTTAAGGTTTTGAAGACATAAAAATATGATTATGGCCCATTCCACTAACTGTAACTCCTGTAGCTGAGTGGAATGGCCCCAATATGGTATTATTTAGTTGATTGAATGGTTTTGGAAGTAGGATATTTCATTTGTGGGTTTAGGCATGATGCCCTAGTTGTTAAATTTGAATGTTTTGAGTGAAATTTGACAGTTAAAGGTGGGTAGGTGAGGAAAACTCTTGGGGCAGAAATTTTGGGTGATAGATTAAGCATGTGCGGGCCATTTGAAGAATTTATTATGCATTGGTGAAGTGTAAATAAGTTGGGAAGTGAGATTTTCAATAAACCCCTTTGTAACTTGCTAAAAATGAGGGTTTTGTATAAAGAGGACTTAGTGAGCGGTTCACTGGCTAAAAGTTGTAGATTTGGTCGTTTTATAGACTTGTAAATGAATTTCCATAGGTATTTGGGGTTGGAAGATTTTTTGGAGGATATTTTCTTTGTAAATTAGGCCTATTTGGCTTAAGGGGACAACGTAGAAGCATCAGTTTGAGGGATTTGTTCGAAAAGAGTTATATGAGATTTTGAGATATGTTTTGGTATGCCTTAAAGGGTGTCTAAAAATATAATTGGTTAATGGGTTTGAGAGTGGAGTTGTGAGATAGTTCAAAGAAACTAGGTCTACAGACCTACAAGGCAAATAGTGAAGTTGTGAAGAGAATCACCCTAGTTAGGGTTTTGGAGATTGAAGGCTTGTTGAAATCAATTAAATTTGTAATTGGTAATTGAAGGCCTCCCTTCTCTGCATCACTTCTCTCCCGTTCCAATTTTGGGTGGATTATTACTTTCAAAGTATTCAGAATGATTTGCCTATTTTCTAGTTGGCAGTTACCATTCTAGAAGGCTCATCTCTTGATATATTTTATACTCATTCTTAATCAATTATCAAGTTAATGATCAATGCATTTATTTACAGTTAATATTTTATTGTCAATTTGTGCAATTTTGGAATTTATAACTCTACTAGTATTCCTAGAAATATTGAAGTTGTTTAGCATTGACTCATAAAGTTGTTTAGCATCAATCAATTAATATTCAAGACAAACCATGAAGGACAAAAATGATCAATGCAAAGGCTAACCAATTAATAAGTATACATGTGAATAAGGGAAGCAAAAGTACTCAAAAACACGCAAGCCTTGAAGTATACACACGAATACATAATATACACAAATCAATACAAAGTATATGCATGAATACAAGGTATACACATGAAAACACGTGAGTTGCAAAGTATACATTGGAATACACGTAAGTCACAAAGTATACATGTAAGTTGTAAAATATACACTTGAATACACATAACTCATCTATTGAACCATGGATTTATAATGCAAATATGGACACCATCAATAAAAAATATTTGTATTAACCAAATATCCATGTAGGCATACATCAATATATGTCGATATAAGTATAAAATATAGGTACAAAATATCCATATAGGCTTATAAGAATTCCATATAGGTATACAATGTCAAATACATCTAATACAAAATCTATACAAAAATGCCATATAGGCATACAACAAAGGGCTCTAGAATCTTCATCGCTCTCGATCCCCTCGAAATAAAATATTGCCCTTTTCTTGTCAATCGGATGGTGATACATTTATCACTCAATTATGCTACGGTCGAGGAGTGCTCCTGGTGCTCCTTCTAGTGTTTAGTTCTTGGTTAAGTCTTATATGTTACAATAAGAAGTAAAGACATTAATATATAGAAATTACATTAAAAAATGATATATTTAACAAAATAAAAACTTACCACCATCTGAAGATCACTCTCCACAAGGAGAATATTCAAATGCCCATGTTGAGGCATGTTGAAGCCCTGTATAAACCATCCAAATAGAAATTAAACTACGAATCAATAATGGTTTGACTTTTCACTAATTAACATCTATAACAATGAATGTAAATTGAAATTTAGTAATTTTCCTCATACCTCCCCCATAAAATCCATCGAGGATTCTATAGCAGATGAAACACCAATGTCCATTGCCCTCTGAACATTCAAAGGTGTTTTCGCTTCCAACAACTGAAAATAAAACAAAAAATTATTCAATCACGAAAACTACAATAGTGATCCACGTCATGACTTATAATGTATGAGATAATGAACAAAATTTTGAGTACTTATTAAACTATATATTTTTGACTATCATGCTTACTATTTTCCCTATCCATATCTTGTTTGAAAGCACATTTTTTTAGGCTTTTACCCATATCAGCAAGCCGGTGAACCGTTTGATAAAATGCTTTCGTAGACATGTATGATAATTGTGGTGGCATAGAGAAGGTAGTGAGCTATTTGAAAAAATGCCTCAAAGAAATGGGGTCTCGAGGTGATGGAATGCCATTAAAAAAAAATACACGTCATGTAATTCCATCACCATAAGACTGAATTTATTTCAGGCATTTTTTCAAATAGTTCATTGCCTTCTCTATGGTATTATTGCTTACTATAATGCTTTGTTAGAATTTTTTCCAAGCATCCATAATTTTTTGGAAAGAGCCTATTTTAGGCTTTTAGCCATAACAACAAGGAAGTGAGTAGTTTGATAAATGGTACACATGTATGAAAAATGTGGTATCATAGAAAAGGTGGTGATTTTTTTGAAGAAATGCCTTGAAGAAATGTGGTCTCATGGTGATGGAATGGTATTCCATCACCATGAGACCGCATTTCTTTGAGGAATTTTGTCATACTTACTACCTTGTCTATGTTATTGCCTACTATTATTCTTTGATAGATTTTTCCAAGCATCCATAGTTTGTTGGAAAGCACCTTTTTTAAGCTTTTAGCCATAATAGTGAGGAAATGAACTGTTTGAAAAAATTATTTGGTAGACATGTATGGAAAATGTGGTAGCATAGAAAAGGTGGTGAGTTGTTTGAAAAAGTGCCTCAAATAAATTGGGTCTAATGGTGATGGACATCACCATCAGACCGTATTTATTTGAGGCATTTTTTTCAAACAACTCATTTCCTTGTCTATGTTATCGCTTACTATTATTATTTCATATATTCCTTCCAAGCATCCATAGCATAGACAAGGCAGTGAACTGTTTGAAAAGATGCATCAATAAAAAGTGGTCACATGGAATGCCATGACAAGAAAATATAATTGGAAGCTTCTCCTACTTATTACTTATGCTATGTGAAGTAATTGCATCACTGCTTATGTTGACTTTTTAAACAACTATATTATAGTTGAAACTTTGTCATATATCAACATCTAGTTATTATTTATGGAATGTGAAGTAATGCTTTAATTTTGAGAGATGTGCAATACAACATAATCAACGATATGAATATAAACTACATATATCTATTAAGTACAATTCATTAGTTAAACTCTTTATTCTATTATTTGTGTGTAGGTTTGACTAAATCCACTAGCACTGGGAGGTGTTCCCTCGAAACCTCCAATATTAGCCTATTCAACATCCAAAATCACATATTAAAATACCATCCATAAAACAATGCTATTAACATGTAATAAATTTATAATTGTTTACTAGATACATACCTCAATGGTAGGTGTAGTGGTAAATAAGTAGGTGTAGGGCTAGTGTATCCAGTATCAACACTATGACCCTGCAATTTTATTAAAATCATAAAACTAAATTAGTTAATCTTACATTTCAAAATTGAGATTTAAAAAATTAAATTCAATGAACATGCTACCTTTTACCTGAGTATCAATTCCATAGGCCTCTTGCAAAATGTTAGCTTCCCTTGCCATCTCCATAGTTGCAGACTAATCCTACGTAGTAGCCTCCTGAGTTTCGGTGGGGTCATATGAACAAGTCACCCTGCAAGATTGACACAAATGGGATCGAAGCCCACCACTTGAAGAATCCCCTGGATGGCGTTGTAGAATAGGGTTGGCATGTTGGATGACACTCTGGGTCAAATAGTTGATGGCCTATAAAGTCTCTACATCAGCACTCTCCTTCGCGGCAGAAGGGATAACGATGTTCTCATGAGGCATCCTAGCGAGAGGTCATCTTCCTTGTCATGTAGGATCTGGTTGTGCACCAGTTCTATCTTTTGTCGACTCCCCACCTCTCCCCTGGAAGTTCCTCATATCAAAATAATTTGGGATTGTGTTCAAGATGAACTCATAATATAGTTTCCTAAGGAAATAATACAGGACTTCACAATGGTTACATGGTGGGTAGTAAAAAACCATGTACCACCTATCCCAAAAAAGTTCTTAATCTGTTGGTGGTGGCACCAATGAATAGGAAACCTCTTCGCATTGAGGCTAAGATTTTCACTTGTGCACGGGTCACTGAATAATGAGCACAAATCACCTTTTGTAATTTTTAAATCTCTTACTACTTTATATGATAATCTATCTTCATAATAAGCCCTAGTCGTCTGCCTCCTATCCTACCAACTGGTTAATTGTTTACTAATTGAATCTACATGTTTTAACATTTATTTTAGTGAAGTTTCTAGGGTCATTCTTTCCGCAATTGAACCGTTTGGATCATTCAACCTCCTGATTAAATCCTTAATTTTTTTTTATTGTTCTCAATTTCACTCATTAAGTTGTGTTGGGTGCCAGGAAGATGTTGAGGGATTGGTGGAGGAGATTGAGGTTGTGGTTTATTAACTTGAGAATTTTTTTTTTGTTTTTTTTGTTGTGCTTGTTGAATATTTTTCTCCTCTTGTTGTTGCTATGCTTGTTCAAGATTTTGAGGAGGGTTTGTAGGTTGATTAACATCTCCTACAAATTCAAAAAATAAATATAAAAAAAAAACTAAAACTAACAAATTCAAAACAAAAAACAAACAATCCTTACCTCTCAAACCTCCTCGTAGACATGGCAGTATCCTGGTGATGAAACAACAATCGTTGATGAATAATTTTGTAAAATACCTCCTCCTAGAACACAAGCATAGAATATTGGGGTTTTGGTCGCGGGCAAGAAAAAGAACACAGTCACAAGTTAAAATGAATTTGATTTCTTTCTTTTTTGCTTTTAATAGGTCATAACACAAGCGCATTATAACACACTTGCATTATGGGCTCATTTTGGCCAAGCCTCGGGCTCGACACACCAAGCCATAATGCTCTTGTGTTATGAGCTTTCAAAAAAAAAGTTGGCCACAAATTGGCTACCCATCTTTGTGCACCCACCCGAAATTGATCATATTTAGGTTCATTTTATAAATTTAGTGCATTGTGTGATTTCAAAATTACATTTAGAAGACATCATTTTTAGGTTTTTACATAGCATAATCAGATAATTATCTTGTTTGAAATCTAAAAATGACATTACATTCTAGGCTATTGCATTTCATTTCACCTTCTTTCCATTTTGGGTATACATTGAGTTTGTGAAACTTGTATGAGCTTTACAACTTGGTTTCCTATTAGCAATACTATTATGAGACATAGTTTGAGACTCATGTCATCCCGAGATACACCATTCGCTGTGGATATTGGGTTATCTAACTCTTTCACTAATGATGTTGATAATCAACCCTTTATGGTCCATAGTCTTCATACCTCATTTCCAATGACTTCCCTACCTACAAACAATGTGCATGATGTTGCTAGTGTCCTGCAAGAAAACATATGAAGGATAAATGAAGAATTAAAATTTTACAAGACTTTGTGGGAACCAAACCTATTACTGCTAATGTCATTCCTCTCATAGGGAACATACGAAATATTCTTAAGAATGAAGAAATAATAGAATTTTTATGCACCTTGATCCATCTCATTAACAATAATTTTCCTCCTCAACCAGCTTCCACTACATTTCCCACGCATAAGAGAAAAGAAAGCACAAATTTTGATCACTTTACTACTCGTAACAGATCCTTTTCTGAAAAAGGAAAGGACTTGTAGTTAGAATATGCAAGTGATGACTAAACAATTATCAAACCAAAAAAGAAGAAGCCTAAATTGCATGCACATCAAAAACATCAGCTACAAGAGATATATGATCTTCCTAAATTTGTTGATGAACTATTAAATATGTCTAATACTAAGAAGGCATTTTACACTCTTTTACATTGGGGATTAATCAACTTACCACCTAAAATTGAAAAATATAATAGAAAATAAAACTTATAAAAATAGACCATATTGTGCCTATCATATATTCTTTGGACATCACACCGATAATTGTCATCTTTTAGAGGGAATATTGAAGAAATCTAGATCCCCTAGGGATCCATATTAACTAAAAGCATGAAATTTTCTCCTTTCCATGTAATAGTTTTAGGATCATAGAATACTCACTATTACATGTTTTTGAAAAGTTAAATGGCATTTACGGGGCGCTGTACCCCTCACAACAAGCCACTAGGGCCAAAAAAGGACTAAACATAACCAGAGAACATTACAGAAAAAGAGAAAAAAGCCAGAGACAGCCCAGCGACAGCACACCAATAGCCAAAAAATAGCCGATAGACCAGCAATAGGAGTAGCTAACTGGCCTCATCCCAGTTCTTGAACAGGAGGTCAACCACCTCATCACCAACCCACTCCTTATTCTCCTGGCTATTATTTCCCCTCTAATTCCTCTTTTATGACATTAGATAGCGCACTAGTAACAAAGTGGCTCAAATTCATCGTGAATCAGGTCAAGCCCATGAATCTTTTATCCAAGGTGTTCAGTCTCTTCGCCAGCACTTCAGCATCTTCCCCAACATCCCTAGTTTCCAAAAACAAACTAGGCTCATTCACCAATGGAGTGTGCGAGTCAGAAACATGGCCAGAAAACTTGTTGTCCATCGGAGTAGGTAGAGGCTTCTCACCCATCTCATCACTCTCATCTTTAGAATCATCTTCCTTATAGCCCCTGCTATTAGACTGCTCCACCTCCGAGTCTTCAATTATTAATCTCTTTTTTCTGTTCTTGGCCAACCTCCCCGATCTCCTCCTAACGCTTTCCCCACCAGTCAGCTCCGTGATCCCCACAACCGTTTCCTCTCCCAATTCTTTCTCCACAGCAACCTTGCCCATGCCCTCCTTGACAGTCATGGCCAACCCACATTTCTCCTTGCCTTTCTTCAGTTTAGTGACCTTTTTCATTGTGTCCACCTGGGTAGCCTTTAGCTCACAGAGCCCTTCCGCCACATTGGCATGAGCCATGCTTGATCCACCCTTAAGATTTTTGGTGGCCAAATTGTTTTTGACACTCCCCACCACGACGGCCCGAGGAGGGCTCTTGGACTCATCTGGGGAGATATGGATCAAGGAGATGGGTTCAATATTCTCGACATGGACAGTGATGGTTTTAGGCGGACAAAGAGCAAGATGGAAGTGGTACAGGAAGAGTATAAGCCCCTAGTGGAGCGGGAGAGGCAGGGGATCATCAGGATAATGGCTAGCCACCACCTTACATTTCTCTATGGAGCTTTCCAGGTCCATAAGAAGGAAAAAAGGAAAGATAAGCATTTATATTTAATATTACATGTTTAATATTCATTGAAAATCATTTTATTTATCGTAAAGATCTCATTCTCATCATTTATCTCGGATCGTCCTTGTCCTGCACTTAGTGGGGGAAAGGGGTTAGATATCCTTGTCCTAGTTTTGACACTTGATGTTGTCCCTTTGGCTAGTTATTCACCTTTCATATATATTGATCAAGATTGGGATGAAAACGACCTACTATAGGTTGACTCACATGTTCCTCACTGGTATTTTTCTTTGTTTTCTTTTGCATGTTTCTTTGTGTGATTGTATGTGCATAATGTGATCCCCTTTACTATTCTATTTGATGTATCTCTCTTCATGTGCATTCTTCTATTTGTATGTACATTTTTCTCTATGTCATAAATATTTATCTTTTTGCTTGTTTTGTGTTTTCCTTTTGAGGATGATGCAAGGCGTCGAGACATTTAGGTCTCTTCCATGTTGACCCAAAATATTTTTCTTTATTTTCACTCTCTATGTGTCATTCTTCCTATTCTGCAAGTATTTGGGGAATGATGGAATTTTCAATCTCTATAACAACATTGTAGCAAACATATATTGACCCTAAATCCATAGATCCCTTATGTGTTTTCATTTTGGGGGCAACCCCTTCCTCTCTTTTTCATGATGTGGTTTCATTCGAGAACATATGACTTGGCATAGGGCTTTCCAAATAATCTCTCTTGTCTTCTTCATTGGTTACTTTAAAGAAAATTCCTCCCAGCAATAGGGTTAGCAATTTCTTTAAAGTGGGGGCATACATTGGCATTATTTTTGATACTCATGTTTCATTGTGAAATTTTATTTCTTCTTGTGATGCATCCTTTTCTTGGTGGTATCATTAGTTTTGATTGCCTCTGAGAGAATGATATTTCTTATCGTATGACTTTCCTCTTGGTTGTGATACTACAAGTTACATTCCCTAAGTTGTGATTCTCTTATCCTAGTTTTTCCTCTCTTGGAGACATTAGGCACGTTGTTCCCTAAGAAGACACCTAACATGATCTAAGCAAAGTACCTTTGAACAAACCTTAGTTTCATTTTTTTTCATGTGTTTATCATAACACAACTTGTTAACCTTGTGAAGCCCAAATTCCTAGTTGTCATTGTGTGATAGCTTTAGTATGGTTAGTATAATGAGATTTTGTAGACCTAGCATGACTTTATCACTAAGCCACTTTCTTGGGGGATCACCTAGTGGACAGCCCGAGGTTCCATTATCCTGGAGTGAGTGAACACATCATTTGCATAATGGACATCGATTTATAATTGTGAACGTCTTTGGACAAATAGTCGAGATGTGTTCCACATCGCATTAGAAAGTTAAGACTTGATTTCCCTAGAAAAATAGCTGAGGTGTGTTCCACATCGTGTTGGATAATCTAAGCTTGATCTGTCTCCCTTTTTTAGGTCTTTGATGTTGTATGATTGAGTATCTTTGTCATTGTTGCATACATAGGTGTCACAAATGTCTACTTTGGTGTGAGTTTGATATGAGGTAATCCTCTTACTAAAGTGGGGGTTAAATGTAGTGTAAAATAATGTATCCCTTTACATTTTCACACCTAATTAGGAATTAATATTAAAATGAACTTAACGATGCCTTAATTAGTGTTGTAAAATGTATTTTACATTTTCACATTAAGTTTAGGGCCCTATTAATTAAAATGGACTTAATTGTTCCTTATTTTTGGTGTTGTAAAGCGAACCTCTTTACACTTTCACACTTATTTAGGGCTCCATTAATTAATTGAGGTTAATTTTCCTTAATTGGCCCCTTTAATTCAAATCCAAGTCTAATTAATCACATTTTCTAAAGAGAAAACCTAGCATTCATCAATACCTAGACATAACACTTCTCATTGAGAAATGTGTGTCCTAGGTGAGTGACCTAGGACCCCCAAGGGTGAATGGGTCCTCACTTAGACCTAGGACCTAAATTCAAATTATGTTTTTGGTGGTATTTTACTGATTTCAAATCCATATTCACATATCATTTTGTGTTATTTGAATTTTAGGAAATTAATGTTACATACTTATAAATATAAGGTCATTTCATAAAGTTTCATCTAAGAAATTTCTATAAGATCAAGATTACTTTCACAAGATCATTTCAAGAGAATTTCAAGGCATTCAAGAGAAAATTTATTGAAGAATTATTGTAGCAATCAAGATCCAATTATCATTTCAAATTCTTCTTGCATCATGCATGTTATTGGAGCTAATATATTGATGTAGAGTTGATGATCCATTCAAGAATTCAAGGCATTGTTTCAAATCAAGTTTCAAGATCAAGATCCACATCCATTGAATCCATTTCATGCTAGTTACAGATCCACATTCCAAGGTTCATCCAATGGTTTGGTGAGTTGTGACATAGAATTGTTCATTCATCATTCCTTTCATGCTATTTTGTTTCATTACAAGGCTTAATTACCAAAATGGGGTTCGACCAAGGAAAACCCCCATTCACCATAAACAAAACATTTTTCCCTCTTGATTTGTGTTTGCAGATTTAGGTGGAAGAAATCTTGAAGATCTCTTGAAGAGAAAAATTGAAGTTGTCAAAGTTGCAAAAGTTGTCAAGAAATTTTTCATCTCACGGGAACTCATCTACTAAATTTATTTCTATCTTTTCAAACCTAAAACCTGGGAAAATTGAAGGATTCAAATCAGTAGCAGAGGCTCCAAAAAGATTTAGAGAAACCCTAAACCAGGACCCATTCACCCCTAAGCGAATGAGTCCCAGGTCAGCTTCAGTAGAACACTTTTCATGATTGGTAAACATCATCTTACCTCTCTCTAATTTGTAATTTAATTTATGGTTCCATCAGCATTGAGCTTAATCTTCAAGATCCAAGTTGTAGATTGCATTTTGGGTTTGATTTTCTATTTTTAATCTTTCTCCCCAAAGTGTTGTTTAATCAAGACCCCTGTCCTTGCCAAAAAAGGAAATCAGTAGATTCACACTTTGACCTGATTCACCTCAAAGTTGTTAGTCATTTCATTGTGTGGATATCATTTCCTAATAAAATAAAAAAGAATAGGTCTATCTATTATCATTTTGGTGAACCTCACATTTTAAGCACCTATTTTTCTATGTTTCATGCACCTAGATATAAACCCTGATTAAGATCTTTTTCCTTTTGTTTGGGTTCTACTCATATGTTACACTCCTACACTTCACCTTTTCTTTTTACTATATTTTATGTCTACCTCAAGAGCTCATAGATACAATACTCAACACTATTGCACCCTTAACTTTTAGTCCATTCTTTGTCTGCCTCAAGAAGCCATGGACACACTTTGTAGTTCTCTCACTTTTTTTTAGTGCATTCTCTATCCACCTCAAGAAGCCATGCACACACTCTGCAATTCTCTCACCTTTTTTTCTTTTAGTGCATTCTCTTTTCGCCTCAAGAAGCCTAGAATACCTTCAACAATATGCACTACTTGCAATATTCACACTATAAACAACTACTGTTAGAATCTGATTTGCACTTTTGTATATCTCACACCAACCTACATTAATTGCCTTGGGATTTGTAAATCCACGTATTGGTCCTCTGCTAGGGTTTTCTCAATATCACATCTTCATAAAACCACATACATTCAACACTAGATTCAACTTCATTGAATTTTTTAAGTATAACATCCTATAATACCCTAAACCCTGATATTGAAATTAAAACAAATATCCTTGCATATCTAATCTAATCTTGTCTAAACCACCTTTGGAGTCTAGACCACTGCTCTTCACATCTTATCACCAATCAGATTTTTAATTGAAGTTAGTGAACCAATTAAATCCATTTGTAGTGGTGGTTCACAGTGAAAAACCTCATTCATACTAGTATAGTCGTTAAGAATCTTCAATTTTAAACCTAAGTCGTTGATTTGTTGTTTCGCGCCATGATCCGTCAATCCACATTCATCACTCAACTTTAAAACTTGACCATTAGATAAAAGTCCTTTTTCAAAAAAATCATTGATCTTCATCTCATACACTATTCTTAGTGCAGGGTCCTACCAAGACACACATCACAAGCATGCAATCTCACAAGGAAAAGACACGAGCCCACTATTTCTCAATGGGTTGGTAGGCTAATGACATTTGTGCCCTATTTCATCACCAAACAATTCACAACACCAAGGTGAATTGGCTTATTGAGCAATCGATCATTTCCACCTATCACTATATGTCATCATCCACTTTCATCACCTATCACTCTATTTGGTCCCACTATACCCTTTTCATTCACTCGTAATACTACAGGGCAAGACGGGGACCCACCACACACATTGTGGGATGGTAGGGATCCCATCGATCTTACAAGCTTGATCAAAAACCACTGATCTGGCTATGAGAAAATATTTAGTGTGCGACTTAGGAAATATTAAAACCAATGAATATTTTCCAGGCTAATAACTGGTAGGAAAGGGGGTTGATCACCCAACGCACTCAATGGCTTAAGTGATAACTTAAGCAACCTACAATTGCCCATAAATATTCAACTCAAAAATATAATTTCTAATGAAATTCCATGACTGTTAGACCTAGGGTTTATTATCCAAACCCTAATTGGACCAAAAGGCATAAATAAATCATTCTTGGGTGCATTCCACCATCTTCGATTATGCAAGCCACATCAATTGAATCCTCTTGAAAAACCATAATGAATATGGCCTCATTTTTTTCTTTTGACATCTAGAAGCAATCTTTGGAATTTCATAACAACATTTCATGACAAATTTGCGACATTATGAGAAACTTTTCAACATTCTGAGCAACTTTGCAACATTTGCAAAACATGCTCACTTTTCAATCATCTTTCTCCAAATCTTCTAGAAATTGATCCTTTGATCTCTATGACATCATGCCAATGATCTCCCTCATAGGACACCTCCCAGATATCCCCTTTTGACATCAATGACAACAATATGCCAAAAATCTCCCCCTTTGTCATTGATGGAAAAACCAAATGCTCAAACAACCCTATCAAACAAAAATGGTCTAATACCAATTATAGATGTTCCAATTTACTTTGTACCAACCAAATCATTTTACTACTTTGTACCAATTTAAATAAAACACATTATGCATTGTATCTCCCCCTTTGACATACCTTGCTCAACATTCTCCCCCTTTGACAATTACCTACAAATTTTCATGATCTCTCTCCCTTTGACATCAATGGAAAAGAATCCTTCTTAATCCATGCAACACCTAAAGTTTCATCCCCCTTTGAAAAACAACTCAAAGAGAAATAGTGTATGTTTGAATCCACAACCATCAAGTCATTAGAAATTTTTAAATTTAATTTTACCTAACTTGATATCTCTTTCATTTCCAAGGATGAATGAAATATCTATGATGTCCCTCTAGAGACATGCCCTATCACTAGAGTTTAGAGATATGAAGTGGGAGAAATAACTCCCAATTTTTGTCTCAAATATTCAAATTGTTCCTTGGGAAGAGGCTTTGTGAATATGTCAACTACTTGTTCTTTGGTGGGAACATATTCCATGTTGACTTCCTTGTCTACAACCTTCTCTCTAATAAAGTGATACTTGATTGATATGTTCTTTGTCCTAGAGTACATCAATGGATTATTTGAGATGTTATTTGCACTTAAACTATCACAAAGAATAGAGATAGGTTCTTTGTTCTCAACCTTGATATCCTTAAGTGTTTTCTTCATCCATAAAACCTCAGTGCAACATGTTGTTGCTACTACATATTTTTCTTCTACTATGGAAAGAGTAACTAACTCTTTCTTTTTGCTCATCCAGGACATAATCTTGCCACCCAAGAAAAATACACCACCACTAGTGCTTTTCTTTTCATCTACACTACCATCCCAATCAACATATGTGTATGTTGTTAAATTGAAATTCTTGTTCTTGGGATACCATAGCCCATAGTCTACAATTCTTTTAATGTATCTAAAGATTCTCTTCACTGCATTGACATCAGACTCTTTCGGAGTAGCTTGAAATCTTGCCACCATACATACTACTTGCATAAAATTTAGCCTTGATGTAGTTAAGTACAACAAGCTTCCAATCATTGACCTATATATTGTCTAATTTTCATCTAGAAACTCATCTGACTTACTCAACTTACAACCAATTATCATAGGGGTACTAACTAGTCTACTATCTTCCATTCCAAATTTCTAAAGAATTTACTTAGAATACTTGGTTTGAGATATAAATATACCACCATCAGTTTGTACAATCTATAAACCAAGGAAAAATGACACCTCTCCTAGCATAAACATTTTAAATTAATCTTGCATTTGTGTAGAAAATACTTTACACATCTTATCATTGCTGCCATCAAATATGATGTCATCCACATAAACTACAACAATAATCATGTGTTCACCTTCAAATTTGAAGTACAAATTGTTGTCTACACATCCTTTCTTGAATCCTTATTTTTGTAGATATTGATCCAATCTTGAGTACCATGCTCTAGGTGCTTCTTTTAGGCCATACAGTGCTTTCCTCAATTTGTAAACATAAAAATATTCTTTTGATAGTTGAAACCCTTTTGGTTGTTCTATGTAGACTTCTTCTTCAAGGTTTCCATTAAAAAATGTAGATTTAACATCCAGTTGATAGACTTTAAATCCTTTATAAACTGAAAAATGCAAGAAACATTATTATAGCCTCTAATCTTGAAATGGGTGCAAATGTTTCTTCAAAATCAATTCCTTCAACTTCTACATACCCCTTGCACACCAATATTTCCTTTCTCCTTACAACATCACCATATTCATTAATTTTATTTATAAACACTCATTTAGTACCTATTACATTTTTTCTTAGGGGTCTAGGAACCAATTCCCATGTCTTGTTCTTCTCAATTTGATTTAAGTCTTCTTCCATAGCTTCTATCCAACTCTCATCCTTGCTAGCCTTTATATAGCTTTTAGGTTCAATTTATGACAAGAGAGAAAAATTTACTTGTTCCTTGTTATTTGCTAGTCTTCTTCTTATCTAAACACCTTCATTTTTATCACCAATAATATGATCTGCAGGGTGATATTTTTGCACATATTTTACAGGTGCTCTTTCAACTTCTTCTTCAAATTATTCTTCCTCATTTGTATAATCTTCTTCAAAATATGATTTTTCTTCATAGTTATTCTTATCATATTTGACATAATTTATATCTTCATCAATCTTAACATTCATGATTTCCACAACCTTGTGCAACCTCTTGTTATAAAACTTGTAAGCTTTACTTTGGGTGGAATATCCTAGAAATATCCCTTCATCACATCTAGAATCAAAGCTCGCAAATTTTTCATCCTCTCTCTTGATGTAGCATTTTCTACCAAATACCTTGAAATACTTAGCAGGTGCAAGTGTGTCGTTCCACAGTTCATAGGATATCTTGTCACTATTTAACCTTATTTGAATTTTGTTTAAAAGATATATTGATGTATGAATTGCTTCTCTCCAAAACATATCTTCTAACATGGCCTCATTCAACATTGTTCTAGCCATATCTTTAACTACCCTATTCTTTCTCTCAACTACTCCATTTTGTTGTGGAGTTCTTGGTGTAGAATATTGTATCTTAATTCCATAGTTTTCACAATACTCAATGAATTCACTTGATGTAAATTCTCCTCCTCTATCCAATCTTAAGCACTTGATTCTTCTCCTAGTATCCTTCTCAGCCATCTTCCTAAATATATTAAATATGTTAAATTCTTGAGACTTATCTTTTATAAAGGTTACCCATGTCATTCTAGAGTAGTCATCAATTAGCAACATGAAATATATTTTACCTTTCAGTCCCCTTGTCCTTTGTGGACCACACAAATCAATATGAACCAATTTTAATGGTTTTTTGGTTGAGTATTCTTTTGTTTAAAACTTAACCCTTGTTTTCTTTCCCTACTAACATTCTTTGCAAATGATATTTGCAGGCTTATTTATCTTAGGAATTTGTCTTACTAGGCCTTTTGAGCTTACTTTCACTAGATGATCAAAATTTACATACCCTAATCTCTGGTGCCACAACCAACTCTCATCATCTTGACCTATCAAATAGCTCTGACCTTTTACTTCATAGAGATTATAAAGGTTGGATCCAATTCTTACTCCTTGTGCAATTGTTTTTCCATTCTTATTTATCTTACATCCTTCTAAATTAAATGTGGCCTTATAACCATTATCACATATCTGACTTACATTTAGTAGGTTGTGCTTTAATCCTTCAACATAAATAACATCATTAGTAGGATTTTTTACCCTCTAAGCTCAATATTCCTTTACCACATATCTTTACTACAATGTTATCATCCAAACTAAATGTTCTTCCTTTGCATTTCTTGAGTTAGATGAATTTTCTTTTTGTCACCAGTCATATGTTTGGAACAACCACTATCTATCACCTATAAGTTTTTATTTTCTGTATGGAGTGTTGTTTGTATGGTCATGGATTGTGTGGGCATCTACTCTTTTTCTTTCCATGCCTTCTTAGGTTTCTTTTCCACTTTATCTTCCTTTTCCTTAGGAGCTTTAGACTCTTTATTTACTCTAGGTGGTGTGTTTTTCTTTTTCTCACTTTGTACATTTGGTCTTATGAATTTTATTCTACAACTCTTAGCCATATGACCAAATTTGTTGCAGTTGTAACATATTACTTTCATATCTATCAAAGGAGCAAATTGATTATTTATTACAAAACTTGTACTCCTTTTAGGAACTACTTTGCATTCTCTAGCACTATGACCAAATTGATTACATGTATAACATTCCCATAAAAATGTGAAGAGTGCATGGTCATAGAATTTCCTTGTTTAGGATGAGGGGGTCTTCTTTGACTTGGCTTCTTTAGATATCTCACCCAAGTGAAACCATTAGCATCAGTTCTTCTTATGGTATGCCTCTTCCTCTAATGATTAGGAACTGATTGGTTATTCTTTTTATCTACAACAGGCTTCTTTTCTTCCTCAACCTTCTTTACCTCAATTCTCTTCTCCTTTTCAAAAGTGTCCTCATTGTAGCTTTTCTCATCATCTGTACTTGATTTTTCTCCTGCTCTAAATCTCTCATACAATTTTGCAGAAGCACTGGTAAAAGCACTTTTTCCTTTCTCCAAACCTAAACCAGGTTTTTCTTTGTTAGATGGATTTTTCGTACTTAACAATCCATCAAGAATTTTTTATCCTCCCTTCATTTTTCAGGAATTTCTCTATTTGTGCTTTGGCCTTTTCCAAGTCCTTTCTTAATGCAACTATTTATTCCTCTAGCTTCATGCTCACCACCAATTGGTTTTATTCAACAAGATTTTTGGTTAGTTTGATAGTCTCCTTTTGGGAAAGTTTCTTCTGATGTTTATTTTCATTTTTTGGTTTCTCAATCTCCTCTCTTAAATCATCTATTTCATCTAATGCATAGATAAGTTCTCCTTATATATCAAATTAGCCTTCCTCTTCACGTTCTTCACCAAGGTTCTTTACCTTTCCATTTTTATGTTCTTCATATTCTTTTTCCATGAAAATAAATTCATTTTCTCTCATCATAAAAGAATAATCTAATTTATCCTCTGAACTATCATTGACATCACTATTCTCTTGAATTTATAGACTTTTCTTCTTCTTATGAAAATTCATTCTCTTAGGTAAATAGGGTTTCTTCATTTTACCATATACTTATTTTTCAGAGTTATCCTTCTTATCACAGGGGAATTTAGCAAAAAAATGGCCTATGTTACCATAGTCAAAACACTTGAAGGGTAACTTACCTTTATATTTTTTATAGCCTCTTTTTAATCTCCTAATGAAATTTTATTCTTCCTCATCAGTCTCTTTATGATTGGATGTAGACACTTCCTCTTTGTCTTTCTTGGATGTCTCAACCTTTTATTTTTTAGTAGCCTTGAATGTAGCTTCCCTTTTGGATGGTTCATAATTTCTCGTTCTCATCTCATAGGCAATTAATATACCATGAAATTCATCAAGAGTAAGTTTGTCAATATCTTTTGTTTCCTCAACTACTGATATTTTTGGGTCATGCATATATGACATGGACCTTCATACCTTTTACACAATGATCGATTCTTTTACTTCTTCTCCAAACCCTCTAATAGATTTCACACCCTCATCAACTCTAAGAAGATATTGCAATCTTTTCTTCTTCACTCATCTTCAATCATTCAAACTTGGCTCTAAGAATTTTCAATTTTGCAAGTTTTACCTTGTCATCTCCTTCATAAATGCCTCTCAATTTTCCTAGACATCATGTGCATTTTGACAGTGCATAACTTTGACAAACACTGAACTAAACAAACCATATAGAACAACATGCTTTGGCTTTGCATTATTCTCACTTTCTTCTTTCCTACAGCTTTAGTATGGGTTGTAGTAGGTGGTGTATAACCATTCTTAATAGACATCAAAAAATAAAACCCCAAAGATCCCAAGTATGTCTCCATCATAATACTCTAGAAGACAATCTGATCCATCAAACCTAGGTGTCTTATTTGTAGAAGAACCTTCTTGACTAGACATTGTGTTCACTTGTCCAAGATCTACCCAAGCTGATTAAGCTTCTCCTAGGGAACCAAGGCTATGATACTAATTTTTAGAACACAACAATCTACTAAGAGGGGGTTCAATTAGTAGATCATTTAAAATTTGAATCTTAAAAATTTTACCCTTTTATGTGCAGATTAAATCATGACATGTAGAGAAGTGATCATACACATACAACTCATAACACAAAATATACGTGGAAAACCCAAGAAGGGAAAAAACACTGTGAGAATAGTTTCTAGGATCTACTGTCCTAATCCAGCCTCACAATGAATATGTCTTGATTATAAAGTTTTAGGGTGCCAACCCTAAGGAGACACCAATCCCCTAATTTTAGGAGCACCTACTCCAAGGAAGCACTAACTCCCTACTCTAAGCACCTACCCAGATATCTGATGGAACCCACCAATTAGATTTATAAAGAAGAATTTTATAGTTTGTTTCAAGGAACACGGTTCAATGTTGCAATTTTATATGCAACTATTCAAACCTTTGTTGCAGTCAATGCAACTCAATTCTTTTCTCTACACTCACATCTTTTTTTCACCTAGATATAAACCCTGATTAAGATATTTTGCCTTTTTTTGGGTTCTTCTCATCTTTTACACTCCTGCACTTCACCTTTTCTTTTTACTACTTTCTTTGTCTACCTCAAGAGATCATAGATACAGTACTCAACATTGTTGCACCCTTATCTTTTAGTGTATTCTTTTTCCACCTCAAGAAACCATGCACAGACTTTGTCATTCTCTCACCTTTTTTTCTTTTAGTGCATTCTTTGTCCACCTCAAGAAGCCTAGAATACCTTCAGCAATATACACTACTTGCAATATTCACACTATCAAAAACTACTATCAAAATCTTATTTTCACTTTTGTATATCTCACACCAACCTGCATCAATTGCTTGAGTATTTGCACATCCATGTATTGGTCCTTTGCTAGGTTTTTCTCAATATCACATCTTCATTGAGCCACAAACATTAAACACCAAACTCAAGTTCATTGATTTTTTTAAGTACAACATTCTGTAAAAACCTAAACCTTGATATTACAATTAATGCAAATATCCTTGCATATCTGATACGATCTTGTCTTAACTACCTTTGCAGTTTGGACCACCACTCTTCATATCTTGTCACCAATCATATTTGTCATTGAATTCGGTGAACCAATTAAATCCATTTGCAATGTTAGTTCTTTGTTGAAACCCTTGTTCATACTAGTATATTCGTTAAGAATCTTCAATTTTAAACCTAAGTCATTGATTTTTTGTTTTGCGCCATGATTCATCGATCCAAACTCATCACTCAAATTTAAAAAGTGACCATTGGACAAAAGTACATTTTAAAATCATCATCAATCTTTGTCTCATACACTATGCTTAGTGTAGGGTCCCACTAAGACACATGTCACAAGCCTATAATCTTGCAAGGCAAAGACATGGGCCCACTATTTCTCAGTGGGCTAGCAGGCTAACACCATCTATCCCCTACGTCATTTCCAAAAAATTCATAACAGCGATGTGAATTGGCTTAATGAGAAATCAATCATTGCCACCTGTCACTATACTTCATCATCCACTTCCATTTCCTATCACTTTATCTGGTCCCACTATACACTTATCATCTTCCCGCAATACCATAGGGCAAGATGGGGACCCACCACACACACTACAGGATGGCAGGGAGTTCGTCGATCTTATAAGCTTGATCACAACCGTTGATCAAGCTATGAGCAAATATTTAGTGCAAAAATTAGGAAATTTTAAATCCATTAGATATTTTCCAAGCCAATAATTGCTAGGAAAGGGGGGCGATCACCCAATGCACTCAATGGCTTAAGTGATAACTTAAGCAACCTACAACTGCCCATAAACAGTCAACTCAAAAATAGAATTTCTGATGAAACACCATGACTGTTAGACCTAGGTTTTATCATCCAAACCCTAATTGGACCAGAAGGCATAAATAAATCATTTGTGTTTGCATTCCACCTTCTCTAATTATGTAAGCCACATCAACCAAATCCTCTTGAAAAACCTATAACGAATATGGAATTAGTTTCTAACATCTAGAAGCAATCTTTGCAATGTCATAACAACATTTCATGACAACTTTACAATATTTTGAGAAACTTTGCAACATTTATAAAATATGCTCACCTTTCAATCATCTTTCTCCAATTCTTCTAGAAACTGATCCTATGATCTCCATGACATCACCCCAACAATCTCCCTCATAGGATACCACTCAGATATCCCCTTTTGACATCAATGAAAACAACATGACAACAGGTTGATGTGCATATCCGATCTTGGAGTAGTGTTTCAAGGTTGAAGATGGTATAAATAAGAGTTGAGTTGTTGAAATAGATAGGAGAGATGTGAAAGATGTAAATTGCATAGCTATAGAGTGCAAAATTGAGAAATGCAGTGTGAGATTTCATGTGTTAGATTATTGGATGCAGTGATTAGAAGGTGTGTATAATTATTTACTCAATCTACGAAGGTGTTAGTGATGTTGTGGTGGATTTCCTTGTTGCATCGAGATTGATTTCTCTATGTAACATTTCTTCTTTATCTTCTTCTCTATTTTGGAAGTGAGCCCTCCGACAATGAACCCTATTGTATTTGTTGTTGATATTACTTATATTGTGAGCTTATCCTCATTATGGTTTTTCCCTTGGTTTTTCCACATAAATTTGGTGTTCTCTTGTGTATGGTGTTAAGTTGTTGAGTTGTTTTAGTTTCACTTATTTGCTTTTCATACAAAATCATCATAACATATTTAAGGGTTTAATGAATGAATGTGGATCTAAATGTGTATAAGGGATTTGAATTTTTAGAGTACAACTACTTCACCGAACCCTCTCAGTTGTCTTGTATATTCAACTCAATACCATGTGCACACATATTTTTATCCTTTTTTTTGCATGTTTGAAACAAATACCTTGATATTAGTAAAAAACAGCATTCAAAAGAAATAAAATATAAATATAATAATAAAATTAAAATATTTAAAATTATACTTTTTGGAAATATTATAATAAGAGCTACACACTTACAAAATATAATTCTAAATGACTATTCAATCCCTCAAAAGGTAAAGAAAAAAAAAATTAGCTAGCATTTTGATAGGTGTGAAGGAGACTACATTGTGGGTATGATTTAAGGCTAGAGGGGTTCTATCCAAAGGGTATTATATAATGGGATATTATTTAACCCTCTACTATTAAAACCCTTTAGATGGAATCCATCAAGGCTTGAATCATTATTTTTTCTAAAAAATATGTGATTTCAGGAAAAGAAATAGGATGTCCCAAGTTTGGGACCCATTATTGTGGGATGACCCATAGCACATCTATTAAATTCAAATATAGAGCTTCCATTAGGATACATAGATTCTACCACTACCACCAAAGTAAAATAAAAAGAAAAAAGAATGGGGTCTTCAATTTGCTTTGGAAAAATGGAGTTTGTTGTGAGACTACACAACAACTAACAACCAAAGAAAACAAATAAAGTTTCAAAGATTTAGGAAATAAAAGGAAATTAATACATAAAATTTCTAGTTATCACAAGATCTAACTTGTTGTCACACCATCCATAGAATAATGTATTTAATGAAGATGACATAAAAATTAAAGGATTTTAAGTGTGTGCATGTGACTTATTCCTTTCTTTGTAAAAATTAATAAATAGTAACTATTTGCATTAAGTGACATAGTTTGATTTAACCATTTAAGTCAACCTTGGTAGAGCCTTGATGTTAGTCAAGCATCTGTAGCCCCAGCAAGGTTATCTCTATAATTCCCCCAAACATATCTCTACTACTAGCCAGGCATCTATAACCCTGGTAGAAATATTTGGATAGCCTAAAGAGTTGCATTTTATTTTGATATTCAATATTTTAAATTTTATTTTATTTTGATATAGATTTGAAGTTATTTTCTTTTCAACTTGCTACCACTAAAGCTAGCTATTAGGTTGGGAATTATAGTGGTAGAAAAATAAAACCTTTAAATTTTCACTTAATACATTCACTATCTCCAATAAATTTAAAGAATTTAAAGTATTTAGGTATATTTGATTCCTTGTCATGCTTTATGCAAACCCCTATTAAACATATTATCATGGACCATATCAAACAAGTTAAATTCATGAAAACAAACCTATGTACAACTTACAGATATGTCCAAAACTAAAGAAATTTCATTTCCACATGACATTACTATCTTACCCCATTGAGACACACCATACTTGATAATAAAATTGGCAATAATAAGTAGAACTATTTAATTAAATTCCCAATGGGAGACACCACAATTTGAATGCAACTAACTATTTTCTTAAAAATAAAACTTCATGTACAAATTCTCATAATATTGGGTTCAATCATATCTGAAAAGACATGAGATAAGGAGGCATTAATTATTTAAGGAATTAAGACAAATGAAATTTCAATGTTAGTCATTAATACCTTGTTAAACAAGACAATTGAGAGGGGAGTGGATCAGTTGTAGCAATTTTAACCTTTAAAACTTCCACCATAGGTTAGATCAATTATCATTCACAAATCCTTTACTTTTCTAATGTGATTAATCATTAAGTTTCAAAGCATAAACTAAAACAAGCAAAACCATACACACAATAACACAAGATTTACATGGAAAACCCAATGAGAAAAAAACCACGATGAGGATTAACTCACACTATAGAGAATATCAAAAATCAAATACAAAGGCTCACTACTAGAAAGGCTTGCTACCAAAATATGACTTACTGTTTGGAACATGACTCACTGTCCAATAAGGGTTAACCGCTTGGAGGGTTCACTGCCATGGAATTATAAAGAAGATAGAAGAAATTTGTTACAGAGAGAAAACAATCTCAATGCAACTGAGATTTCCACCATAGTTTTCTCACACACTTGCAAACATGCTTGAATGATAGAGTACACCTTCATCTCACTACCTTCGAAAACTCGCCACTTGAATTTTGCACTAATCTGCTCAAACTCGCATCACACACACACACACAAACTATTTTGCATCTATTTCACATCTATCTTGCTTTCATTCATCTCTTTCCTTTCATTAACATCTCGATTTGTATTTATATCATCTTTAACCTTGAAAATCATCCAAGGTCGGCCACACATAATTTGCATTTACAAATTCAAATTAGGTTGATGTCAAACATTCTACGATGGAATTAGAATGAGGGAGACCCATAAACATACTTAATGAGGACCTAAATAAGTCTAAACATGCCTCAACATGCTTGCATAAACTTTGTGAGTAGTGTTTAACACAAAGTCGGCCAAACCCGTGTAAGACACATAAATCAATTAAGCACACATGGCCTTAACACAATCCAATCTCTCCAGATAACAAACTTAACTTGAACGTGATCATATCAGCTTATTTTTAGAACTGCAAGTCCTAAAACCAACATTCAAAGAAATCTAGAGCAACTACATTTCTCCCAAACCACAACCAGATACATAGAAAATCATAGTACACATACTGGTGAAAATATCTCACTCTGTACATCAATCAAGAAGCTCAAATTTTGGATATAGAAACCATCAACAACCATGAACAATATATCTAAACCACACAAGAATAGGAACACATCCTAGAGAATATCTTAGAGC
>CM021105.1:420783638-420810502 GCA_007115665.2 Sequoiadendron giganteum
ACAATTTTCTCAATATCCTCAACATATGCAGCCAATAACCAGCATGCATGACATCAATGAAAAAACAACCAATTGACAACTAGTTAACCAGTAGACATCTATGACAACACCTTCATACTTGCAACATACCTTTTGTATGAAACAATTTCAGAACTAATTACATTTAAATTCATTCTCAATGTTCCCTTTGGAATCAATCAAGGATTGACAGATCCACACATGATTGACCACATATTTAGATATCTAGATGCATCCATTGGCCTTGTATACACCTAAAAATGGTCTAGATAAATCTAATTAATTAAATATAATTATTTGATTAATTAACCTTTATTTCTTCTATTTATAAATAAATAGAAATATTTATTTATATAGTTCACATTCTATTTTATTCTATCTTAATTAAATAACAAAAATCACATAATTTATTTAATTATCATCCCCTTTTATTAAATAAATTAATTCCAATTGTTTTATTTAATAATATATCTTCCCTCGAAAATTGAATAATTCAAATTTCCAATTGAGCACATGTCTACAACTTTTCTCTCAATAAAGTTGAAAGTTTCAAATTGTATTCAATTATGCTTTATCTTTCCCACCAATTTTGGAATAAACTTTAAACACTTGGCTTCATTCTTCCATAATTTCTTCCTCGTCACTTGGCAGAATGTTTTGTTGAGAGAAACATTCCCCTTCTTCTCCAACTTCTTCATCTTCTACCATTGATTTATCCAGATCAAATCTGAACCGTTGTTTGTTGCCACATCATAATTTTCCTTTGAAAATCTATAAAAGAAACCTCTTTCTATAGGAAATGGATCCCCAATTTTATGCAATCTTACTCTACAGTAATCATATTAGAGAAATTTACCATACAACATTTGATCAATCAATAATTTATAATCATATAGCAATCATATTAGATTACAATCATGGTTTTCATATCAGTTGCATCTTAGTTCACAATAGTTAATCATATCATATCTTTATCAGTATCACAGTATCATATAGCTTTCATTATTAATCATTTCATCAGAACATATCATATAGTTTATCCTTCTCATTCTCTAGGTTGTCATTTTAACAATCATAGTGCACACAATCTAAGAGCCACTTTGGTTTAATAAATCCTTGGAGTTAGAGAGCAATGTAATTATTTTAGAGATTTAATTATGTTTCAATTAGATTAAATCTACCATTTGAATTCTCTAATAGTGTTTCATTAAGGTGTGTTGTTATTATTTCACTTACACATATTTTCCACACACATAAAACGGTGCCCACTGTGGGGCCCAATCCCCATTTTTAACATTTTTCTAAAAAATGACTATAGATTTTGATGTGATTCTATTTTAGCGCAACCGAGAGTTCTTACGACACATCTAACATATATTTTAGTGCATCCAAATACTATTTCGGCGCATCCGAAAAATATTGTAGCACATTTAATTACTGTTATGCAACATCGGAAAAACATTTTGGTGCATACAATCGATACTTTAGCGCATTCAATTACTGTTATAGCGCATCTGATAATTCTTTTAGCGCATTCATTTATTACTTTAGCACATCTAAAGTGTAGTGCATATGCTTAAAGTTTTAGCACATCTGACTGTTTTAACAGAAAAAAATAAAAATTGGATATTAATCACTATTTTCTATGATGCAGGTATAAAGTACGCTTATCAAAGATAGTTGTTTGAAACATTTACGCCGGTCAAAGACAAATACTATAAATTACTAATGGTATTTTCAAGGTTTTAAATTTATTATTTCTTTCCTTTATTTAAGATAGGCATCTAGCTTAAGTAAAAGGATAATTGAACCCCTTGTTTACTATGGTTGAAGTGATAGGCTTATGCTCTCTGCTTCACTAGGTGATCAAAATGCTAGACTCACTTTTTATGCTTTTATTAACACCTTTAGAAGGTCTTCTGTAGTGGGAAAAAGTACTCACCCTACGGGAATTACCTGAATGGGAACTATTAGCAATGATATTTGCACCCAGCTGAACGTTAAGGCTCGACAATCTATTACAACATGGAAACATTGTTGAGTTGTGGGTAACTCATTTTGAGAATGAATCTCCGGAGAAGGTCGACTTACTCGTTGATGAATCACCTACTCTAATGGATTTTTAGAGGAAAGGGTTAGAGAAAGAAACTATAATTCAAATCCTACAACCTATGATAATTAACCAACATTAGAGAGATTCTGATAATTAATTCACTCACAACACATTTTAAAACTTAATTCTCACAACCTCGTACTGCATCTGACTTAACGATGATTTGTGCAAAGGCTTGAAACAAACACAAGGCACAACCTGACTCAAATACAACTCCTAAAAAGCACCCTATAACAATGATACATGAAAATAATTCACTGATCGAATCACAAAGCACATACAATCATCATCGTAAAGCATAGAATGAGAAATAAGGAAGGAGAATTATGTTGTTTTTATTAAACTGAAGGAGTGATAACTCTCAAAATCTGAGTACAAATGGAGTTTACAAGATCTTTGAATATATGAAAGAGCAAGAAATTGATATTTGACCCCCTAAGAAATTAGAATTTCTCAAACTTATAGAGATTGTGCGATCTCAACAATACAAAGATAGAAAAAATAGGCCCACTACTTCTCCAAAAAAACAACCCATTCTTCATTTTCGAGCTTAGGAAAAAGGCTCCAAAAGATAATACCAAACAATTCCAAAAATCATCAGGAAGATAGAAATTCGCCACCTCCAAAGGATCCACCCAGAAAAGCTTATAAATTAGGAACATCTTGGTTGGAAACTAAAAATGGAAACTTCGTTTTGCTCTCCCTTCTCCAACTCACCCAGAAAAAATCAAAATCAAGATAATGGCCACATTTTTTATGCTTTCATTAAAACTACTAAAATAACAAGAGATCAAAGCAATTTATAAAAACATTGCTTTTATCTTTTCTTTCACAATATTTGCAGTTTTAAATTACAAATATAGGCCTATTCTCATCATAATCTTATGATTTTTTCCAATTCAAAATTTCTAGGAAATCTTTGCAAAAAATCATTTTATCGATGCCTATTACAAATGATTTTTCTTTAAAAAATCATAAGAATATATTGATGAATATCCATTATTGATTTTAATAGTTTCAATAAAAATAATAGTAACCTAAGACCAAAGACATCTATATTTTTCCTAAGGCATAGACATTTAATTAAATAAAATACCCTAAGGTATTTTAAACTATGAGACACCAATTAAATACCTAACCTAAAAGACTTACGCAAATGATATTCAATTGAATTCTAAAAGGGTAAACCTAAGCAATACATCTTGACCACTATGGAATGATATATTTTGAAAGAATTTGTGAAAATCCCCTAAGTTGCATTAGGGTTAGGGAAGAAACCCTAAGAAAAAAACTTAAACCCTATGATTTCGCATTCTCATTTTGCTGGGCTCGGTCGACTAACAAATGAACTTTGCAATCCACCGCCATGGAAATAATGGTTTGGAGCTTTTGTAACCACCATTCGAGCCTGGGCCTATCATCTCCAGTTGATCCTTCACTAGAAATACTGGCAAATTCTTGTATCTCCATTTTGATGCCTCTGTTATTTCATTCGATGAAGAAACATGGCCCTCTGGCCGCAGCCTTTAACTTTATTTGATGGCTTTGTGTTTCTTTGTGTGTTGACATGCAAATCACCATCTGATATTTCCACTATGAAGGATCAAGGCTCTACATTTGGAAGCTTCGGTTGCGGCTTGTGAGTGGACTCCTTCCCAGATTATTGATGGTGGGCTCTATTTCCTAGTTTAAAATGCATTTCCCTCTTAAATAAAAGCTACTTGAGCTTCTCCTTTACAAAAAAATGGAATTTTGTGAATTTTTGGGTTGGCCATAATTGTAGTCAAGACCATACTTGTACATTTCCCCTCTCTATATCAATATTTGCTTGGGCTCGACCCATGATTGTAGATGTAAACAAACTTTAAAATGAAAGCATTTTTAAATTCTAGATTTCCATTTTGAAGGTTTCTAGAACTTCATGGCCGCAACCTATAACCATTATTTCCACCATTTTCATGAAGAGCTCAAAACTTTGTATTTCACTGGTATTTTCATTTTAATACAAAAACCCCAAGTGGGTTTGCTTGAAAATGAAAAAACCTTCTTTCTCAGGTCGCGGCCATGAAATTATGCATTAGGGTTTCAATGTATTTCATTTTTCATGTTTCTTCTAAAAAGAATGAGTAACATATGAATTTCATTTCCTAGGTTCACAAACCCATCATGGCTGAAATACTCACTTTATACTTGCAGAGCTCTAAAAGATGACATGAGCTCGAGCCATGGTATTTTTTCCTCCGTTTCTGCATTTAGATTTTAATACCCTAAATGGGTATCATCATTTTCTACAGGAAACTCTTACATTTGCATTGTCTTTATGTGGAAATAATAGCTCGATTTGAGCTCAAACCATGAAATAAATCACACAAACCTAGAAAATTAGTAACTCTAAATGGAAACCCTACTATAACTTTCTCTTTCATGAAGTAAAAATTCACTTTTAGCCTGTGGCCATTAAAACCTAGAACTGAACATTTCAAGAACAAGTTGATGTAATAGAAATTTGTGTTCACTCTATTTTCTATAGCTAACCTGGTAGCCATTTTCAACTATGTTCTTGAAGGGAACAACCTTACTTGGCACTCTTCATGCATTTTTATTCTCTGAACAACAAACATTGAAATTAATTATATTTTATGCACAAGAGATTCTGAGAAACAATATCATGGTAAAATTGCTCTGAAACTGCTCAAATTACTTCGTTTGTAATTGATGACATTGCAAACAAGGCATATGTATGCCTGTTCACTATCATATTTCGTGACACTGCACTTTGAGCAACTGGTCGCATGTGATTTTCAATTCATTGCATGTTGACTTGATGGTCTTAGATGGTCACTTGTTTAAGATATTATGATATTTAAATGCACTCCTTCAGATGTACATTTCTTTGATCAGCATTTAATTGTTTTCCTCCTAAAACTCCTATGTGAAATTTTGAGGAAAAACATGTTGGGCTCAACCCTTATGGAGATCGTTCTACACCACATACTTCATGATATTCAAAATAAAATAGCAGCATGACCTTTCCTATACCTACACAGGAAACAAACAATGTTAGATTAAAACATAATTATAATGTTTCTCATGATGTTTCCTCCTTTGGATCCACTTGCACTCATCTTTTCTTCAGTTGGTTTCAATGGATCAAAAGCAATATTCTACATTATTGTTGGTAGATCATGTAGAGAGGTGTATAGTCTGAGCTCTAACAAACTTTTCATCATTTGCAAGTTCATTTGGAGTGCAGAGGAAAGGAAGGGTGCACCACTTCAAAGACAACTCGAGACCACCAATAGGAAATGACGACTATGCTTCGTTTTGCATGTTCTTTCTTCCTCCTATCTTTTGTAGTGTAGTGTACTCCTTTTGATTCACCGTTTCAGCTATTCCCATGACTTTTGTGGGATTCTTGATTCTTCTTTTATGAAATGAATACAAAACAACATTTGTGAAATACTTGTTAAATTTTGTACTTTCTTTTTGTTAACAATGTATGAGACATTGTGAATGAATATCAGAATGAAACAATTTCTTTTTACATTTCAAAACAATACTTAATGTTGTAAATGATAATCAACAAACTGAAACACATTGCATTTAAACAACTAAACATTTAATGTATGCAATGGTTAAATAATTTGAAAAAATAGAATGAAACATCTTCACCTTAAGATGAACCTTAAACAATTAGCTCTGTTAATTTGAGCTGTGGTGAAAAATTGATAACAGGAACAACCAAAGCTAGGTTTTCCAACCCACTATAATCAAAATCAAATTTGGGGAAAGTTTGCAATTTGACGGAAGTGTGCAAGATAACCATCCCCAAAGCCTTTGTTCTAAAGGTTTGGAGGTCTCCTAAGGTATTTTATCTATTTTCGCACCGAACAGAAACCCTATCTATCAACTTTAAGTTAGAATCCAACTTTGTCAATTTTTGAACACTTTCTATATGATAGTGCAAGGGGAGGGAAGAATCTACCCCCAAGACACTCACCATATAACTATCAGAGACCCTAGCCAAAAGTGGAGGATTCAACTTTAGTTAAGACTCAGGAAAGGAAAAAATGTGAGTGCCCTCTAGGGGGTGACACGGTTGTGTGAGCTGACATAGTTTTAAGATGTGGGTTGTGGTATTTTTAGTGACCTTTTGAGATTAGAAAATTTCTTGAACTATCTTTATTGTGTTATACTAGTGGAAATTGAAAGAATTAGACCTAATTCTAGAACACACACTATATGTTTAATGAGTAGACTTGAAACAACTATTTATAAACTTTTTTTTGTGTGTGTAAAATCATTTTTTTAAAATAAATCATCCAATCAAAGCAATCAATTTCCATAGTCCAAAAAATAAACAAATTAGATACAAGGTCATTAATCAAAAGATTATACCTTGGAAACAAACAAGTTCACGGATTTAAAACCAGAACAAAAATATACTGTCAAAATATTGAATACATCTAGATAGCGCATACGTTCTCTGTTTTAGCACATCCAATCTATTTAGCAGCACATAGACCCATCATTTAGCATATAGGAGGAACAATCTAGTGCATTCAATCCATTTTTTTGGTGCATAGACAAAATAGTACAATGCATCTAACATGTTTAATAGTGCATCAAAACAATCTGTTAGCGCATCTGTCAATTCTTTTAGTGCATTTGAGGATTATTATAGCGCATCCACAAAGTAAAAACCAAAGAGTTGTTTTCACTGTCTATCAAACTTTTAACATCAGAATTCAGATTTTTCATCAGAACAGAAGCCTTTCTAAATCAAACCAGAGTCTTAAACTTACAAAAATTGAATCTTACAAGTGAAATTCTTCAAATTAAACTAAGATCTACCATCCTAAAGTGTCTAAATCAAACACATTTGATTAAAATCTAAGTTTCATTATCAGGATCAGTCATCCTACTTCAAGAAACAAAGTTGTATAATCATACTTATCAACTTAGTCTAATCAATAGAATCTATCATTCTATTTGACTCGAGTTAATATCCTTGACACTGTTTCAAACCAAGATCAAAGTTTAGTGGACAATTATAACACTTATATTCCAATTTTGACAAGGTCACAAAGACTAAAACTTCAAGAAAAGGAAATTAAAAATAAAATAAACATGTCTAAGATTGAGGATAATCTACTCAATAGATCCAACCAACATGATAATGATGAAATATCTGAAGAGGATCTACAAAATATCCAACAAGACCCCAAGTTCCATAATTTTATGGAGAAAATTTTGGAAAAGGATGGGCAAAAGTATCTTTTAATGTTAGTTGATCTAGGTGTTAAATTTCCAAAGGACTTTGATATTAATAGACTGAAAGAAACACCAAAAGAGCTAAGACTGAACCACAAAATACAGATGAAGTGGATGCAATGAAACATCAACTACAAACCTTACAACAACAATTCCAAGATATGAAAACACTACTAAGAGATACTTATTGTAGGATATTCGTCCATATCCTTTTTCCCAAAACGTGAACATGCTTCCATTTCTAAAAAATTGTGAATTCGCCAAGTACAATAAATACAATGGAAAAATAGATCCTCTTGACCATGTAAGGGAATTTTGAGCTATGAGCTTAGAGTTTTCCCATAAAGATACATACTTGATGAGGCTATTTCCATGAAGCTTAGGTGGACAATGTATGGAGTGGTTCTCTAAATTAACTCCAGGAATCAGATCCTTTGAAGATCTAGTTAACAAATTTATAACTCAATACTCCTATAATATACAACATGATATCAAAATGAAGGATCTTTGCAATACTAAAAGAAAGAAAGGTGAAACATTTCTTTCATTTTTGCTAAGATGGAGAAGGTTGTTTGCAAAATATCCACATTCCATACCTGAAAAGGAAAAGATGGAACTATTCATTGATAATTTAAACGATGAAATGAGTTATAGACTTGAACTACAATGTCCATCTACATTCAAGAAAATGATCGAAAATGGTCTCAAGATAGAAGAAGCTTTGGTCAAGAGAGGAGTTCTAAAAACATACAATGAAGGATCAAATAATGCTAATTCCTCTAATCACAACAATAACAATGATAAACCAAAGTTTTGGAAAAAATATAGAAATGTTGGAAACAATGATGTTGTGATTGAAACACAAAGCACAAAACCAATATTCAATTTAACAGCAGCTACCACTAAGACGACTCAAAACAACAACCAAGGCAGCAATCTAAATACAAATCAAAACAACAATTTGAAAAATGCAGGATCTAAATCACTACCATTCCAAAATCCATCAAATCAAAAGAAATTCATGCCTTTAGGACAATCATTGGAATTGGAATTAAAGAAACTTATTAAATCCAAACTTGTAACATTACAAGAGCCACGAAATTGGGATCCACAAGTCAAACCATTTTGGTTGAATGACACACATTATTGTGACTATCATAAAAATAAAGGCCATAAAACAAATGACTATTGGCAATTGAAACATTTGATCCAAGATCTGATTAAAAACAAGAAAATATTTGTTGAAGGACCAAAAACAAACAAATAAAATGGGGCTTTCAAGAATCCTTTACCAAATTACGAAAAAAGGAGAATCATCTTCTACAAATGGTAAAGGAAAAAATGTAAACTACGTTTATGACTCCACTATTCTCCATATCGAGGTAGTTGAAAATCAAACTAATAGCACTTAAATCAATGATGAACACGACTTTGTTACTACTGAAAATCAAATAAATGAATTTGTTGTTGCTAGTAATCATATTAATGACATGATTGCAGCTGATTATCAAACTCATAATGTAGAAATTAATGACAGTAATAACATCATTACAGCTGATCATCAAACCACAAACATTGCTGCAAATGAAAATTAGATTAACGTCATAAAATTCAGAAATAATCAAGAATATCAACCAGTCAACATGACAACATGACAACAAGGGGACATGCTAAGGTAATACTGAAAGGAGTTGCATCTAAATCATCTGATGCTCCTTCTACAATCAAAACAATTGCTGCCTCTACAAATTAGTAAAACATAATTGATTAGTTGAAGAAAATACCAGCACAAATCTTAATATTAAAACTCTTGAAAATATCACCAGCACACAAGGAGATCCTAGAACAATCTCTTGTTGCCACAACAGTACCCAATAACTTGGAATTTTTCCAATTCCAGGCTATGGTGGGACACTTAATTGCTCCTCACTATCTATCCTTTTTTGAGCAAGATGATGTATCAATAAACCATCCACACAATGCTACTCTCCACATTGAGGTTCTCATTCACAAACACCAAGTCAAGTGTGTTCTTATAGATGGTGGAGCTGGTTTGAATATCTATACTTTAAAACTGATCCATGCACTAGGATATTCTGAGGATGCTATTGATGCAAGAAATAAAATCACAATAAAAACTGTAGACATCCAAATTTGATCACTTCCATATGATCAAAATCGTCTACTTTATTCATCTATTTCATTAACAGTGATTAAATAATTTATTTAATCATTATTTCATTTTCTGCCTAAGGTTCTTAAAGTATGTAATTAAATAAATTAAATACTTTACCTTACCCCCTTTCCTTCTCTAAATTAAATAAACATGAAAAATTATTTAATTTGGTCATTTGACCTATTTGGATTAAAACCAATTTTTAATTCCTCTTTTTCTCTCTCCTTGTCACATTCTCCATAACCCTCTTCTAATCTGGATTAAATTAATTAATCTGTGATTGGTGTTCATAGTTTGTGCCTCATGTATCGAGTGTATATCAAGGACTCCTTAGAAACTTTGTTCATCCTAGAGTAAGACCTTTGCTGGCCATACCCCTTCAACACTAATCATAGGATTGTGCTTGTTCAAAGTGTCTTTCTGTGAAGAACCAGTGAGTTTTGATAAGTCAAATTGTCATTGAATCATTTTAAGTCTTTGCTAAAATCCCTCATCCAAACCAAGTTGCATTTTCCATTGCAGAGGGGTGAACTTGCCCCACTGTTTTAGCATTTTCCACTGGAGAGGGGTGAACTTTCCCCACTATTTCAGCATTTTCCACTGCAGAGGGGCGAACTTGCCACATTGTTTCAGCATTTTCCACTACAAAGGGGTGAACTTGCCCCCCTGTTTCAGCAGTTTTACTGCAGAAGTGTAGATATGCCCCACTGAACGGCCAGTTTCACCCGTTTGACCATTTTAAACCTTCGTTCAAACCCCCAAAGCCTCCGTTTGACCATTTGATCATCCTAAACACTCATTTGACCAATCCAAACCTTCATTTAGCCATTCCAAACCTCTGTTTAACGATTTAGAAATGTCTATTTACCACATTCACATTGATCATTCCACCATTTGGGATACCCATCTTATCGTAAGACCTAAACATCTTCAACAACACATCTTCCCTTTGCATCCATCATTATCCCTCAACACAAAATCCTTTAAGACCTTGTTTTAGGAGTTGTCTCTCGAATTGACCAAGGCGTTAAATTGATTGTTATCCTACATAATCAACCCTTGCCTTCAACCTAAACAATCCGCTTCTATCTTGAGGTAGATTTGTGTTGTAAGTCAACATCATTGGCCCAAATCAATCCCCTTCCATCTCAAGGTGGATTAGGCACCATAATAATTGATTTAATCCGATCAACAAATGTTACAAGCCACCTAGGGTGGTTTCCAAATTAGGTTTTAGGATCCCTTCCATCATCCAATCATCATCCAAATCAAACCAATTGATACATCATCAATTGATCCAATCCAATCTATCCCAAATCCAACATCAAATCCAATCATTATCCAAATCATCCAATTGATACATCATCAATTGACCCAAATCCAACATCAAATTCAATCATCATCCAAATCATCCAATTGATACATCATCAATTGATCTACCCAAATCCAAACATCATCCAAATCATCCAATTGGGGCATCATCAATTTATCCAATTGATCCAAACAATCCAATACTCAAGTTGATACATCATCACTTGATCCAAACAAATCCAATCATCATCCAATCATCAAGTTGATACATCATCACTTGATCCAATCAAATCCAACATCAAAACAATCCAATCATCAAAGAGATACATCATCACTTGATCCAATCAAATCCAACATCAAAACAATCCAATCATCAAAGTGATACATCATCACTTGATCCAATAAAATCCAATCCTCATCCAAATCATCAAGTGATACATCATCACTTGATCCAATCAAATCCAATCATCACCCAATCACCAAGTTGATACATCAGCACTTGATCCAATCAAATCTAATCCTCATCCAAATCAGCAAATTGATACATCATCATTTGATCCAAACAATCCAATCATCAAATTGATACATCATCATTTGATCCAAACAATCCAATCATCAAATTGATACATCATCATTTGATCCAATCAAATCCAACATCAATCATCATCCAATTCAAATCAATCAATCCAAATCATCGCCTAAATCATCCTCTAGAAGTTGAATCTTGAAATCACTTAGTCATTTTGCACGTTCATGCCCGTTCAAACCCGTTCACAAACAAAAAAGCAAATGGAAGATCAGCAAACACAAGGTTCCCAACCAAACATCCCTCAAGATCCTAATAACATTCCACATGATCCCCATAATGGTGTTTCATCTCAATCAAACACCGACATCCAAAATGTCATGCCACATAGTGACGAAAACATGGTCAATCAACCTGATGTCACTGTTGACGAATATCTCAGCAATCCTTCCAATGCCCAAATGACAAATCGTCTCCTAAACAAACATGGGGATAAGATCCTTGCCACTTTACTCATGAAGGGATTCAAACCACCATCTGGTTTCGATACATCACAATATGCCCTTACCCCATTTGTTGACCCACAAACCTCACAAAATGTTCCAGAAAGTTCCTACGTTCCTGAAGGTGCACCCACTAAAAATTGGTACCACCCCGAACTCGAAAAATGTTGTCATCCATCAAGTCCAAGAATATCCTCATCTTCCAACCACAACATCTACCATTCCACCACCCAATCCTAATGATCCCCATACCTATGGCATGTCGTCATACATCTCATCTGTTGTCATCCATCAAGTCCAAGAATATCCTCATCTTCCAACCACAACATCTACCATTCCACCACCCAATCCTAATGATCCCCATACCTATGGCATGTCATCATACATCCCATCTACTCCACCACTTCCTCCCACATATCCCAATATTGGGGGTACACCTCCACTTACCAATGCACTACCTGTTGGATTTCAACAACCTACAAATAATCCACACCAATCCACCACACTACCAGCACCACCACAACATTTTGCTACTATTATAGCTTCATCTCAACACTTACATCCACAACATCCACAAAACCTATCCATTCTCACACAACCATCACATCAAGTGGTGCAACATACATCTCAACAACAACAACACATCTCACCTCACCAACAACAACACATCCCATCTCACACATCTCAACAACACATCCCATCTCACCCATCTCAACAACAACAACATATCTTATCTCACCCACCTCATCAACAACAATAATGACCTCCACAAAAACATCTGTACATCCCTACACAAACACATCATAATCCGATTACTAAGTACCTCTACCATCCCTCTAGCACAAAGACTGTTCCATCCCATACAAATCCTCATCAGAATGTGCAAAACTAGACGCATACCCAACCACCACCTTACACCAATCCTCCACAACCTCAACACAATCCTCACCAACAAACATTAAATCCATATTCATATGCCATGCACCAACCCACCATTGCACAACAATACCAATCCTATCCACCCTACTTGCAACAATAACAAACTCACCAACAAGTGGCACCTTACGCTTCTTATTATCAGAAATCATCATCACATCCACAAAGAGTCCTTACCTCTATGCATTACCAAAATGCTATGCAACAATAGTACCCCTCTCTTGTTTCTTACTATCAACAACAAGTAGCTCCCACTCAACACAAACAATCATCCAACTATCAATCCTTTTACAATCAACCAATGCACTCATATCCGACACAACCCGTTTATGATCCAACAATGGTAGGGCCCTCCTCATTATACCCACAACATTATCCATACACTCAATCCACTTTGACTCCCATGACTCCCATCAATAAAGACTTGGAAGAAGTAAAAGCCGCATTAAAGGACTTACAAGCTGGAATTGGAAAATAATCCTTCAAGTTTGAGGACATATGTCCTTATCCATTCGATCACTCCATCTCCTTGATTCCTTTTCCCAAACATTTTGAAATACTCAAATTTGATAAATACAAAGGAACCAAGGATCCTAGAGCTCATCTTCAAGAGTTTTATGCTCATTGCCAAGAGGTCATGCATAATGATAATTATCTCATCCGACTTTTTCCTAAAAGTCTACAAGGGATTGCCCTCAACTGGTGTATGGGTTTGGAAAAGGGATCTATTAAAACCTTCGTGCAACTATCTGAATAGTTTGTCTCTCACTTCTCTTTTAACCTGAGAAATATATTGACACACTTGATCTCCTCAAAGAAAAACAACGCGACGGAGAGACCTTTGCAAGCTACTTGCAAAGATGGCGTGCCTTGGCTAGTAGGATGAAATCCCCACCAACAGAAAAAGACATGGTAACATTATTTATTGAAAACTCCCACCTAGATATGGTGCATAATTTCCAACTCCACTGTATCACTACCTTTGCAGGACTTGTGGAGAAAGGCCCCATCTTAGAGCGAGCCCTTGCCGCAAGAGGACAAGTCAAACATTTCAATTCTAATAGAGAGAAATCCTTTGGGGATAAACCTCGTTATTGGAATAGAAATAAAAATGTTGTCAATGATGGTGTCACTGACACCAAACATGTCCAAGTGGCCACCACCATGCAAAGATATCCTCTCCAGCAACAACTATCTGTTCAGAACGCCATATCCGTCCCCCAAGGGGCACCACGACAACAAGCCAATCAAAATAACCAAGGGGGAAATAAACGATAGTTCACTCGGTTGGGAGAACCCCTTAGCACAGTGTTTAATAAGCTTCTTCAAGCCAATTACCCCATAACATATCCTATCACCAAACCCCTTGATACGTCTAAACCCAAGCCTGCTTGGTTTAAAGACAATGAATACTCTGAATTTCACAAAATTAAGGGACATACCTTGGAAAAATGTGAAGGCTTAAAAACCTACATTCAAGGTCTCATCAATCAAGGTGAAATCCAAGTAGATTCTAATGTAGCATCTTCATCCAATGCTCAATTACAAATATACCAAAATTCCTTTCCTAACCATAATCAGGGTCCTAGTATATCCAACTCAAATCTTGGACCTAGCAATGATAACAAGCCAAGAAACAGTACCAATAACATCAGCTACAAAGGTGTACCATACAATTATCAAGGTGTGGTTTCATATATAGAACAAGTGGAGCCATGTGTATCCATGATACATGTTAAGGGAAAAGATCCACAATGTGTTGTTACTACTCAACGAACCGCATCACAGTCCCAGTAGCATCTCCATCCACCCAACGACCATCCCCTAATTCCCAATATAACATCCTAGACCATCTAGGCAAGACTACAGCTCAAATATCCATTTTGGATCTGCTTAAGTTGTCTCTCGTACATCAAGATATCTTAACTAAGGCTTTGCAAAGCACACAAGTGCCTGATAATATTGACCCTACCCAATTTCAAGCATTGGTAGGCAATCTCTCATCCACCTATCAGTTAGCCTTTAGCCAAAAGGATATGCCACATCTTGATTCAAGCCACAACCGTCCCCTTCATCTCGAAGTTGGTGTCAATTGTCAAAAAGTAAAAAGGGTAATGGTAGATAATGGTTTAGCCCTAAATCTTTGTACATTAAAATTCATACAATAGGTTGGATACACCCAGGCTGATCTCAGAAAACAAGTTATCACCATAAAGGCCTATGATAATGCAGAGCGAGATTTTGAAGGAGTTATTTTCCTCCCTATTCAGGTGGGCCCCATTGTACAATACACTATGTGTCATGTTCTGTACCTTGAACTTCCATACAACATCCTTCTTGGTCGTCCATGGATTCATTCTATGCAAGTCGTCCCATCCACCTATCACCAATGTCTAAAGTTCCCATTTCAAGGAATGGAAGTCACGATACAAGCCGACGCTCAGCCTTTTGAATATTGTCGTGCCTTGGAAGCCTCTTTTCCACATTCACATTACTGCCTAGGAGTCGAAATGGGGGCATCCCCAACATCTGATCCTGTCCCATCCACCAATACACTAAACACTTCATCCTCACCATCATCCACACCTGCTTCCACCGTCACCAAGGTCCAGATCATAGATAAGGGATGTGGCAAATATGAAATGCATACCACACTCAATGTGGCAACCATGCCACCTTCACCCCGCACATATGGACAACCAATTATGCCGCTATCAAAAATGGAAGAAAAGACGCTTACCCTCACTTCCAAGAACATGGGGTCAACAACATCCAATGATTTGGGATCCCTCCAGGATCAAATGGACCAAGATATCAGTCAATGGGTTTATCGGGAGGAACCTAAGCCACCACGTCCTCTTATTGAATACTTTCAAGAATTCTATCCACGTTCCTCTAAGTTCATTGAAAAGTGTCATTACCAAGGCGGTGGCCTTGGTGCAAAAGAACAAGGAAAATGTCTGCCCATTGAAGCAATTACCATCCGACCAAGAAATTTGGGCTTGGGTTATGATACCAAATAGAAGGGTCTTGCAACATCCTCTAGCATTTCTAAGAATTTTAGTGTTGACAATGGTTCCCTCGAAGACATACCGGAGGAAGAGTCCATCATACACGCGTATGATGATTTGGAGCACATTGACCTCCCCGCCATGTTTGAATGCTTATCTGTTTATACCATAACTTTATCCCTTAAACATCCTGAGCTTATCAATCATGACCTACAAGGTAGTGCACCTGTTAGCACATTTCCCTCAAAGGATACCTACTTACATGTAATGGGATTGGAGGAAGATGAACGCCCTAATCACAAAAACAAAAAGAAACAAAAGAAAAATGGGTCGTCAAGTGAAAACCTCACCGAGGCGCTTTTTTACTATGAAAAAGTAAAAACAAAGGATGTATCTGACAGTGAAAACCTTAATACGGCACTGGAAGATGGGGACGTTCATCTTCCCCTTGTAGGAACACAATTATCTGAGCAATCTTCAATTCTCATTGAAGAAACACAAGAGGTGAATTTGGGGACAGAAGAAACTCCAAGGATCACCTATGTGGCCAAGTATTTATCTGAAGCAGAATATATCACCATTGTCTGAATTATTCATGAAGGGGTTATCAAATTTGCATGGGCTTACTCTGATATGCCTGGCCTAGATCCCAACCTTGTTGTACACCATTTGGATGTTCGTTCAGAGGCCAAACCTGTCAAGTAGAAGCTCTGAAAGATGCATCCGCAGGTGGGATTGTTGGTTAAGAAGGAACTGGAAAAGTTATTGGATGCTGGTTTTATCCGACCCATTGATTACTCTGATTGGATCTCCAATATAGTACCTATGGCTAAACCCAATGGAGACATTAGAATCTGTACGGATTTCTGAGATCTTAACAAAGCTTTCCCAAAAGATGACTTCCCCTTGCCTAGCATCGACATGTTAGTCAACATCACTGCGGGACACGAGATGCTATCTCTCATGGACGGCTTCTCTGGCTACAATCAGATCCAGATTGCCCCCGAAGATCAACATAAAACCACTTTTACAACACCTTGGGGTACTTTCTATTACAATGTCATGCCCTTTGGTCTCAAAAATGTGGGGGCAACATATCAATGGGCAATGACGGTTATATTCCATGACCTCATCCACATCATCATGGAAGATTATGTTGATGACCTATTAGAAAAATCTAGAACTAGAGAAGAACACCCTACCATTCTAAAACGGATCTTTGAGCGCTTAGAACAGTACAAGCTTCGATTGAATCCAAAAAAGTGTGTGTTTGGTGTCACATCAGGAAAATTGTTGGGCTTCATAGTTTCTCGAAGAGGCATCAAGGTTGACCTGGCTAAGGTGAAAGCTATCATGGATATGCCTCCACTGAGAAACCTGAAACAATTAAGGAGCCTCCAAGGGAAGCTGCAATCCATCCATCGGTTTATCGCCCAGCTTGTAGATAAATGTCAGTCATTCACCTATCTTCTCAAGAAAGACACCAACTTCAAGTGGAATCAACAGTGTTAGTTGGGTTTTGATATAATCAAAGTATACTTGGCCCAACCATAGATCTTGATGCCACCTATCCCTGGAAAACCCCTCTTGTTGTACATATCTGCCACATCATTTGCATTAGGGGCATTATTGGCATAGCATGATGACTCCTCAAGGGAACGGGTGATCTATTACATTAGCCGTACACTGGTTGGTTATGAACTCAATTATTCACCAATGGAAAAGGCATGTCTCACTATGGTCTTCAACACACAAAAGCTATGCCACTATATGCTTAGCCATCCTATAAAATTGATATCCAAAGTCGACCCCCTCAAGTACCTACTATCCAAGACAACCCTGACTGGTCGAATGGCTAAATGGATCATGCTCCTCAGTGAGTTTGATATAGAATATGTAGATAGAAATTCCATTAAAGGACAAGTAATAGCCGATCAGTTGGAAGATGCCCCATTAGTGGATGCTTATCCCATAGAAACTGAGTTTCTAGATAAAGGAGTATTTGCAGTCTCAGAAGCCACCACCTGGACATTGTACTTTGATAGATCACACACTCATAATGGATCAGGGGCAGGAATCTTGCTTATCACCCCCCAAGGTGACTACATACTGAAATCATTTAGACTGGCTTTTCCCTGCACCAATAACATCTCTGAATATGAAGCCCTTCTCACCTGCCTCAGAATTGCTGTTCAATGGCACATCACTCATTCGTAAGTTTTTGGTGACTCCCAGTTGGTCATAAAATAGGTCAATGATGAGTTTCTAACAAAATATGAAAAGTTGTTGCCTTACAAATGAATGGTGGATGACTTCAAGAAATATTTCACTACCATCCAATTTGAATAGATCCCGAGACTCCAGAATAAGGCAACAGATGCTATGGCTACCATTAGTTCTCTCCTCGACATGGCAAAAGATTGCACAAATTATCAGTTCCTAGTTGAGCAACTCTTAATCCCAACATATGATATCCCTGAGAATGACATGGTGTGTGGTATTATAGGTCCTGAATCCCCTTGGTACCATGACATTTACACCTACATTCATGACAACACCCTCCCGCCTGACCTCACGAGAAACCAACGCAAATCATTTATCCAACACACTGCCCATTACACCATCATTGATGATACACTTTATCGACGTGGATATGATGGAACTCTCCTCCATTTTTTAGATGAAACTGAAGCCCACACGTCATTAACAGAAGTGCATAGCGGTATTTGTGGGGCCCATTCTAATGGTATGGCCCTAGCCAAACGGATTCTCAAAGCAGGATATTATTGGCCCACAATGGAATAGGATGCTTGTGAGTATGTCAAAAAGTGTCTTCCGTTTCAATAACATGTGGATCTGATTCACGCTCCAGCACAAGACCTCCAACCCATCACGACACCTTGGTCATTTTCACAATGGGGTTTCGACTTGATTGGCAAGATCTACCCTCCATCTTCTAATGGACACACCTTTATCATCACAACCACTGAATACTTCACCAAGTGGGTGGAAGCCATTCCACTCACTCAAATCACTAGTGTTCAGATCTCTAAGTTCATTCTCTACCATATCCTCTGCAGGTATGGTATCCCCTCTGCCATCATCACCGATAATGGAAATCCATTCAAAAATAAGTGTATGAAGATCCTTTGTGACACATATCATATCCAACATTGTTGGTCCACTCCCTATTACCCCCAAGGTAATGAACAGGCAGAAGCAACCAACAAAACATTGATCAAAATCATTAAGAAGATGGTCAATAGCACTGGACATGATTGGCACCTCCATATCCATCCTGCTCTTTGGGCATACCATACATCCATCTGCACCCCTACCGGTGCTACTCCATACTCTCTTGTCTATGGCACTGAAGCCATCTTTCCAATCAAATTTGAAATCCCCTCACTCTGAATCTCCCTCAAAAATCTCATCACTGACAAAGACACCCGAGTGGTGCGCTTGGCATAATTGGAATTGTTGGATGAAAAATGGGTCAAGGCTTATAAACATCTACAAGCCTATCAACACCGACTCAAAAGGAGCTACAATAAGAAAGTCCGCCCTCGCCAATTCAATGTTGGTGATTTGGTCCTAAAAGAGAATTAGCGGAATTAGCAAGATCGAGAGAAAAATGGTAAGTTTGAAGCAAATTGGTTGGGCCCTTATGTCATCACCATGAAGTATGGTTCGGGCACCTACAGGATCTCCACCCCTGAAGGTGAGCCCTTTGAGGAACCCATCAACATCATGCACCTAAAGAAGTTCTACACTTAGGTCAGCTGGGGTATCCTTCCTGGTAAAAGTCAAAAATACAAATAAATCAAATAAATCCAAAAATAGTAAAGAGAAATAATCCATCCTATGGTGAAAACCACCCATGTGAGGCACCTTGGATACGTACGATTGGTGAAAACCTGGCAACAAGCACCTCTTATGTAGGGCTTAATCATTATCTACCTTGCATCTTGGTTACTTTATGGCTTATCTGCCGATTCCTCAATCCCCAAATCCTCCCATCCGCTTGCATCACCTCGCGTTTGGTATATTCTGGTTGAGCATTGGATGATCGTCATTCGTTATCCAACATCCTGAGCTTATTATCCTAATCTAAGCTTGTATCTCCTTCATCTTTGTCTCCATCTGGGTCTCACCGTGTCTCCTTTTGAACTATGTTGCCCCTGCGCTTGCACGTAGGCAAGGTTGATCATTTGATCCACCCCCGGGGTTTCTCTTTGTCTTCTTTTGTGGTTGGTCTATCCGATCATTGTCCTCCATCATCTACCATCATCACCCTCTTTCCACTTTTATCATCATCTCCTCTTGAACTATGACACCTCTGCACTTGCAAATAGGCAAGGCTAATCTTTGATCGGCCCCCGAGACATTTTTTCCTTCATCATCTGTCCTCATGGTCCACTTTTTGATCTTGTCCATCCTCGTTCTTTTCTCATGTCCGAACTACATTGACCATGTCCTTGCACGTAGGCAAAGTTGATCTTTTGATCTGCCCCCAGGGCTTGTGTTTGTCTTGGTCATCCATCAGTTTCCATCAGTCCAGTTTTCACTCTTTTATCGTGGTCTTTTCCTAAACTACGAGGGCTCTGCGCTTTCACATAGGCAAGGTTCATATTTTCATCAACCCTCGAGCCCCTAGGTCTTTAGGTTGTGTCTCATCCTCTTATTGTCTTGTTGTTAGGTATGTCCCTATCATCGTTGATTCTTCACAAACAAGATCTCCTCGTATCAAGAAATTTGCCCAATGACAATCATCCCGCGTCATCTAGGTCACTTTAGCTTAGTCTCCATCATCGGTCTTAACAAGATGCATCCTTCCTAATAGACCACATCAACCCCATCCATCCTTGGGATCTTATGGCAAAGGACGCTTGTAATTGATTACGATCTTTTGGTACTTTTAGATTTTGTTTATCATTTGAGCTCCCTATAATCACTAGTCAAGATCGTCATGATCCTTCATATTGTGGTGTGTTTTTCCTAGTTAACATAGGGACATCTCTTGACTATTGTTGCTTTCTACTAGGATTCCCCACATGGTACCCACCGAGATTCCTTTCAGATCCTGTGTTATGTGGGGGCATCTCTTTGTGTTTGTGGTTATCCCAATACCTGGCCCGACCAAAGTCATCGCGACTTTGGGGTATTGGGATATCCTTCTTGTTTGTCGTGTTTGTTTCATGCATTAGACATTAATCCATCTTGGTTTACATACCCTAATGCCTGATGTCTTATGCTATAGTAAAATTCAGTGCTCTAAAGGATGGCAAACTGCATTCATGTTGCATTTCATCTCATTGCATATTCCCCCCTCATCCTATCTTGCTCCTACATCTATGACTCATGCTTTTGGTTGTGCAAACCTTCATTCACTCTTACTAACTTTTCTTCTCAGGATCCTTATGATCTTTGACAAGTACTGCAACCCACACACCCTACACATATCACCTACCCATTTATCCATATTGCATACATTCATTAAATTCATTTATCCATTTATAATCCATGCATTTATCCATATTGCATCCGTTCATTAAGTTCACCCATTTACATTAGGTTCATCCTTTACATTAGTTCATTTATCCATTTACATTAAGTTCATTTACCCATATTACATCATTTACATCCGTGCATTTATCCATTTAAATTAAGTTCATTTATCTTATTGCATTAATTCATGTCAGTTCATTCACTTCATTATGATCATTCATTCATACATGCATCATTAATAGGCCCATATTACTTACATCATTACTATAATTGCATTCTCATTCATAAATCATTAACATTATCCCTAATCACACATGCATAAGTAAAACATTCACATCATAAAACAACATCCATATCACCACAAACACATCATATACATATGCATAACATACATCAACTATCATAGGAACATCAATAAAACATCATATGCATACCATACATCACCAAAATATGTGGCATATTATCAATGGGGACCATCACATATCATCATCATAATAATAATACAATATGTATATCCAAAATATGGTCACACATACTCACCTCCATATCATGCTCAAAATAAGGTGCATCTGAAAATATGCACTACACTACCATCTGGTACCTGTCAAAAACACCTGTATCCTATCACCTTTCCTCTACCTGTCCTAAGCTGCCCACACCTAGCCTTTGAGAAGACTCAGGTATCGGTCCCCTATATGTCAAAGTCCCTTGAGACTCACGCCCTGGGGTCCCAAACCGAGAAGGAGTCGGCTGAAAGTCACTGTATCCTCTCGTTCGTATCCCTAAAGACTTGGATGGTGCCGGCATCTGAGGTATCTGCCTAACATACTACGTTGTACACTATGTTGGGTCGAGCACTACCTGCTCATACGCACACCTCCAGTACACTGCCTCTTGCATATACTCATCTCTCTACCCAGCCTAGTACTGAGTGGCATTTCGCTCATGCCTGTACCTATCCCGCTCTCTACTCATGGCACGTCGCTACTCCCATGCCTCCTATGCCACTGTCAGTAGTCATATCTACTCTGCGGACCTCTCCCTCTCTGCCCACATAGTCTCTAGCACTATCTCATCACCCTACCCTCGGCGTGCCTACATCTGTGTTGTATCCCTCTCATCGTTCTCTATTTGGCCCACCGTGAGTCTCTCTGGAACTGCAGGATCTGCAACTGTCTCCATAAACTATCTCTATCCCCCTATAGTGCCTACATCTATACCTGTACATGGTCCCTCTCCCCCTGTAATACCTACATATGTACCTATACATTGTCCCTCTCCCCCTATACAGCCTGCACCTATCCCTGTGCACTCTCTCTCTCCCGCTGCACCGTCTCTAGTCCGACCTCTGCAACCTCGAGTCTCACCCTCATCTCCTCTATAGATGCCTCTACTGAAGATACCCTCTCGTGTAGTGCTATCCTCTCCTCCTGAAATCCTACCACCTGAAGTCTCAGTGACTCCATCTCCCCCCTCCTGCTGACTTTGACTGACCTCGCATTTGAGCAACTGTCATCGCTGCCTCTAGTCTGTCTCGATCCGATGTCGCCTGAGCCAGCTCCCCCCATACTCTCTCCATCCCTACTCGCATCTCATCCCTCTCCCTCTCAGCCACTTGAATATCGATCATCAGTCACCCCACAACGCGATCAAACACTATCATCTCTGTCTCCTTCACCCTCTCAACCTCTGCCTCTGCCCTCCTCAACTCCTCCTCTAGCACGAATATCCTCGCTTGGGCCCCTCTCAGTAACACCACCGAATCATCCACTATAGCTGCAGGTACTATGGCTAAGGGCTCCATCACCTCCCCCTCTCTCTCCTCCTACATCGGCTCTGCTTAACATGCCAACCGAATTCTCCACGGCTATCCTCTCCTCCCCACTCTCATCAATCTCTACGGCTCCCCTCTAGACTACCTCTCCCCCACCCCCTGCTCAACTAGATGGACTCTCCTTTGTCGACTACTCTCAGGCCTCTCCTTGGGCTGTCCTCTAACATCCATCACCCTCTCTACCTCCTCCTGCGGATCTCTGGCTCTCACATCCACCTGCGGCTCTAGGGCTCTCCCCTCCTCCTACTCAACTCTCACCTGCACCCACCTCTGCCGCACTCTACCACCAATCCCTGGATGAGCAGCCCTCCCCTCCACCACTCGAAGCATCTCCACCTCTGGCTCACTCTCCAATCTCACCACCTCCATCTACTCCCCCCCATCCCTGCCTCTCATGCCTCCATCACCTCTACCATAGCTCTCCTCGCCCTCCTCGGCCGTCGACTCCTCCTAACTCTACCCCTCCTCATCAGTTGATCTCCCAGGACACCCTCCTCTGCACCACCACTCTCATGTCCCTCATCCTCCTGTCCACCCTACTTCAGCTCCCCCTCATGTCCCTCTTCTTTCTCATCCTTTGGCCCCCCCTCTGTGACTCCCACGGCAAGCACCTCTGGTGTAACCCTCTCCCAGCGGTGGTTGTGAAACCATCGATCATATTGATCTGTCACTCCAGCATCCTCTGGACCCTCCCACCTCCCTGGATAGGGCACCCCACCTACCATCGCCCACTCCTCCCTCATGCCCTTCACTGACAATGTCGCCCCCCAAGGTACCTCTTTGGTAAGCCAACGAAACATAATCGGCACTCCTGGAATGTCGTGCACAAGTCCAAACTGACGCGCCACTTAGTCTGGATGATGCATCTCCAATATGTGCCCCGAGCTCCCAATCAAGAAACATCTACACATAAAGAATCCTCGCTATCTCCCCTCCTTGGTCCTCCATCCTCTAAACTACCAAAACATGTATGGCTGCCATATAATGTCCTCCCCCCGTAAATCATCAAACACTCTCCTCCACCGCTCCACCTCTCCCTGTGTCTCATACTGTAAGATGCAGCCCCTGGCTGCCCCGAATTGTCACACCAATGGCTCTCTCTCATCCAAGTCTCCTCTCCTGATTGCTATAGGCCTCGTCACCATGATGTGTGTCCATCCCCATACCTACAGTAGTGTCCAGTGCGTCAAGCTCTACACCCCTTGATAACAAATCACGTGCATGTCCCAGTATAACTGGGCCAATACACATGACCCCCAAGAAAACTGCCCATCCCTCCACTCAACAATATGTCGAATCACCCCCATGGACTGTAGGCTGCAAAAGCGCCTACTCTGATCTAGCAACAGAATCCCGCTAATCAAGCAACATAGAAACAATGGTAATGTCGGCACCCCCAGGGATAGGCATCAGTCTACATCCAACCTCCCCCTCTCTATCGAAAAGTCATCTCGCCCAAATAACGCCATAATGGTCTCATCTAATTGAGCTCCTCTCAACTCCTCCTTGCACACTAACCATCCCGCTATCGGTAACCTCAGGATCTGCCACACATCCTCCAGTGTCAGTCATCTCTCCTGTCAGCAAATGAAACGTCAACGTGGCCAAGCTTCACCTCTCTATCAGGGCTATCAACATCGCCCAATGAGCCCTCATCTCAGGAAACTGCACTAAGTGCAGTAACCTCACCCACTCCAAAGCTGCATAAACCACTCTGGTCATCACCTCAATTAATGTCGCCAATGCCTCTGGCCTCCACTCATGAGTCCGCAATCTACCAAAATCTTGCAAAAAATTTATCCCCCTTATCAAAATTCTTTGTCACATTCCTTTGCCACCCCTTTCTTTTTCTCTCTTCCTCTCTCTTTTTTCTTCTTCCTATCTTCCTCTCTCTCTTTCGCCCTTGCCCTTGGCCTGCCAGAGCGGACCCGCCCACGGCTTGCCAGGGTGGATCCACCCCCTGTAGCGGGGTGGATCCGCCCTCGGCCTATTAGGGCGGATCCGCCCCCTGCAGTGGGGCGGACCCGTCCTGGCCGGTCTATGGCTTGTTGGGGTGGATCCACCCCCTACAGTGGGGCGGATCCGCCCTCGACATGTCAGGGCGCATCCGCCCCCTGCAACGGGGTGGACCCTCCCACGGTCGGTTGAGGTGGATCCACCCCCTGCAGTGGGGCAGACCCGCCCTGAGCCAGGGAGGATCCACCCCCTACAGTGGGGCGGACCCGCCCCGCATCGGGGAGGCCCCGCCCCCTGGGCGGCGCCGCTAGCCTGCCCCCCCCCCCGCCTGGGTGGCACTGCCGCTACCCACGGTGGCGTGGCCAAGGCGGTGCCTATCCGCCCCCAGCCGGGACAGACTTGCCCCACCACAGGGCAAACCCGCCCGCGGCCAGAGCGGACTTGCCCCGCCGTGTGGTGGATCCGCCCATCGGGGGGCATATATGCCCCCCAACAACAATTTTTCTTTTCCCCCCCAAACACTATTTTTTTTTTTTTAAAATTCTATTTTATTTCCTACCCATTTCTTCATTTTCTCCCACCCACAAAACCCATATTTCACATTTTTCGTAAAATATTTCAAAATACGTTAAAATTTCAAAATAATGCATGAGGGGTTTTGTCGCTTACCTGGCGGGGCTCATCCTGCTATCTGTACGACCGTCGAACCTCATCTATCTGGTGGACGATCTCGATGTCATTATCTCCCGACATCTTCACTCCTCATCTGCTTGCTCTCTCTCTTCTTCTCTCAACTACTACAGTGCAAATGAGGTGAGGTAATTTTCAAAATTACATTATATTCACTTTTAAAAGATATTTTTACCTTTTATTTACCCTTTTATTCCTCTAAATAATCTTTTCCCTTCCCGGGGCCACCATTTGCACCCCGTTTGTTCGATCGACTTCATTCAAAAGAAAAATTTGCCTAGTTTTTCTCCCTCTTTCCAACTATACCATTCATTTCTTTTTATCGAGATGTTGCCCAGGACCCTTCTTTTTCCCTCGTCACCCTCTCGAGGGGGCATACCCTTCACATTTCCCAATTTTCCTTGCCATAGTCAATCTCTTATAGGATTGGGGCATCTTCATCCATTCCTCAAAAGTTTTCGTCTTAGATCCTCTTCCCCACACTGGGGCATCATTTTTTGATTAATTCCTCTATAGACTCATCTGCACTTTCTTTTATTCGAAACACAGTTATTCTAACGGTACTTCGAAGAGGGGAAAAATGTAGACATCCAAATTTGATCACTTCCATATGATCAAAATCGTCTACTTTATTCATCCATTTCATTAATAGTGATTAAATAATTTATTTAATCATTATTTCATTTTCTACCTAAGGTTCTTAAAGTATGTCATTAAATAAATTGAATACTTTACCTTACCCCCTTTCCTTCTCTAAATTAAATAAACATGAAAAATTATTTAATTTGGTCATTTAACCTATTTGGATTAAAACCAATTTTTAATTCCTCTTTTTCTCTCTCCTTGTCACATTCTCCATAACCCTCTTCTAATCCAGATTAAATTAATTAGTCTGTTATTAGGATGTGCACCACTTAATCAAGATTAAGTGTCACATCCTCCATAATCTCCCACTTGCCTCTAATCCCTCATTAATTATCTTAATCATGTGTTTGCACAACCTTAATC
>CM021105.1:420810602-420823967 GCA_007115665.2 Sequoiadendron giganteum
AGCAAAGCTTCTAGGGTACATAGTTTCAAAGAAAGGTATTGAAGTAGATCCCGCCAAGGTCAAGGCTATTATGGAGATGCCACCACCTAGAAACATCAGTCAAAATACCACATAAGAATGTCTCTTTCAAATGGGATGAAAAATGTGAAAATACTTTCAATCAACTAAAGAAATATTTGATGTCTCCATCAATACTGGTGTCGCCTACAGAAGGAAATCCATTATTAATTTATATAGCAACAATTGAGATTTCATTGAGTGCTCTATTGGCACAGGAAGATCCTAGGGGAAAGGAACGGGATATTTATTATATCAAAAAAAATTGAATGGTTATGAGATTAATTACACATTCATTGAGAAAGCTTTTTTGGTGGTAGTATTTTGTACTCAACATTTGTGCCATTATATGCTAACTCACATAGTTAAACTCATAGCTAAGATTGATCCACTAAAATACTTACTCAGCAAAGCTTCTTTAACAGAAAGGCTAGCCAAATGGGTTATGATCTTGAGCGAGTTTGATATCTAGTATGTAGATCAAAGAGCCGTCAAAGGACAAGTGATAGATGATCAGTTAGCTGAAGAACCTCTACCAAATGATCATCTAATGAGAATTGAATTTCTTGATGCAGATGTTCTTACTATCACACCACAACAATGGATGTTATATTTTGATGGATCCTACCAGAAACATGGATTAGATGTTGGAATCTTATTTGTCACACCTCAAGGGCATACCATTCCAAAGTCCTACATACTCATCTTTCCTTGTACAAATAATGTAGCTGAATATGAGGTATTAATTATTGGCATCAAAGTAGCAGTTGAATGGAATATCATAGAGTTGCAAGTATATGGAGATTCACAACTGGTCATTAATCAGGTAAATGATGATTATTAGATAAAGGATGACAATTTGCTACCATATAAGAAAATGGTGGATGATTTCAATAAGTACTTCATCGAGATCAAATTTGAATAGATACCAAGGGCAGATAACAAAGTTTTTGATGCAATGGCAACAATTTCTTCTCTCTTGTAGATACTGCAAAAGAGAAGATGTTATGAGTTTATGGTGGAACAAATGTCTAATCTCACGTATGAAAATTTTGAATCCCAAGTGATATTCCATATCATTAACCTTGAAACCCCCATCTATGGGGAGATCTATTCTTACTTGAAAGACAACACCCTTCCTCCCAATCTTTCCCAAAACCAAAAATGAAACTTCATTCAACCAGTTGCACGACATACCTTGATTATCTACATAATTTACCATCAAGGTCTTGATGGTACTCTCCTACTGCTTAATGAATCTAAGATAGCCTTGTATAAGATTCATGAAGGTATCTATGGAACTCACACAAGTGGTCTAACTTTAGCAAAGAAACTCCTTCATTTGGGGTATTACTGGCTGAATATGGAGAAGGATTCTTTTCATTATGTAAAGAAATTCCAAAAATGTCAAATCCATGACAACCTTATACATGCACCAGCACAAGAACTAAAACCCTTTACATCAACATGGCCTTCTTATCAGTGGGGACTGGATCTGGTAGGTAAAATTTTCCCTTCTTCATCTAATGGACATAAATTTATCATTATAGAACCTGAGTACTTTACAAAGTGGATTGAAGTTGTACCCCTAACCATGTTCACAGCAAAACTAATCTCATCCTTTATCTTAAATTACCTTATGTGTCGGTATGGTATTAATCAATCCATTATCACCAATAATGGTAGACCTTTTAAGAATCAGGATGTCTAAGAACTATGTGAGAAGTTTCATATCCAACACCATACTATCCTCAAGGAAATGGCCAAGTAGAGGCCTCAAACAAAACTATTCTGAAAATCTTAAAGAAAATGGTCAATGATGTTGGACGTGATTAGCACGTTCAACTGAATCCTTCTTTGTGGGCACACTAAACCAGCACTAGAACACCTACAAGAGCTACACCATATGCCCTGGTATATGGATTAGAGGCCATTCTACCTATTGAGGTTTAAATACCATAACTCTATGTGTCACTAAAAGGGATCGTTTGAGATGAGGACTATCGAGTGTCTAGACTTTAGGAGTTGGAACTGTTAGATGAGTGTTGTCAGCAAGTTCTGGGTCATTTGAAAGCATATCAATAGAGGATGTCTAGAAGCTACAATCATAGAGTCAAACCAAGGGCATTTCAGGTTGGTGACTTGGTATTAAAGGAAAACCCTCGCAATCAACAAGATCATGAAAAGAAGGGAAGGTTTGAACCAAATTGGCTAGGTCCCTTCATCATCATATCAGTCTATGGATCAGGAGCTTATCAATTGTCTACACTTGAATGGGAATTTTTTGATGAACCTATCAACAGTATTCATCATAGAAAGTTCTATACTTGAATTATCCAATGCACAGATTTTTTTTTTTGCAAAAGTACAAAAAAAATCTGAAAATTTGAAAAAGTGCAATAAAAACAAGTAGTGAAAACTTGGTAACATACGCTATTTGTGATAGAATATTTGTTCCATTTATTTGAAAACATCTTGGTTGTTCGCTTTCACCATCATTCTGCTTATCATCGAAGAACCTCATGTACATATCTTGGCAATGTTTTCGTGTCTCACCCTAGCTTGGAGGCAAAATCTTGAACTCACTGGGGGCAATAAACTATGGGCTTAAACAAACTGACAAACAATAGTATGAAAAATGTAGAAAATACAATGATCATAGGGAAACTCAAAATTGAACAATCGACAACCATCAGAAGATCAAACTATCCAAATCAAATAGCTTAAATCAATCAAATCAAATCTAAATGGAAGATATTCTTTTGAATCATGATTTTCCCGCTTTAGCTTGAATGTTCAAGTGTTGTACTTTGATTTTTGTTATCATATCTTTTGAGAAACTTGATGATGTATTGAACTAGAGAAGCAAGGAAGGATTTATGATTTTTCTTTGTCTTTTGTCTATGAGTTAATCATTATTCCTATGTGAATTGTTGTGAGACGTGCTCTACCAAGTATCACTAATGACATTCATAATTTACATAGGAAAATGATTGATTCTTGTCTATTTTATGCAAGAAATGCTCAAGTCATCTCGGTTTAATTATATCTAGATGCTTGTGTTAACTTGCAATATCAAAAATCATGAAAGTAGTACCTAGGTCATCATGGTCTAAATTATACCATCGATGCTTGTACTCACTTTCAACATTTCAAAGGCTCAATGATGATTAAAAGCACGCTAAATGGATTGTTAAGATGAAAAATTTTGCATATGTATATTTGCATACTTAAATTAGATTGCATTCATATTAGCTTTGCATCTGTAGAATAGATTGTTTCGAGGTTGGCAACAATTTTTTTTTTTTTAAATTATCTCTATCATTTAATGGACTGAGTATACTTGACGTTAACAAAAACATTAGCATTTTCATTTCTATGGCACATATTAGAATGCAATATAAATTTGATCGTATATTTACATTATCATATCATTCATTCATTCATACATCACATAATATATTTGCATTGGCAAAATATCAAAAAAAAATCATGCATATAGTGGCATTATCATTGACATTATCATATCATACATTTTTCCATGCATTAGATCATACATATTTGCATCAAAAAACATCAAAAAAAAAATTACATTACATATCATTTGCATCATCATAAATCCATTTCATATCACATTCACATCATTTATAATGCATATAAAATCATTATCCAAGCATCACATATCATTCGCATCATCGCATTCATCTCTTGACATATTCATATTAACATCATTTTACCATTACATCCATACATCATAATTTCATTAGTGCATATTCATAACATCATAATCATATAAGCATCACATGACATATAGAATATGGAAACTAAATGCATATATCATAGACAGCCATCATGAAATCATATAGAGCACATATAGATCAAGAATTTGCCACATATCATATAAATCTCAAAAATCATAATGTCAAGTATATAATGAAGTCTGAATAAATGTCAAGAGATACAATATAAAAATGGTAGTGAGTCAAAATCTGAGTGTACATCATCAAATGTCTCAAAAATACATCAAGTACGATCAAATGGAGCTATGAAGTGCTCCCACCAGACCTCATTGGTCTTGTCAGGCCTCCTGCAGCACCACCTGATGGACCTACACTAGGTGCACCTGTACCTAGGTCTGCACCTAGATCTTTGTGTGGTAGCTATGTCACACCCATGCTGGTGGTCTGAGACTGGCTACACACTGATCTGAACTGTGCATAGCTCACCCGCTGCTCAACAGGCACTACCTCATGGTATCTCCCTCTATAATACTCTACCTCCTAGGTAGTATGATGAATCTCTCAGAGATAGTCTATTGTGGATGTCCCCTCACCCACTCTTTGTAGTCTCTCAACCATATCCTCTGCCTTCTCATATCATTGTCTCATGACATCCCTCTCAGTCATCAAAGTAGCTACCTAAGCCTATTCCTGTGCTAACAATGCTTGCACCTATGCTAACTGACCCTGCAATGTGTGAACCTGCACTTGTAAAGTAGTTATCTATGTTTGTTGCTACTACAAGGGTAGTCCAATCTGCACACATTGTTGTTTCATAGCCACTAAAGACCTCCTCTGTTGAGGCACCATGATGTCCCTAACATCAAATGTTATACCGCCACCACCTCCTCCTCCACCATCTTTGTTGTCATCATCTCCATCATCATCACTTCTCTTTGCCTCCTCCTTTTCCATCTCCTCCTTTGCATCTCCATCTCTCCTCCTCTACCTATGACCATGTACGACTGACCTCTCCTCCTCATCTAATGGGGACACTGGCTCATCTAGTTTGGAGATCCATTGGAATGGATGTTTTTGATGGGTGTTTAAGCACTTCTCAACACAGATAATGTATAGGTGCATCACCTATCTTTAAAGGAAATCTCCAAAAACGAGTTACTGAAAATCACCCCAAGGTCTCTCGGGTGTCAGGTCATTACTTGCTTGGAATGTCTCAATTGTTTTAATGTGGTCTTGTTGGTAATCATAGGGTAGACTTATAGAAGTTAAACTAGAGAATAATTGGTTCTTTCAATGGAGTTCTTAAGATGGGAAGTTACTGCATAATTTTTGTAGGTTCAAACAGCAGTTTGAAACTCCTATTTCAACTTTAGATTTGGCTTTACAATGTGCAATGAACCTTGTTCAAATTCACTATTTTTATTTTTATTTTAAAAGGGAAGGGAAGAGAAGAAGTTCCTAGACCTAAAAGTTGTAAGGAACATTGATAATGGAGGACCCTACATTGGATAGCCTTCCCAAAACAAAGTTCCACTTAACCAAATTAAATTACAGTCTCATGAAACTTGTGCAATCTTCTAAGGTTTGTAGATTCTCAACCTTTCATTCACCATAAAGCATGAAAAAGAGATATAATTTAAGTGAAGCATTCATATAATGTTCAGAACAACTTTACATTGTAGTTTATCATCAATAAATAGTAAAAATCATGAACAAGGAAGGGCATCAACACAACAGAATTCTTCAAAACCAATGAACAACATGAACTAATCTACTAACTAATCTACTAAAGCATATAAGAATACATAGAACAAAAAATTTAATCTACTCAAATTCACCACATATGAGAAGAAGAATCATGCGACATGAAGTTGGAACTCAAGAATCCACCAAATCAATGAATTTCTATTAACATTCCAGAGGCATGTCTTTACAACAACTCAACTCTCTCTAAAATGAGAGGATACCCCCTATTTATAGTTTTCCAAAAGAAAAATGAATGGCCAATATTTAATCTCATTATGTGGCCAAGATTCACTAAAAATTAGGGTTTCATCTACCCCCAAATATAAACCAAATTTTAAAATATATTTTATCCTCTAGTTTATTTTGTCTTCTTGTGGGGTAGCACTGTAGCTCTTTTGTCTTCTAGCTGATTTCCTTTTGTTGCAGCTACACTATGAGGAATTCATCATCTATGATAGGCTTTCTAGCCTCCTTTTGTAATGTGGCATACTCGACAAATTTTTTGATCAATACTTGGAGCTTATCCCACTCCAATATATCAGATTGAAGAATCTGGAACGATAGTTTCTTTGACCGGTCTATCATTTGTTCCCAATTCTTTAGGCACTTGGGCGTTGCCTTGGTCATTTGTTGAGATTGGATAGAAGCATTAGTGGTGAAGTCCATGAAATCTATTGTTAGCACATCTGATGTCCCTTTCTCCATCTTTTCATGGAAGTGCGGCCTGATTTAACCTGCATCAAGCTTGAGGGTCGGTATCTTGTAGTCTGTCATCAGCTTGAGATAATCCTTCACATCAGCCCTATGTTCCTTGGTCCATTCTAAATCGAGCTCTATCTCATGGAGCACATGCTCCAGGACTTCCTTTCCGTTATCCAAGCTCATCTTCCATGTTTCAATAAGACATTGATTAGCTTTTTCCAGACCCAGCTCTTTTTCCCATAATTTTTTTGGTATCTTGAGGATGGCTTCAAGCTTGGGAGAAGTAATCCAATATAGCTCTGTGAAGCAATGGCAGGTCTTTTCAGAATCCTCCAATTATTTTTGCAAATCCTGGAACTTTGTCTATTATCCTAACGGTGTGACCAATTCCCATATCTCCATTAAATATTACGTGTTGAAACCAATCCTCAGTGGAATTGGACCAATTCTTTCTTTTCTCTAACTTCTCCATGTGATCTTTTGACACTAGCAGCGAAAATGTGAATGATGTTTTGGTAGCTCCTCTATAAAAGACCATTGTTGTATGCAGGCAGTAAGATCTGCCACTTGTGCTTTTAATTCCTCCTTAGAGGACTGATCTTTATTCATTTGATGGATAATTGTAGCCATAGAACCCTGGATTTGATCAATATTTTCTTCCCTTGTATCCATGCCCAAGTTGATGGTGGAGACATTGTAACTTAGCCCTTCTTCTTTTTCTATCATAGGGGTGGCAATTTGAACTATTCAAGATCTCGATGCATCCATTGTGATAAGTGACCTGACCTTTGGCTTCTTTTCTTTCTTAGATCCTACTTGAGCTCATGCCAGGATTACCTCTAGTCATGCCTTGGGATCCATGACCGTAGGAGTCTTCTTTTGTATTTTTTTCTCCAACGACGCACACATTGGAGATCTAACTTTTTGTGATTCATGATCACCTTCTTCTCTCTAGATATGCTGGATCTCCTCCTCTCCATGATCTAAGGCTTCCTTTTCTATTTTATCTTCATCCTTCTCATCTAAATCTTGGATGAATATATCATCTTCTTCTTCCTTGGGGCTATTCTCCCCTTCACGTACCTTTTCTTCTTCTTCATGCCTAGGTTCCGTATGGTGTTCTGCCTTAGGGATTTTCTTTGTTTCAACCTCCTCTTCAGGCTTATCTTCTTCTCTAGTTTTTTCTTCTTTCTTTTCCTGCTCATCCCTCTCGAGAGGTACTTATTCTTGATAATCAAGGCTCACATATGTCTCCCTTGATGGAGGCTCAGTAGACAACTCTATATATTTATTTGCTTCTTTCTCTTCTTCAATAGACTACCCCTCTGTTTCCTCTCTAATATTTTTGGGTTGCTAGGGAAAATCTTCTTCAATATCTGGGTCAGAGGATTCTATTACATTCTTGTCTCTATCATCCTCAACATCTTCCTCTTCTAAGGATTGTGACTTTTCCTCTTCCTCATATACCACTTCATCGATGACTAGGTATTGGTATTTTGGATGTGCATGGTAGTCATCCTTAAAGGGATCCTCAGGTTCATCATCCTTTTCCTGTTTGGTTGTCTCCCTTTCTCACCTCTCCAACTCTTTTGATATTTGCATCATTTCCTCCATTTTGGGGGGCTCTATTATAGGAGGGGCGGAGAGACCGAGAACAATTTGAGCTAAGGTAGTCTGTACTATAGGGTTTGTGAACATTCCAGAAAGCTCCAAAGGAATATTTTTCATCTACTTGGTGAAGGTCTCTAGAAGAGTGAGAGTGGGCATAGTTGGGGCTGAGGCTAAAGGTACCATAGATGAGGGTGATACTAGGGAAGAGGAAAGTAGGGAAGTGGTGGTGGGGGAAGATTCCCTCACCATGATGAGCATTATGGGTGTGGTGGAGGCAAGGTGAATTGAGATGTCCACCACAGGTGGGGAAGAGACAGCCAATATCTGAGACACTGAGGGAGGAGTGATGGTAGAGAAAATGGTGGAAGTGGCAAGGATAGAGGAAATAAGTGGTGATTTATGTTGCTTGATCTCTTCTTCATCTTCTCCTTCATGTACTGGGCCTCCTGAATTATCGGCATCTCAGAGAATCCACCAGATTTCTTTTCTTTCTTCAAGGTCTCAGCCACTAATAGCTTCCTCAAGTACACCTTGTGCTTCGGTTGGCGCTCTGACACTTCCTTTTTTTTGATGTGTTTTTTATGCACTTCTCAACATAGGTAATGCATAGGTGTGTCACCTCTCTTGAAAGACAAACTTCCACAATCAAATTGCATAACACTATCCCAAGGTCTCTAATGTTAGGTCTTGATAGTGCTTGGAATATCTCAGTTGTTTCATGTGATTTGCTGGAATCACAAGGCAGTATTATAGATGAGTCACAAAGTGGGGAATTTGGATCTAAAAATGGAGTTCTTAAGATGGGAGAGTTGTTGTGTGTTTGCTACAGGTTCAAATAGCAGTCTTGAACTCCATTTCAACATCAGATTTAGCTTTATAATGTGCAATGAACCTTTCTTAAGGTTACTTATTAAAAAAAGGGAAAAAGAGTAGGAAAGAGAGTAAGTTCCTGGACCTAAAATGATGAATGAGCAGTGATCATTGAGGCTACTATAGTAGACAAACTCCATAAATTGGGTTTTGCTTGGCCAAGAGGATCCTACAGTTACACAAAACCAGTGCAATCTTCTAAGGACTATAGATTTTCAGATTGCATACACACATCATGAACATGCAATTGAACTAGGTTGCAACAATAAAGTAAGGAAGCCCAGGCTAACATTGCACAATAGCTTGTCATCAACAAGTGTCAAAAGTATGGGTTGGAAATTCATCAAATATAGTAGCAGAAAACACCATCATCACTTTCATTCAAGAAAGTGACTACTAAACTAATAGGAAAGTAGAACCATGCACACATAATGAGAAAACTCAAAAGTAAACACCCATAAATCATGTAATTTTTCTTTCTATTGCTGCAGAATTCTTTTACACCAGCTCTTCAACCCTTTACAAATAAGGGGAAGACCCTTATTTATAGTTTACCAAAGCCTGAATGAATAGCTAGGATTGAATTACATTGTGTGGCCCAGATTTGATTATATTAGGGCTTTACCTACCCCATAATATTCAGCAATTTAAAATACATCTTTTGTATTTTCCCTATTTTGTCTTTTAGTGCCCAGGTGTTGTAGCAGTTTTGTCTTCTAGCTGATTTCTCTTTTACTATAGCTGAAACTGCCTAAAAGTTGCCCTTTACTTGATGGAATTGCAACATTCTTCATTGGATCAAATGGGCCCATTGACAACTGGCATCAATGAATTGGTTGCTCATGATTCGGGCGGACAGACCTTTAAAGATCATCACCATCCGGTGAAAAGTAGGACAACTCCCCTATGCTTTCTTCAAGCCCCCCCCTTTGCATTTTTGTTATTGACTTCCTTGGTACAAGCCATCTTCTAATGCCAGCTCTATTGATGGGTGCTATGAAGAGAGGTGGGCATAAAGTGAATGGTGATAGGAACTATGTGCTTTCCTTGTTTAGCTTTCTCAATGGGTTTCCCCGATGGACCCATGGTAGGTTTCTTGAAACCTGAATACATGAACTGTCGTAAGTGCTTTCATACACAAATCAAGGCAAATGTTAGTCAAATCTTGCAAAATCCTTGTTAGATTCACCCATGCATCATCAAAAGATCATAATATTTATATTTGGATCTCATTTGGACCATAAACATTAATGCATGCTCCAGGGGGGCAGGTGCCAAGGCAGACAATAGATGGAAGGTGGAAGAAAGGTGGACAGCGAACGGGGGATAGCATTCCCCAAGGCCAAGCCCAGAAGCACCAACGGAAGTCGAGTGACAGGCGAAAGAAAAAATGGAAAAGGAGAGATGGAGTTCTGGAAATGGCCACGGAGGGGTCAAGTTCCGAAATAGCCAGGGATGGACAAATTTTTGGGAACAGCCACGAAGGAAAGGAGTTCAAGAAATGGCCACAGAGGGGCTGGGTTCTGGGAGCCAGAATGTCGGGGGCGGACGGATGAAAAAATGGAAAAGGAGGGACAGAGTTCCAGAAACGGCCATGGAGAGGCCAAGTTTTGGAAGAGCCAAGGATGGATGAAGTTCCTGAAACATTCGTTAAGGGACAGAGTTCCAGAAATGGCCGCGGAGGGGTTGGGTTCCAGGAGCCGAAACACCAGGGGTAGACGGATGAAAAAATGGAAAAGGAGAGATGCAATTCTGGAAACGGCCACAGAGGGGCCAAGTTTTGGAATAGCCAGGGATGAATGAAGTTCTTGAAATAGCCGTGGAGGGATGAAGTTCTGGAAATGGCCACGGAGGGGCTGGGTTCTAAAACAACCAGGGATGGACAAAGTTCTCAGAATAGCCATGGAGGGACGGAGTTGCAAAATAAAAATTTTGCAACTTCCCAAAACTTAACAAAACCTTGGTCATTCACTAAGGCACCACAAAAACATCCCAAATCCATGGGAAACTTTTCCCCATCGTCAAAATGAAGGAAAAAGTGAACCAAACGAGCAGGGATGAGGCCCAGAGGACGTCGGGGCAATAGGCGAAGGGAAACCCACAGGGGCACTTAGTGAAACTTAAGTAGATGAGTTTAGTCAGGGAAATTTGATCATTTGATGGTACATGACCGGTCTAAGCTCCAAGAAAGGGGCACACAAAATGAGATGGGAGCAAATAAGCCCGTCAGGAGTGAAAAGAGGGGGTCCCTGCCTATGGCAGGGTGTGTGTGCAAAATATGCACAACAAATGGTGATTCATTGGGGAAATTCTCTAAAGCATTTTGATGAAAAACTAGAATCACAAACCCAGAATCTCTGGTTCCGATCTTCACACTCAACCAAAGGATCAAAACCACTAGTTAATCCAACCTTCAGTATGCTAAAATTCCAAGTGTGTGCAATTGCATTAATTCCCATCCTTCAGTTGCTACAAGAACCCAAGATCCATCAAGTTAAGCTACATAGTTTATTCTAACTCCAAAAGCATCTAGAATATTGCCTCGCTGCCAGTTAGGTATCCATAGCCCTGACGAGGTTGTCGTTGTGATTCTCCCAAACATTGCTCTTCTACCGGTCGGCCATCCATAGCCCCAGTAGAGTTGCTCGGATACCCCTGAAAGGCTGAATTTATTTTCTTTTGATTATCAATATTTTTCTTTCTTCTTTTTTTTCTTTTCTCTTTTTAGTTCTTTTATTTCAACCCACAAGCAATGAAGTTCACACTCAGGGATGAGAATCACAGTGGCGCTAGAGAATAATTTTAGATTTTTCATTTAACTAGACTTCACAAAGGACCTATAGTGACTGTTGGATTCTTAAAATATGTGAGATATAAGATTCTAGAATACTTTAGAATCAAACCAACCAATGACTTATCCACTTTGAATTAAACATCTAGATCGCTTGACACTAACAAAAGACCCTCACCATCCACTCTAAAAACTTGATTAGAGTTTGACAAAGAAATACATAGAACAACCCCAGGTGATAAGTATGGTTGTTGTGTACACAGATGTGCCTAGCCAAAAGCAGAGGGACCCCGAGCAAAGCAGCAAAAAAATGGAAGCAAAGAAAATGGAAAGAAAACACCCAAAACTAACCAAAGCGGGACAGTGAAAGAAAAAAATGAAGAAACTACCTGAAAGAAAACAACCTACAAAAAACCAACTAACCTACCGAAAATAGGGAAACAAAGTATTTACAAGAAACCTGCACTACTCAAAACGAGCTATGTACAAATATATTTACAAAGAACTATGTTCAGGCAAGGCCAACCGACACTCACGCCCATTGGATTTTGCAATGCATGTACAAGAAAAAGGGAAATCATCATAGTTCTCAACCATGCAAATTTATCCTTATATTCAAAAAAAAAAAATTCAATAGTGCAGCATTCAAATTCAGTCACCCAATTAGGGAAAATCAGCAATTGAGGAGTTTCGCTAAACCCGTGATTAATCTATAAACACTTTCATTTTTCCTCATTCCCATAATCAAAATGATAAGTGTAGCTATAAAAATTAATAGGAGCAAGGAAGGATAGAACCTAGATTTTTTTGTGCTATTGTGGTAGTGTTTGACATTTGAGAGTAAGCACTGCATCGTTAGTCCTTGCATCAGCAACCTCTGGTGAGCATGGTGGAAGGCGCATCATTTTAGGAATCAAGCCTGCATAAGATAGGGAGAACGGGGAAGCAAAAACTTCTTCCATGTCTTGTGTGGAATCAAAAATCCCTATCAATTGTTCTTCGAGAAGATAGACCTCATCTCATTGATCTTCTGCAAACCTATTGTCCACCTGATTGTTGTCCTCAAAAGGCAGCACGATGTCCCACTTCCTTTCCCAAGTTTTGTCTTTATTTATGTGGTGTTCAATGTCATTGGACAATAAAATGCACGAATCTATCTTATTGAAGCCATCTGAATATGAAGGAGCATTAGCAACTCTCTTAGTGGAAGGACTCCAAGTCACATCTTGTAGTCGGCTAGGTGCTTCATCTTTGTTGGTAGCTACCTCAGCACCATCACCTTTGTCTTCTTTTCTTTGTTGTTCATGCATCTCATCATGAAGTTCACTTGTTTCCCCTAGCTCATTATCACTATAGACAAAGAAGGAACCCCTTTCCCAATCCATAAACTCTAGTGCATCACCATTCAGAGGCTCAAGGAGTATGTCTTCATCGCTACAATCTTCTAGGATGTGCTCTTCCTCGCCATGAGAAAACCTCTGTAGTACAGATCCCAATGGAAAGAAGTCATCAATTGATGGCACCTCATCAAGGGGGGTGAAATCCACTATGCAATCTCGCTCCAAGGAATTTTCATAAAGCCTATCATCCATGGTGCACAAATGATTTTGAAGAGGGAGAAATTCTTGATGACTGGTGGACAACATTCATGTTTGATCTACTTCATCGCTCGAAAGCTTGAGATTGTATTGTTGTCCTTCTTCTATTATTGTCCCAACATCCTCTTGAGGACTGCCTTCAGCTTATTTGTCACTTGGCTCAAGCTCTTGGTGCTCACATTATGTCATTGAAGCAACTACGGGAAGTGGTGTGCTCAGCTGCCTCGATTGTTCTGACTTTCTTGATGGC
>CM021105.1:420827573-420851806 GCA_007115665.2 Sequoiadendron giganteum
GAAGGAAAAAGTGAACTGAATGAGCGGGGATGAGGCCCGAAGGACGTCGAGGCAATGGGAAAAGGGAAACTCACAAGGGAACTTCTGTGAAAGCAAAAGACTTAGTGAAACTTAGGTAGGTGAATTTAGTCAGGGGAATTTGATTGTTTGACGACACATGACTGATCTTGGCTCCAAGAAAGGGGCACACAAAATGAGATGGGAGCAAAGTAGCTCATCAGAAGTAAAAAGAGGGGGTCCCTGCCTACGTTGGGGTGTGTGTGAAAAACATGCATAACACTTTCTTTTCTTTGACTTGGTAACTGGAGGAGACTTGGGTGCTTCTTCAGTTGTGGTTGTGGTCCCAATATCTATCTCACTTTTAAGCTCATCTTTGAGCTTTCCATAGGTCAACTCGGTCCCTTGAAGCTTTAGTTGAGGAACTTGTGCATCAACCCACTATCTAGTTTTGTTCTCAATGGGCTTTGTCAGGATATCAAGGTCATCGACTTCCACCTCATCCCATTCTATGGAAGGTTGGCAACAGTGTCAAACCTCAGATCTATGATTGTGCTTTCATCTTCAACTACCTTATCTGACATTGGGAATAGTTTGACTATCTTTAAAAAGTATGTTTTCAGATGCATGTAATGCCACATGCATAACTCCTTATCATCCTTGAAATTGGCCTAGAAATCTTCAACATGGTGCAAGTGAGCATATTCCCTTCCCACAAATTTCTTGAGTTTTTCGTATAGGTCCATTCTCGATCGAGGAGTGTACTGACTCAAATTGTATTCAATGAGCTCCTTCTCAGAATAGTCAGCACTTTGGGTAGTTAGGAGAGCATACATTCCCTACTCAAATGTGAGGGGATAAGGCATCATTGCTCAATGCTTACCTGTGATGAGAGTGTGGGTGGGTTGGAGTTGCCCCGACACCTCCAGCAATATCATCTGGTCATTTGGATACCGGGGAAACTTCTAAGGTTTGCTACTAAAGCCCTCATTTTGGATGTAAGTGAATTTGGGAAATTGGATAAATAGAAATCCGAACCTCTAGATGAAGGCATGGGTGCTGTGAGTGACTCTCCTCTCGAAGTCACCTCCGAGAAGTTTGATGATGTATCCAATGAATGCATCATTCACTCGACAATAATCTCTTTTAATTTTTTTGTATTGGAGTTGTGGGAACCTATCATATACTTTCAATTCCCTCCTCGGAATGGCTCTTTGCGCTATGAAGAGACCCATGTATGGTGCAGCATCAGCCAGCAGATAGACAAATTAAGATGTCATGTAAAATTGGCGATATTTCTTCACCGCTAGGAATTGCTCATGCAGGTTCTTACTGATCATCCAAACCCAGTCAAATTGAGTGATGCCTCGGATGATCTCTTCGATGAAGTAGAACATCCAGTCAAAGAAGTAAGCTGAGGTTGAGAGGCCCGTGACCCTACTCAACAAGGTTACCAAATCATGATAATCCTCGTAGAAATCACTACTGAACAGCTCATCGGGAACCTTGTTTGAACTCCCCCTTTTTTCCTTTAACCAGTGTTGGTTAATTAGCTTCTTGTATTTCAAGCGGTCCACCTTCCACATATTGTCTGCATATTCTATTGTGGCTTGCTTCGTAGGGTCATGGGTAGGGATGCAGAATGTTTGAGCTATAGACTTGGCAGAGAGATCTACCAATACCCTACCATTCTGATCTAAAATTCTTCTGGTTTTTTCAATGGTAGGGTTGACTATGACCCTTTTCCTGAATTCATCAATGTTGACGTGACCTAGGTTTGTGTCTGAAATCTTTCTCCACTTTGTTGTGACTTGGGAAGTAACCTCCACCCCATGAAACTGAAACATCATTTGATCCTTATCTTCTTTCCCTCCTGGGGCCTTAACTGATTTCTTTCCCTTTCCTTGCTCTGTGGATGCCCCTGATGACCCAACAATCAGTTTCATAAATCTTGCAAATAAAGGAGTGTGTATGAGAAAATACGTCAATTAAATTGAATCTAATCTAATACACCAATGCAACATTAGATTGAAGAAAACTAAATTAATAAAGTAAATGAAAATTATAAACAGCAGCTTCTTCAAATTTGTTCCATTGTCCTCTATCTCCAAGGATTCGCTTCAATATGTTTGCTCTTAGTTGTGCAAACACAGCTTATAGAATGGCACTTGAGAGAATGAGATTATTAAAATGCATATGCATCTACAAGATTGATCTTATTGAATAAAAATGCTTATGAAATGCTTAAGATACGACTATAATAACTACACATGAAAATATGAGGTTCTAGGTCCTTTCTAGTTCATGAAAGAGCTGTATTTATAGATTTTTGAAGGTAGGAATTCGATTGGCCAAGATCGACGGTCAAGTTCAAACCTATTGGAATGAATGGTGAGGGATCGAGAATTCGAAAAGAAGGCAGAATTCTGAGAGACAAAAAAATGAAGAGACAATTGAAAGGTGTCTCTCATAATTAAATAAATAAATATTTAATTATGTGTGAGAGAAATGTGAAAAGGCTTTAATTAAATATTGTAAATATTTAATTATGAGAAAAGGAAAAAGCCTTTTAATTAAATATTAAAAATATTTAATTTTTGTGAGAGAAATGGGAATTTGCAAAATGAGATTTAATTAAATATCAAAAAGTATTTAATTAAATGTGGAGGGAAGAATATCATTTAAATTTAGAATTTAAACTTTGATAATTAATGTAAATAAATTGTAAAATTTATTTAATTAATTAAGAGGAAGATAGCATTAATTAAATAAAGTTCCTTTATTTAATTAATTTAGAAGGATTAGAAAAAATGAACAATATAAATAAATAATTAAATTTATTTATATGTAGAAGACTTAAGAAACATTAATTAAATAATTCATATTTAATTAATTAACAGGTTCGATCGACCGTGACCATTTTTAGATGTGTACATTTTGCCCCTGTTTGAAGTGATGTGTTTTACGCATTGCTTCAAAGAATCTGCCTCTGACTTTGAAAAATTGATGATGATGCTATATGCCCCTTCGAGAGATGAATCGCATGATCAGAATGATTAGGAGATTGATTTGGAAGATTTTCAGATGATTTTGGAGAAAAATGGTGATTTAACTCTCAAAATAGCACTTTTCCCAATAATAAATGCTATTTTTACCCCTTTAAAAGATGAAAAAGGTGAAATGTCACTTTCATTTGAACAGTAACCTTTGAGAAAATTGAAGCTCTGAGAGGGATAAAAGTGATGCCGATCCCATATGAGAGCCACAGATTCAAGCGAGGTCACCATCATCAAAGACCACCAACATATGGACCTCTGGTAAGTCGATCGTGCCTCTCTGTAAAAATTTTATGCGTTTTCAGATGCTTTTTCGAATTTTTTTAAATTTCAAAATTTTGTTTTAGCGCATGCGATAGGTCTTTTAGCGCCTATGGTATATAGTTTAGCGCATCCAAAGTCGTGCATAGGGATAGAACAGTCGCGCATATAGGCCAGATAATCACGCATAGGGGATTTAGCGCATAGGATAGATAAAATGGTGCATCTATGGAACCTACCTGCAGACAATGATAGAGTAGCACATAGGTGATTTTAGCACATCCATGCACTGTTTTAGCACATTTGATTAATGAATTAGCGCATACATAAAATGGCGCATCCGTGAACTATTTTAGCGCATCCATGGAATAAAGTGGCGCATTCATGGTTTTAGCACATTGATTGACTGTTTTAGCGCATTCATGAATTTTTGCCAATTTGCAAATTAGAAGAAAAATTGATGCATGCTTGATGATTGTTGCTAGATTAGACAACAGATTTTTATGCATTTGAATATCATCTATGAATAGATTTGATAAATTTTCCTTCGTGCTTGAAGAACAAATAGATTTGATAAATTTTGCTTCCATGCGATATGAAAAACAAAATAGAGATGATAATTTGCTTTCCTGATTGAAAGTCAAATAGATTAAGTCATGATGACTGTTGAATTTCTTTCCATGCGATATGAAAAACAAAATAGATGATAGATTCGCTTTCCTGCTTGAAAGTCAAATTAAGTCATGATGACTGTTAAATTTGTTTCCATGCGATATGAAAAACAAATTAGATGTGATGTAAACTTGCTTGATGTACTGATTGAGTGATGATATCCTTTTGCTGATTTATTTTGCATGCTTGCCTGATAATTTTGTAAAGGAGGATTTTGGTCTCCTTAAGATCAGAGAGAGATTTCCATAGACATGGGAGATGATTCCCCGACTGTCCCATGATGATTTGGGAGTGATAGACCAGTGTGGCTTGAGAGCTCTATTGAGTATCTCGTAATATCGGGTCAATAGGGGACTGTTGACTACCTTAGCAGTGCGGTGGCACAGCGAGCACAACACCTTCCACTTATCGACAGGAGAGATTACAGTGACTCCAGAGGATGTCTATAGGATTTTGGGTATTCCTGTGATTGTAGAGCTTGTGATTTATGATCACAAGGAGATTGGGGGTACAGAGGCTTTGAGATGGGTCTTCTAGGATCCTCATGTCTGCGGATATGAGATTCCCTAGAAGGAGATGATGGAGAGGTATGCCCCACTGCCTTCGGTTTTGGCAGAGATGATCGGTGGTTTCCTTTGTCCTAATCGTAGGTCAAAGGGACTATCATTGGGGTGGGGTAGGATCTTGGAGGACATGCTTCTCCACCGCACCAGATATGCATGGGGATCATGTATGCTTGCCCATCTATACCATGACCTTCATCAGGTTGTGTATACAGGTGGGAAGAGTCTTTCCTGTGGGGTGACTCTTTTATAGTTATTCGCATGGGAGCGTTTCACCATCACTCAGTCTATTGTCAAGAGAGATCGCCCTCTCGGATTTCCATACGTTTATGCATACACAGGGCCCCTTGTCCAACTGAGGCTGGGCAAATTAGAGTACTGGTGACAGGTACTAGATGATTTGGACACGGTCATCTGGCGACCATATGTGGATTGCGACCCGTGGCAGATAGAGGACCTAGAGATGCCATATGTTGCGAGGCCTAGATACTTGATTGGACGCACCCTCTTCATCATTGAGATATTTCTGAGTTTGAGGGTTCTGAGACAGTTTGGATGGGTTCAGATGATGCCCCAGGGGATAGCACAGTATGCCAGGCATCAAGGAGACATACCACAGTGGGGGCCAGTTTTGACCATTGAGGCTGCCAGAGAGGAGTACTTTGAGCTATAGCCCAATGATTGGACCACACGACCAGAGGTCACAGATGCAGGGATGACAGGTGACTACATTGCATATTTCTACACACATCCCTTTTCACGGTTTACTAGTCCAAATGAGACTGCCCCATTGATGGGAGGTCCAGTTATCCAGGCAGGGTTACAGCAGCCACAGGATCAGGGGTAGGTACGGGCAGATATCAATGGAGGAGCCATGGATGTAGATGATGAGAGCTCTGAGACTGAGGGGACAGAGGAGGAGTCAGACGACTCTGATGATGGGGATGATAGGGGTGGTGGGAGACAAAGACTGTTCTTTGATATTCCCTTCAGTACCAGGCCATGGACATCTAGAGCAGTAGGTCAGGCCAGTACTTCAGCACCGCGGATCACCATTAGGGCTCTGTCACAGGGATAGGTGGATGCTATGCAGATTAAGGTTCAGACTCTGAGGAGTCAGTTAGCATAGGCCCAGGCGACCATCAGCCAGTTACAAGGACAGATAGCACAGCCTCCACCTCCAGACCCACAGATAGCATAGCTTATGGTCGAGAGGGATAGCTTTCGAGAGAGATGCGTACAGGCCGAGGGGGTAGCCGAGAGACTACTGAGGTCAGTGGAGAGCACCTCTATTGCAGAGGTTGTGGCTGAGGGATTAGAGACTGCTCGGGAGGCTAAGTATTATAGGATGCGGTATTTTTGAGGCAGTGCCACCTGAGTGACGGATAGCCTTCACTCAGTCAGGTACTCGGTCTTGGACTCACTCACGCAGTCACTCCAGGAGTGTGTCCAGGAGTGTGGGTCAACCACCCAGACAAGAGAGCAGAGCCTCCAGGAGCAGAGATCCAGCGAGACCCGCTACCTCCAATGGCAGCAGTAGCCATGAGCCATGGTCGGATGCCCCTCCTTGATGAGCAGTTATTATACACATTGATGCCATTGTATGATATATCTTTTTGAAACATTTGATATCCTTGTATTCCTAGACATTTGTTTTGATGAGATCTATGATATGCAGTGGTGATTTGATTATATATGTGTTATGGATGATTTATGCACATGTTATGGATGTTTTATTTGGATTTTTATATGTTATGTATGTATGCTGATGTAATGATGATAATATTTCATTTATGATGTATGTATGGAATGCAATATGTAAGATGTGAATGCTTTTAGATGAGATGTGTAATGTATGATGATGATGATGAAAAATGAACTTATGTAATGATCTTATGATATATGATGTAATGACGTAAAAAAAAATTAATGCAATTTCTTATTTTATGAATGTGTGAAATATGCAGATGTATATGTTAATGAATGATGAATGATAATCATGCCTATGATGTATATTGATGTAAAATTATATGATAAGGAATATGATAATGAGATGATGAGATGCAACAAATGTCCAGTCTTACTCAACCATTGTCAAAAAATATATTGTAAGAATGTGATCCACCCTCAAAAATCTATTTAAAAAGAACCTCAAGATGGAAATGAATTATGCAGTCCTAAATGAATTATGAATCATTCTCCTTGTTACCATTTCTTGCTATGTTTATTTGTCATCATTGAGCCTTTTGATATGTTGAAAGTTAGTACAAGCATCAAAGGGTATGTTAGCACCAATGATGAACTGAGTACTGCTTCCATAATGTTTACTGTAGCAAGTTAATACAAGCATCGAGGTATAATTGAACCAAGATGACCTGAGTATTGCTTGCAGAAATAGACAAAAGTTAACCGTTTTCTTATGCAAATTCTGAAATGTCATCAATGATACGTTGTAGAGCATGTCCCGCGACCAATTTGCAAAACACTAATGATTAACTTACATACAGCAAGCAAAGAAAAATCATACTTCTTCCTCGTGATTCTAGTTCAGTACATCATTGAACCACTCCAAAGATATGATGTCATCAAATATCAAAACAACAATTTGCAACTTATGCTTGTAGGTTTTGTCATTAATTTTATTCAGATTAAGATCATCCAATTTGTCTTTTAAATCATCTGTCAAGATAAACATGTAAGCTCAGAAACTATTGTTTTAGACATTCCAATGCTAGACACACGTTGCCGACTACCTCCTAGAAAAGTGAACTGCCCCCTAGTGACCTTGTACTCTGACTCTTGCTAGACACAACCATTGCGATGGATAAACCTCAAATCATCAAGCCATGATGAGATCCTTGTCGTTTCAAGGAAAATGACGTGAATGTGATAGTGAGGTGTGTGTGATGCTGATGTGAGAATGTATATGCAGAATGAATCCTAATAGATGAGAGAGCTAAATGAAATCACAAACAATGCCTATTTGCCAGGTTTTCACTGTTTGTTTTTATTGCACTTTTTCTTGATTTTATGATTTTTTTTATTTTTTATTTTTTATTTTTTTTAAGCATAGAACCTCTTCAAATGAATGTTGTTGACCGGATCTTCAAACAGGTCCCCTTCTGCTATCGACAACTGATATGCCCCCGATCCATAGGTTGCAACGATAACGAACGGGCCTAGCCAATTTGCTTCAAACTTGCCTTTCTTTTCCCGATCTTGTTGATTTCGAGGGTTTTCTCTGAGGACCAAATCACCCACTTGAAAACTCTGTGGTTTGACTCTATGGTTGTAACTGCGAGACATGATTTGTTGGTATCCCTTCAAGTGATTAACCACAGTTTGACATCGTTCATCAAGTAGTTCCAGCTCTTGTAACCTTGATACTTTGTAGTCTTCATCATTGATTAGCCCTTTGAGTGATACTCGAAGTGAAGGGATCTCAACTTCTAGTGGTAAAATAGCTTCTGCTCCATAGACCAAAGCATAAGGAGTAGCTCTCGTCGGTGTGCGAATGCTTGTTCTATAGGCCCATAATGCCGGATTTAACTGAACATGCCAATCATGACCTGCTTCATTCACTATTTTCTTTAAAATTTTCAGAATTGTTTTGTTTGAAGCTTCAGCTTGACCTTTCCCCTGTGGATAACAAGGTGTGGAGTACCTGTGTTGGATGCGAAATCTTTCACATAGTTCATCAACATCTTGATTTTTAAAGGGTCTACCATTATCTGTTATAATGGAGCTAGGAATGCCATATCTACAAATAATATGATTCAAGATAAATGAAGAGATTTGTTTACCCGTAACAGTTGTCAGAGGAATAGCTTCAATCCACTTAGTGAAATATTCAGTGGCTGTAATGATAAATTTGTGTCCATTTGAAGATGATGGATGTATCTTGCCAACCAAATCTAATCCCCACTGAGCGAAAGGCCATGTTGTGGTAAAAGGTTGTAATTCTTGAGCAGGAGCATGAATGAGATTCCCATGAATCTGACATTTGGCACATTTCTTCACAAAGGGGAATGATTCTTTCTCCATGTTTGGCTAGTAGTATCCTAATCTTACAAGTTTCTTTGCTAAGGTTAGTCCACTTGAATGTGTCCCACAAATTCCACCATGGACCTCTTGTAAGGCTTTTTTCGATTCATCGCGTTCAAGACACCTAAGGAGGGTACCATCCAGACCATGCCGGTATAAGATGTTAGCAATTAAGGTGTAACGGGATGATTGATGAATGAAATTCCGTTTTTGATTCCTAGACAAACCTAAGGGTAAAGTGGTATCTTTTAGGTAAGTGTAAATTTGGCCATATAAGGAAGAGTCAGAACTCGTAAGATGGCAAATGATTTGTGTTTCAGGATTGTCATGGGCGGGAGAAAACAATTGTTCCACCAGGAAATCATACCGTCTCTGATTATCTGACAATTGGAGTAGAGAGGCGATTGTAGCCATAGCGTCTGCTGCTTTATTATCAATGCATGGAATCTGTATGAACTTGATGTTAACAAAGTATTTCTTGAGATCTTCCACCATTCTTTTGTAAGGTATCAACTTGTCATCTTTAGTGTGATATTCATCATTGATTTGGTTTATAACAAGTTGTGAATCGCCAAAAACTTGAAGTTCAGTGATCTTCCAATCTACTGCAATTTTCATGCCAATTATCAATGCCTCATACTCAGCGATGTTGTTTGTGCAAGGAAACACTAGCCGGTAAGATTTTGGGATCGTATGTCCTTGAGGTGTAATAAAAATAATTCCTGCTCCTGAACCATGTTGAGTATAAGAACCATCAAAGTAGAGTGACCATGACTATTGAATATCCGTTGTAAAAATATCAGCATCCAGAAAATCAACATGTATTGGGTGTTCTGCTAGCATTGGTGCTTCTACTAGTTGATCTGCAATTACTTGTCCCTTTATAGATTTTCGATCCATATATTGAATATCAAACTCGCTTAAGATCATGACCCATTTAGCCAACCTGCCAGTTAAGGTTGCCTTGCTTAGAAGATACTTGAGTGGGTCAATCTTAGCCACAAGCTTTACTGTATGAGTCAACATGTAGTGTCGTAATTTTTGAGAAGTGAACACCACTACTAAACAAGCTTTTTCAATGAAGGTATAATTTAGCTCGTGACTTGTTAGAGTTCTGCTGATGTAATAAATGGCTCGTTCTTTTCCTGAATAGTCTTCTTGTGCCAATAATTCTCCTAAAGATACTTATGTGGCAGCAATATATAATATGAGGGGCGCACCTTGTATTGGTGGAGCCAATACTGGAGGATTCATGAGATATTGTTTTATTTGTTCAAAGGCTGCTTCACATTTGTTCTCCCATTTGAATGGAACATTCTTGTGCAAGAGATACGTAAATGGTAAACTCTTATCTACCAATTGAGCAATGAATCTGCGAATGGATTGTAACCATCCTTGTAAAGAGCGTAGTTGACTAATGTTCCTTGGTGGTGACATATCAAGGATTGCTTGTACTTTAGCTGGATCTACTTCAATTCCCTTTTCTGACACAATGTATCCTAATAACTTTCCGGATTTTACTCCAAAGACACATTTCTTAGGATTAAGTCTTACTTTGAATCGTTCCATTCTTTTGAAAATTTTAGACAAGATATCAATGTGTCCTTCTCTAGTGTTAGACTTGGCAAGAAGATCATCAACATAATCCTCCATAAATGTATGCATCATGTCAAGAAAAATTGTTGTCATTGCTCGTTGGTAAGTAGCTCCTGCATTTTTTAATCTGAATGGCATTACATTCCAGCAATAAGTACCCCAAGGACATGTGAACGCTGTTTTATCCTGATCTTCTAGTGCAATCTTTATTTGGTTGTATCCTGAGAATCCATCCATTAATGAGTACATTGCATGTCCAGCAGTTAAATCCACAATCATATCAATGTTTGGTAAAGTAAAATCATCTTTAGGACATGCTTTGTTCAAATCCCTAAAATCTGTGCAAATTTTGATCCTTCCATCTGGCTTAGAAATAGGTACAATATTGGAAATCCATTCTGCATAATCGATGGATCGGATGAATCAAACATCTAAAATTTTCTTTAGTTCCTCTTTAACCAATAACGCAACATGTGGATACATTTTTCTGAGTTTCTATTTTACAGGCCTTGCCCCCAGTGTAATAGATAAATGATGTGTGATGAGATCTGGATCCAATCCCGGCATATCTACGTAGGACCATGCAAAAATGACTTGATTATCTTTGAAAAATTCTATGAATTTAGGTACTTCTTCATCTGTAAGAGATGCAGCCAATTGCAACACTTTAGGCTTTTCTGTGGTACTGATATTGAGTGCCTCTGTTGGCTCAACCAAAATGGAAGATTTTTCCTGATAGTACTCTAGAAGAGTGTCAAGTTTCCCATCCTCTGGCGCCTTTGAAAGGTTTTCACCATTGGATACGCTTTTTATTTTTCTCTTTTCTTGATCTAATACTGTCTTTGTTAGGTTTTCAGATCTTTCTTTCATTTTTCCTTTTTCTTGACCTAATACTGCCTTTGTTAGGTTTTCACCATTAGGTCTTTTATTTATTTCATAGCTGAGAAACTTAGCACTTTCTTGTCGAAAACTATGATCTGGTGATTCCCTGGTGGAACTTGTTTTGGGAAGGGAAGAACAAAGAAAGTTTATTATGGTTTCGTCATTTGGAAAAGTTGGGACATCAATGGGTGTGATTTGTTCCCAATCAATGAGTTCGGGATGAACCAAAGGTAATGAATCATTAGATTCAATAAGGTCTTTGGTTGTGAGGGTCATGATGTTATTGTCAACATTATTATAGGGGGGATCTAAGATGGTATCCTCCTCGAAATGATTTATCTCACTTTGAATCAAATTGGTCTCACTCGAATCCTAATCACTTTATAGGACACAATCAAGCGAAGGTCTTGAGCTTTCTCCTTGTAAGAATGTAGGTGAGAATTTGTGTATGACATCCACCTGTTTATCTCTCCACAATTCATCGTCATAGATGGTGTCCCATTCATATTCATTGGAGTCAGTGTCATAATCGTTTTCTTGCATTTGTAGAATGTTTTCAGCTGACTCCTCATTGGATGTTAAGTGTGCTACTTCTTCCTTAATATCCTCAACATATCCTAGCCCAGTTTTATCCTTTGGGTGCATTGTTTTTAATTGGACAGGTTCAACAATACCTTCTTTTCTTTTACCTAGAGGGCCATTTCCTTCATAACCCATCTGTTGCATGATAGCATAACCCTTTCCATATTGTTGTACGGGTAACTTGATATGTTGCACGGATTCTTCTTCATATTTGTAGAGCCAATCAAAAATAACTCTATCTTCCTCTTCAGTTCCTTTGATAAACATCCCATTAAACTTGGTGATGGGGGTTGAAGTTGAGGCTAAAATTGCTGCAGCTTGTTGTGTGGATGTCGATGGTTGACCATGGGATCTCGGAGATAGGGGTAGATTAGAGAGAGATAAAGAATATTCTCCCACCCCCTTTTCTTTCAGTTTTAGCTTGCTGCCAAAATTGCTTATCATTTCTTGCACTTGTTCTTTGTTTTTGGGAGTAGAGATGGCCAAAGCCTGTCTGTTATACGGGACGAATGTGTCCTGAGTTTCTCTTAGGTTAGAACAAGTTTGACTGCTATTGTGATCAGCTGGTATTGTTACTTCTTGTCCATCATATGGAAACTTCAAACATTGATGATAAGTAGACGGGACAGCTTGCATGTCATGAATCCATGGACGACCCAATAATATGTTGTAGGTTAGATCTCGATCAAGAACTTGACAAAAAGTATTCTTCACAACAGGTCCCACTCTGATTGGTAACATGATGAGTCCTTTTGAAGTCCTTTCCTCATCATCATAGGCCTTGATTGTAATTTTTCTCCTTGGGTCTATAGAGTCTGTTGAATATCCCAAAGCTAGGACCAATTTCAAAGTACAAATATTTAATCTAGCTCCCCCATCTATAAGGACACGTCTAATGCGGGCTTTGTGAACCATGACTTCTAAGTAGAGTGATGAATTATGTGGATGGGTTATGGATGAATCATCTCTTTCAGAAAAAGATAAACATGTGTTGGAAGACAAGTGTCCCACCATGGCTTGAAATTTATTGGTATCTAGATTAGGAGATACGGTTGTATCAATAAGAGCCTTTTCCAGAATGTCCTTATGTGCAGGTGATAACTTCAAGAGCTCCAAGATAGAAATTTGGGCTGATGTTTTTCGTAATTGCTCAACCAAATTGTATTGACTTGGAGGGGGAATAGCTGCTTTAGATGAGCCACCTTGACAATGATCTTGGCTTGTCCCCTTGTAGTAACATTGACCTCTTGATATTCTGGCTTACCTTTGATTCAGATAGCATTGATTTGAGGGTCATTAGTATAGGGGCTGATGCAAGAAGTTGGGTCCACAAAAAGCTCAAAAAGTGGAAGTGTTTTTGTTGTTTTTCAAAATTTGTCACACTTGGACTGAAAATTTGAGGCACTTACACAATGAATTTTTAAAAAAATCAGTAATATGAAAGTTTGAATTTTGAATCTAGTTTCTAAATATGTAAATTATTCAAATACCCAAATTGCAGAAATTAAATTTTGATAGGGATCTATAAAAACCACTTTTTAAAAGTCCCTATTTTTTTACCATACCATGCACGTGTACGGACACCACTTTTTGACCCAAATAAAAGTATTTTGCTAATTCCTTTTGAGGAAAGAGAGCTAACAACATGAAGATTGATGAGGAATTTTTTTTGTAATTTTTTGTTGAATATTTTTTTTTTTATTAAATTTTTATTGGCCTTAATTGTTGTTTTTAAAAATCAACGTGTACGGACAACATAATTTGACCTAAACTAAACATTTTTTGAAACTTTTTTTTTCATTCTGTAAATAATTGTCTAAAGATTGATGTCATATAATTTTTTTTTAAAAGAAACTTCACCAAAAAAAAGTTATTAAAAAATTAAAAAAGTCTGATATTTCATGTTTAAGGACTAGTTTGCTTTGAAATTAATTTGAAAATATCAAATATAATCCAATATTAATAAAAATTATATATTTGGAAACTAGAAATCATGTTCTGAAATGGGTTTTAATTTTATAGATTGATTCAGAAAAAAAGTCCATCAACCATATTGTCAAAGATGGACATTCTTCTTCAATCTACCTTAGTTTTTTAGTTGCAGGTCAAAGGCTAAGGCTCGGATTGCCAAGCCTTTCCCGAGCCTAAAACCAAGGCTGCAAGTGGGTTGGAGATTCAAGTTTTTAATAACGCGTATGCGTTTTTAAAAACGCGTACGCATTACAAAACGCATATGCGCTCTTCATTTGTTTCATTATTTTTTTTTAAAAATGCTTTTTAGAAACGCGTACGCATTTTGAAAAGACAAACGCGTACGCGTTTTGAAACGCATACGTGTTTCTAAAAAGCAAAACGTGTACGCGTTTTAAAACGCGTACGCATTTCTAAAAAACATTTTTTTAAAAATAAATTATTTGTATGCACTCAAAAACGTGTATGTGTTTTATAACGCATATGCATTTTTTTAGGCTCGAGTACCCAATGCATAACTCATATGCATTTTTTAATAACGCGTACGCATTTTTTAATAACGCATACGCATTTTCTATGAGATTTTTTTTTTTGGCCGAAACTTCCCCTCTTCGTGGACCCAACTTCTTGCACTTACCCATAGATATGATTGATAATAATGTCTTGGGTGTGATTAACATTCTTGCCCTTATCATTCGAGGATTCCCCTTTGTGATAATTAGGGAGCGGGTTTTTGAATGCTTGATGATCATTATTGACATTATGCCCCTCAACTATGATGGTACGATTATCCATCAAATCTTGAACAATATTCTTTAACTCGTGGCAATTGTTTGTCTTATGACCTTTGCACCTATGATAATCACAGAAGTGTGAGTCATTCCATGATGGTGGTTTAATTGAAGGTTCATAGTCTTTTTGTGGTGGCAATGTAATAGCATTTTGATTCAATAATTCTTTGAGAATGGATTCCAAAGATTGACCCAAGGGAGTGAAATTCCGTCAATTTGAAAAATATGACGATCTGGGCATACCGGGATTGCCAAAATTATTTCCACGAGTATTAGTTGTGTTTCCTGGATTAGAAACATTTCCTTGGGTGTTAGAAAATCCAGCATTATTGTTATGTTGAGCACCTGACACATTTAGAATGACGGGTTTTGAATTTACATTGTTAGCACCCACTACCCCATCATTTCCAACATTTTTATTTCGGGTCCAAAATCATGACTTGTCATTGTTGGTATTATGATTGATGTTGTACGAATTTGAACCCTCTTTATCAATTTTTAGAACTCCACGCTTGATCAATGCTCCTTCAATAGTGATTGTGTTTTCAATCAATTTTTCAAATGATGGAGGACAATGAAGGTTGAGTCTGTAACTCATTTCTTGATTAATACTATCGATGAAGATTTCCATCTTTTCTTTTTCAGGAATAGGATGAGAATATCTAGCAAATGGTTTTCTCCATCTTTGCAAAAATTTAGTGAAAGATTCCCCTACTTTTTGTTTTATCTTACAAAGATCAAGCATAGTTATCTGATGTTGGATGTTGTAAGAGTATTGTGATATAAATTTATTTATCAACTCTTCAAAGGTTTTGATGGGGGGAGTGATCTTTGAAAGCCACTCCATGGATTTTCCACCCAAACTTCATGGAAACAATCGCATTAAGTAGGTGTCTTCATGAGCAAATTCTAAACTCATATTTCGGAAATCCCTTATATGCTCAATGGGGTCAGTTTTCCCATTATATCTATCAAACTTAGGGATTTCGCAATGTTTTGGAAAAGGAATCATTTGAAGATTTCTATCGAATGGATAAGGACACATCTCCTCCAAAACATACTTCTTTGTTGTTCCCCCTTGCATTTCTTGTAGTTTCCCTTGTAGTTCCTTGACCTGTTGAGTAAGGACACTAACATCGTCAAGAGGGGTTTTAGGACTTTCTTTAAACCTCTCCATGTCAAAATTTGATGGTAACTTAGCTCCTTGGATAGCTAAATGATAAAAATATTTTCCCTTGTTTTGTTCCATCATCTTGTCCATAAGAACATGGAAGTTTGGATCTTGTTCAGTCTCTTGGAGTTTTTCTTCTATTATTTCTTCCATTGTTGAAAAATGCCAAGGAATCTCTTCCTTCTTAGTATTATCACCCATTTCACTTGATACGCTTTTGTCTTTTTCCAAATTCTTTTGAGATCTTGTGACAACAAGCATAAGTTTTATTCAAACTCTACTAACTTTGATCAAAGGAATGAAGTAGTGAAAAGTCAAGATAGAATGAAGATTCTATGACTTAAGAGATTTTTAATCTTTAGTTTGTGATTCCCTTAGTGAAAGGATGAAAATTCTGTTTGTGGGAATTAAACCAAAGATTAAAAAATAAAGGTGATTTTTGCACTTTGTGAAGTTTGATCTTAGCTTTGTAGATAGATGAATTTAGTGGATGCCTAAATGTGTTTGGACTCTCAATTGCAGAATTTGATTTGGATAAGTAGCATATGTGATTGCAAGTTGGTAAAAATGAGAAAGATGACTATGCCTTGATTTCTGAAAATCCAAAAAATCACACCTAAAGTTCAGAAAATAGATGCGCCAAAAAAGAGACTGGATGTGCTAAAACAGAGCACAGATGTGCTGAAACAGTGCACAGATGTGCTGAAACAGAGACCCAATGTGCTAAAACAGAGACCCAATGCACTAAGACAGAAACCCAATGCTCTAAGATAGAAACCCAATGCGTTAAGACAAAAACCCTGATGCGCTAATACAGAGACCCAATGCACTGAAACAATGCACATACGCATTGAAACAGAGACCCAATGCGCTAAGACAGAGACCCAATGCGCTAAGACAGTTCTAAGACCGACATGTTTTTGACAGTTTGGCAAAATTTTCTTGTTTTGGATGATCTTAATCTGATTTAAATGTGAAAAACATAGCATAGAAGCAGACAATTGTTTTGTTAATCCTAAAATCTAAACAAAGAGTGTATGTTCTTGAGATTTCCACAGGTTTTAAACAAGATAAGCAGTTCAATCAGACTCACTCTTAATTTTTCAAATAGTTCATCATCATAATCACAGCCCATAGCTTAAAATTGTGTCAACTCACATAGCCTTGTCATCCCCTAGAGGGCGCCCGTGTTTTTGTCTTTTCCAGGTGCATACTCAAAGTGATGGAAGTGGATACCGAATCCCTTGAGCAAACAATCCGTGGTGACTATATGGTGAGTGTCTTGGGGGCAGATTCTTCCCTCCCCTTGCACCATGATTAAAATGATGTTTGGTTACTGACACGGCTGGCCTCTACACTAGGTTCTTAGTAAGTCTTTTCGTTCGGCGTGACAATAGATATACTCCCTCGAGAGACCTCCCAACCTTTAGAACAAAGGCTTTGGGGATGGTTATCCTATCTACTGCCATCAAGTTGGATTTTCATACACAACTTGTTTTTTATTATAGTGGGTTGGAAACCTTGGCTTTAGGTGTTCCCACTTAGGTCGTTCCCGTAGCATGAGTACTTTTTCCCACTACGGCAGGCCTTCTAAAGGATGTAATAAAGCATTAAATTGCATAAAATAAAAGGTAAGTCTGGTATTCTGATCAGCCAGTTAAGGGGAGAGCATAGACCTATTACCCACAATCATAGCATGCAAATAATGGTTCAATTTTAAATCCCAAATTGAAAGATTTTCTATTCTAAGTGAAGATGTTGCTTCACTAAAAACATGGGATTCATTTTAACCAAAAGAAAATATGTTTGGTGACTATCCTAGGATTGGTTAGTCCAGAATTAAGTGTCTACCCTAGGATTGGTTCATTCTGTTTAAAAATAGCATCAGAAAAATTATGTCTGCGAATTGCATCGGAATCAGAATTTAAATTTTTACAAATGAATGCGCCAAAACAGAATCTGTATGCGCTAAAACAGGTTACGAATGCGTCGAAACAGGACACGTATGCGATAAAAGATCTAGTAAATGTGCCAAAATAGTCACCGTATGCGCCGAAACAGGTTACGAATGCACTGAAAGAATTCCCAGGGATGCACCAAAACAGGGTGTCTATGTGTTGAAAGATGTCACTTATGTGCTAGAACAGGTCATGTATGCGCCAGAACAGTCATCGTATGCACTAAAACAGACTTTGTATGCGCTGAACCAAGACTCGTATGCGCTAAACCGCAGTTTTTGTCTATCACCTCCTAGAAAAATTCTGCAAAATAGAAGTTAAATGCGGGGCTTGGCCCCACGGTGGGCACCAAAAATGTGTATGAGAAAATACATCAATTAAATTGAATCTAATCTAATACACCAATGCAACATTAGATTGAAGAAAACTAAATTAATAAAGTAAATGCAAACTCTAAATAGCAACTTCTTCAAATTCATTCCATTGTCCTCTATCTCCAAGGATTTGCTTCAATATGTTTGCTCTTAGTTGTGCAAACACAGCTTATAGAATGGCACTTGAGAGAATGAGATTATTAAAATGCATATGCATCTACAAGATTGATCTTATTGAATAAAAATGCTTATGAAATGCTTAAGATACGACTATAATAACTACACATGAAAATATGAGGTTCTAGGTCCTTTTTAGTTCATGAAAGAGCTGTATTTATAGATTTTTGAAGGTAGGAACTCGATTGGCCAAGATTGACGGTCAAGTTCAAACCTGTTGGAATGAACGGTGAGGAATCGAGAATTTGAAAAGAAGGCAGAATTTTGAGAGACAAAAAAATGAAGAGACAATTGAAAGGTATCTCTCATAATTAAATAAATAAATATTTAATTATGTGTGAGAGAAATTTGAAAAGCCTTTAATTAAATATTGTAAATATTTAATTATGAGAAAAGGAAAAAGCTTTTTAATTAAATATTAAAAATATTTAATTTTTGTGAGAGAAGTGGGAATTTGGAAAATGAGATTTAATTAAATATCAAAAATTATTTAATTAAATGTGGAGGGAAGAATATCATTTAAATTTAGAATTTAAACTTTGATAATTAATGTAAATAAATTGTAAAATTTATTTAATTAATTAAGAGGAAGATAGCATTAATTAAATAAAGTTCGTTTATTTAATTAATTTAGAAGGATTAGAAAAAATGAACAATATAAATAAATAATTAAATTTATTTATATGTAGAAGACTTAAGAAACATTAATTAAATAATTCATATTTAATTAATTAACAGGTTCAATCAACCGTGACCATTTTTAGATGTGTACAAGGAGCATTAAATGAATTCAAGCATAAAAACATGAGGAACAATAGCCCAAATCCTGCAAAACAATGTTAAATCAAATAATTTATCTTTTAAAGATCCTAACATTTCTTTCAGATCACCGTTAAACACTCATTTGGGGAAGCTAAGGCGTTGCGGGCCCAGGGGTGCAGACTTCCCTAGGCTAGCAACCATTCTAGAGGTAGTTGTAGATAGATAGCAAATAGGGCACAGTAGCCTGCATGGCTTTACCCACATCAATATTTGATCATTAGGTGGAGTCCACTGGGGATGTCAAGCAATTTTGGCACATCGACCGAGATCACTTTAAAAATTAGGAGGCATTAGGATCATCTTTTAAGCATGTGGAAGTAGAGGGTAGCTCAATTGTTTGAAGCTCTGACGTTGAAAATGACACTAGCAAGGCGGTGCCCTGCAAGTGGGATCTGCGGTCCTGAAGGATGGAGATTTCCTCGCTATTGAAGTTTATGAGTGAGGGTCAAAGGGTGTGGGAAGGTGCTAAGTATTAGCCATTTGAAATGGTCCAGGTAGGTCGGAGGTCCGACTGGAGAGGCCCACACTATTAGGTCTGCAGGAAGTACACACCTTAATTGTTTGCTCATGGTCAGTCGAGGGGAAATGGCCAGGTCGGGCTCTGCATAGTAGACCGACGAGGATCAATGTCCATTTGGAAATGCTGAGAGCGAGACGAAATCCCACAAATGACTGCCTATAAGGGATGGTCTACCTAGGATCTGATCCTTAATCATTTTTCCTATTTTAAGTCAGTCGGTGGCAGCAGGCTCGAGCTTTGCAGGGTGGAGGGATGGCTAAGTGCGGTCGTTCAAGAACGATGCTCACAAATCGGTTGGGATGGAGAGGTGATCCATGAGGATCGGCCCACAAGCAAATTTTAACTAGGCCTTTCACACACAAACAGGCCGAATGGAGGTGAATGGTACAGATTCCACATTGTGGATGGTCAGAGGGAGCTAGCCGTTTTGAAATGCTGATCATTAGAGGGAAGTCCATAGAAGGAAACCTGCATAGGCCAGTCTGCAAGGATACCCACACTTAGTCAATTCCAAAAGTGTCACCCTGACGGCGAGGGAAGGCTCGGGATTCACAAGGGGGATGGATGGGTTAAATTTGTCATCTGAAGTTGGACATTGTTAAATGGTAGCGAATGGCGTACGACGGTCCGTAGGAGGTCACCCATCAAACCTTTTATACAAATATTCGTCAGTGGTGATCTAGCCAGCGAAGCCCACAAAGCGGAAGGGTGGCACATGGTAGTCATTTTGAAATAACAAACAAAAAGGGCCACCGACAGAGGGTGGACTTGCAAGGGTAGGCAACGAAGGGTGGACTTTGCCATGTGTTAAGTTCGGCTTCAAGGCTGATGGAAGACAAGTTCGTAGGGCCCGCCATACTAAGAGGTGGGACAAGATGGCCATTTCAAAATGGCAAAGCCAAAGGGAGAACATCAAGTGGAGTCCCACAAAGAGGAACTCGCGAAGCTCACTAGCACTTCACCCGACTTAGTATTTTTGTTAAGTTAAAAGGGTGTCGTCAATCAGATGGAGTCTATTCGCACACATGGGCCCGACAAGGGTAATGGTCATTTGGTCAAAGGTTATCATTGTAGCTCAAAAGTAATGGTGGAAAGGGTTTTTTCAAGCAGTAAAGGCTCCATGGCCCTGGTTCAAGAATGATGGTGGGAGGTTTAGGTTATGCCAGACCCAGATTGCCAAATTCAGGGGTTTTCTCCATATTTCAAAACATGGGTTTTGTCGGGGCGGCACTCTTTTATCTAATTTCAAAGTTTTTACCAAAGAATACTTAATCATTCTCAGAATTTTAGGAGAAAAAAACACATCCAAAGGTGACAACAGCCCTACCTAGAAATCTCACATGGAAGATGATGAATTCCCAGTAATGATGAAGCTCAAATCGGCAAAAGTAGGATGTAGACGCGGAGGCGGCAAGGGCAGGAGGCTTTGACAATTTTCCAAAAAGAATGTCGGTGCAAATAAAATTTCAACTTCACCTATTTATAGGATTTCACATATTTAATGCTGAAATTAAATGCCAATACGTTGGCAGGAAAAGTTGGTGGGTGCAATTTTTGAGCAAACCGGTGGTGGGAAACTCAGAGCCCACAGGGCGGAAGGTAGCCAGGTGATTGTCGTTAAAAATGGCGAAGAAAATAGACATGACATGTGCGGATCCTACAGAGTGAGTGGCTGGGAAGACTCAGTCATCATACAAATGGTGAAGAATCAATAGAATCCTGTACATGGCAGCCCGTGAGGGTGGACTCGCATGCGGTGAAAGATGGCAGCTTCAATTTTAAAGGAAAAGTGCCGACAAGACTCTGTGAAGGTTGAAGACTTCAAATTTTCAAGGGTGGGTGAAACTTGGTCAATCTAATGATGAGTTTTAGGGCTCATTGACCATTTAGGACTTCAAAAAATAGGGGGGGCATGCAAAACGAGGCGGTGACAAGAGAAACCCGGTGAAGCGAAAAGAGAGGGTCTCCATTCCAAATGAGGCATGTGTGTTGTAGGCACAATATATGTAAAAAGAGATACTGTGCATACTCCTCAGATATCCTAGCCTCAATGACCTTTGGATGATAATCCCAAATAATTAGTTGTAAACCCTGGTAATCCTCAACTATAGCATTCTATGACAAGTTGGGCCCCCACTCTATAGAATCAATCTGTCACCATGCATAATGAGTGACACCCTATGGCATGCCATGTAACTGGCCATACTATCACATCATCATCCTCAGCAAAAATCACTCAATAAAAAATCAGGTCCTCCCAATCAAGTACATCAACTGGCACAAATATGACATCTTTGTATCATCATTTTCCCACGGCTCACAACCAATGTAGGGCCTCCATACAACTTACTCAAGATCATCCAGTACACACCTCCAGATCTTTAGTTTTCCCAGCCTATGCTAGACAACTAGACCTGTGTATCCATGAACATAAGCTCTCCCAACGGGCCACTATCTATCTACAATGGGACGCATCATGGCTATATGCTCCCATGCCCATATTTGTAACAAGGTGACTCTGGCTAACAAACTGCGTCCTCTGAGATAAACCACCTGGTGTAAATCATGGTATAAATGGGCAAGCATGCAACAACCCCAAGCATATTTGGTACCCTATAAGATCATTTACTCCAAGATACGACCCCATCCAACTAACAATCCCTTCGACCTATGGTCGAGACATAGGAAAACCCCAATGAATCCAACAAGCATGGATGGAAGTGTCACATATGCATCAACCATCTCTCTCAAGGGAATCTCATAACCACATATCTGATCATCCTCGAATACTCTATGCAAAGAATCACTCCCTCCTTGCTCAATCTGATCATATAATACCATCTCTCCAACAATAGGTATCCTCAGAATGCGGTACACATCCTCTGGGGTCACTGTCATCTCACCGGTAGGTAGGTTAAAGGTGTTATGCTCAATATGCCACCACTCTACTAGGTTTTTCAAGAGTCCCCTATTAATCCTAATCTGGGACATATATAACAAAGAGGATAATTTACAATGTGCAATAACAGTTGTCTCGGGCTACATCAGATGGGGTATCAAATCCCATGTCCTAGGAAAATGCTCATGAATCTGTAGATTCGCCAAGGGCTCCTATCATCACAAAATATCGCAAATTAGTAATCTTGTCAATCAATCAAAATCAATTAGCCTATCAATATAATTACCTCTAGTGAGACTTTCATCAATCTTGTGAGCATCAATCTATCATTCAACCTGGCATATCATGAGGTTAATCAATCAATCTATTGTTACACCTCGCCTATCATGAGGTCAATCAATCAATCAAACTATAATTGATCCTCGCCTATCATGAGGTCAATTATCATCAATCAATCATTATATCTCACCTATCATGAGATCAATAATCATCTAAATCTATCATAATCATCAAACAAAATCAAATCAAAGACTGAAGTGGTCAAAGAACATTAAAATCAAGGAGTTTACTTAAAATTACATCTTTTTGACTTAGATGGGCCAAAATAGTCTATCAAAGCGCTTAAAAATTCAATGTGCCATTTAAATTCATCAATGCAATGAAACAAGTTATCAATGCACCAATGCGCCATTTCAGGTCGTCAATGCGCTAAGTCAAGCTATCAATGCGCTATTCCCCTAAATGCATTATTTAATTCATTGAATGTTCTAATCTGGGCTATCAATGTGTTATTCCTATCTATGTGCTACAAAATCCTATCTATGCACTACAAAATCCTATCTACGTGCTAATTCAGCATATGTACTACTTCCTAAAATGAATGCGCTAAAAATCTACTTTTATGCGTAAATACAGTGAATGTGCTAAAATAGTCATTGAATGCACTACATCGGCCATTAAAAGTGCTAAAACTATGAAAATAGAATTCAAACGAGAAAAATGCAGGAAAAATGAATTGCACAAAACATGAGGAAGTTTATCAGGGTACTTACTGAAGGTCCATAAGCTACCGAGCAGTTGTGACATCGAACACACTCAAATTGGTGTGTGTGGCAGGGAATAACCATCTTGCTCAGAAGTTGCTAATTTGCTCAATCACTCTCCAAACTTCAAATTGTAAATGCACAAATGAATTTCAAAATCACCTTTTTAACCTTTTAAAGGCTAATTAAGTGGGATTTTTATGGAATTGATTTATTTTATTTTCCAAAAGGGCTAACTTCATTAATTCATCATAGGGGTAGTTTCAACATCATTTGTCAGGAGATAAATTGCTTCAATATCAAATCATCAACTCATCATAAAATCATTAAAAAATCGATAAATTTCAAAAAACTCCTAAAAATTCAAAAATTTATCAATTTATCTCCCAAGGGAGCATATATCTGTTATCACTCGAAAATCAACATCTGGAGCATATCAAAAAAAAATTGTCAATACTAGCAGCAAAATTGATTCTTTGAAGCAATGTGTAAACATATCACTTCAAAGAGGGGAAAAATGTATACACCTAAAAATGGTTTGGATAAATCTAATTAATTAAATATAATTATTTGATTAAGTAGCCTTTATTTCATCTATTTATAAGTAAATAGAAATATTTATTTATATAGTTCACATTATATTTTCTTCTATCTTAATTAAATAAACAAACTCACATAGTTTGTTTAATTATCATCCCCTTTTATTAAATAAACAGATTTCAATTATTTTATTTAATAATATATCTTCCCTCCTAAATTGAATTATTTAAATTTCCAATTGAGCACATGTCTACAGTTTTTCACTCAACAAAGTTGAAAGTTTCAAATTGTATTCATTTATGCTTTATCTTTCC
>CM021105.1:420851906-420886255 GCA_007115665.2 Sequoiadendron giganteum
GGGTCAATCTTAGCCACAAGCTTTACTGTATGAGTCACCATGTAGTGTCATAATTTTTGAGAAGTGAACACCACTACTAAACAAGCTTTTTCAATGAAGGTGAAATTTAGCTCGTGACTTGTTAGAGTTCGATTGATGTAATAAATAGCTCGTTCTTTTCCTGAGTAATCTTCCTGTGCCAATAATGCTCCTAAAGATACTTTCGTGGTAGCAATATATAATATGAGAGGCGCACCCTATATTGGTGGAGTCAATATGGGTGTTTTCATGAGGTACTACTTTATTTGATTAAAAGCTGCTTCACATTTGTGCTCCCATTTGAGTGGAACATTTTTGTGCAAGAGATGTGTAAATGGTAAACTCTTATCTACCAGTTGCGCAATGAATCTTTGAATGGATTGTAATCGTCCCTATAAAGAGCACAGCTAACTGATGTTCCTTTGTGGTGGCATATCAAGGATTGCTTTTAATTTAGCTGGATCCACTTCAATTCCCTTTTCTGACACAATGTATCCTAATAACTTTCCAGACTTTACTCCAAAGATGCATTTCTTAGGATTAAGTCGTACTTTGAATTGTTCCATTCTTTTGAAAATTTTAGACAAGATATCGATGTGTCCTCTAGTGTTAGATTTGGCTAGAAGATCATCAACATAATCCTCCATAAATGTATGCATCATGTCGTGAAAAATTGATGTCATCGCTCGTTGGTAGGTAGCTCCTGCATTTTTCAATATAAATGGCATTACGTTCCAACAATATGTACCCCAAGGACATGTGAATGTCGTTTTATCCTGATCTTGTAGTGCAATCTTTATTTGGTTGTATCCTGAGAATCCATCCATCAATGAGTACATTGCATGTCCAACAGTTAGATCCACAATCATATCAATGTTTGGTAAAGGAAAGTAATCTTTAGGACATGCTTTGTTCAAATCCCTCAATCTGTGCAAATTATGATCCTTCCGTCTAGCTTTGAAATAGGCACAATATTGGAAATCCATTATGCATAATCTATGGATCGAATGAATCCAACGTCTAAAAGTTTCTTTAGTTCCTCTTTAACCAACAATGTGACATGTGGATGCATTTTTCAGAGTTTCTATTTTACAGGCCTTGCCCCTGGTGTAATAGATAGATGATGCATGATGAGATCCGGATCCAATCTAGTCATATCTACGTAGGACCATGTAAAACTAATTTGATTATCTTTGAGAAATTTTGTGAATTTAGGTAATTCTTCATCTGTAAGAGATGCAGCCAATTGGAAAACTTTAGGCTTTTCCATGGTACCTATATTGAGTGCCTCTGTTGGTTCGATCAAAATGGAAGATCTTTCCTGATAGTATTTCAGAAGAGTGTCAAGTTTCCCATCCTCTGGCACCTTTGAAAGGTTTTCACCATTGGATACACTTTTTATTTTTCTCTTTTCCTTATCTAATACTGCCTTTGTTAGGTTTTCACCATTAGATCTTTCCTTCATTTTTCTTTTTTCTTGACCTAATACTACCTTTGTTAGGTTTTCACCATTAGGTCTTTCTTTTATGTTATTTATTTCATAGCTGAGAAACTTGGCACTTTCCTGTTGAAAACTTTGATCTGGTGATTCCCCAGTGGAACTTGTTTTGAGATGGGATGAACAAAGAAAGTTTATTATGGTTTCATCATTTGGAAAAGTTGGAAAATCAATGGGTGCAATTTGTTCCCAATCGATGAGTTCAAGATGAACCAAAGGTAACGGATCATTAGGATAAGTAAAGTCATTGGCTATGAGGGTCATGATGTTATTGTCAACGTTATCATGGGAGAATTCTAAGATGGTATCCTCCTCAAAATGATCTATCTCGCTTTGAATTGAATTGGTCTCACTAGATTCATGATCGCTTTGTACGACGTATTCAAATGGAGGTCTTGAGCTTTCTCCTTGTAAGAATGTAGGTGAGAATTTGTGTATCACATCCACTCTTTTCTCTGAGGTAAAAGTATTGTCTGAGAAGTCATCCCATTCATATTCATTTGAGTCTGTTTCATAATTATCAGCTTGAATTCTTAGAATTGATTCAATTAAATCCTCCTTAGATGGCCTTTGTGTTGCCTTTTCTTTAGTATCATCACCGTATCCTAACCTAGTCTTATCTTCTGGGTGCATTGTTTTTAATTGGACAGGTTCAATAATACCTTCTTTTCTTTTACCTAGAGGGCCATTTCCTTCATAACCCATATGTTGCATGATAGAATAACCCTTTCCATATTGTTGTGTGGGTATCTTGATATGCTGTATGGATTCTTCTTCATCTTTATAGAACCAATCAAGAATAGCTCTATCTTCCCCTTCAGTTTCTTTGATAAACATCCCATTAAACTTGGTGATGGGAGTTGAAGTTGAGGCTAGAACTGTTGTAGCTTGCGGTGTAGATGTTGACGGCTGACCATGAGATCTTGGTGATAAGGGTAGATTAGAGAGAGATAAAAAAATATTCTCCTACCCCATTATCTTTCAATTTTAGCTTGCTACCGAAATTGCTTATCATTTCTTGCACTTGTTCTTTGTTTTTGGAGGTAGAGATGGCCAAAGCCTCTCTATTATGTGGGACAAATGTTCTTGAGTTGCTCTTAGGTTAGAACAAGTTTGTCTACTATTGTGATCAGTGGGTATCGTTACTTCCTGTCCATCATATGGAAATTTCAAACATTGATGATAAGTAGATGGGACCGCTTGCATGTCATGGATCCATGGACGACCCAATAGTATGTTGTAGGTTAGATCTCGATCAAGAACTTGATAAAAAGTATTCTTCACAATAGGTCCCACTCTAATTGGTAACATGATGAGACCTTTGGAAGTCCTTTCCTCATCATCATAGGCCTTGATTGTAATTTTCCTCCGTGAGTCTATAGAGTCTGCTGAATATCCCAAAGCTAGGACCAATTTCAAAGTGAAAATATTTAATCTGACTCCCCCATCTATAAGAACATGTCTAATGTGGGCTTTGTGAACCATGACTTCTAAATAGAGCGATGAATTATGTGGATGGGTTATGGATGAATCATCTCTTTCAGAAAAAGATAAACATGTGTTGGAGGACAGGTGTCCCACCATGGCTTGAAATTTATCGGTATCTAGATCAGGAGATACAGTTGTATTGACGAGAGCCTTTTGTAGGATATCCTTATGTGCAGGTGATAACTTTAAAAGCTCCAAGATAGAGATTTGGGCTGACGTTTTTTGTAATTTCTCAACCAAATTGTACTGACTTGGAGGGGAAATTGCTGCTTTAGATGAGCCGCCTTTGAAAATGATCTTGGCTTGTCCCCTTGTGGTAACATTGAACTCTCGATATTCTAGCTTACCTTTGATTTAGATAGCATTGATTTGAGGGTCATCAGTATGAGAGTGATGCAAGAAGTTGGGTCCACAAAAAGCTCAAAAAGTGGAAGTGTTTTTGTTGTTTTTCATAATTTGTCACACTTGGACTAAAAATTTGAGGCACTTACACAATGAATTTTTGAAAAAATCAGTAATATGAAAGTTTGAATTTTGAATCTAGTTTCTAAATATGTAAATTATTCAAATACCCAAATTGTAGAAATTAAATTTTGATAGGGATCTATAAAAACCACTTTTTAAAAGTCCCTGTTTTTTTACCATACCATGCACGTGTACGGACACCACTTTTTGACCCAAATAAAAGTATTTTGCTAATTCCTTTTGAGGAAAGAGAGCTAACAACATGCAGATTGATGAGGAAATTTTTTTGTAATTTTTTGTTGAATATTTTTTTTTTAATTAAACTTTTATTGGCCTTAATTGTTGTTTTTAAAATTCAACGTGTACGGACAACATAATTTGACCTAAACTAAACATTTTTTAAAAGTTTTTTTTTTCATTCTGTAAAGAATTGTCTAAAGATTGATGTCATATAATTTTTTTTACAAGAAACTTCACCAAAAAAAAGTTATTAAAAAACAAAAAATGTCTAATATTTCATGTTTAAGGACTAGTTTGCTTTGAAATTAATTTAAAAATATCAAATATAATCCAATATTAATAAAAATTATATATTTGGAAACTAGAAATCATGTTCTGTAATGGGTTTTAATTCTATAGATTGATTCAGAAAAAAAGTCCATCAACCATATTGTTAAAGATGGACATTCTTCTTCAATCTGCCTTAGTTTTTTAGTTGCAGGTCAAAGGCTAAGGCTCGGATTCCCAAGCCTTTCCCGAGCCTAAAACCAAGGCTGCAAGTGGGTTGGAGATTCAAGTTTTTAATAACGCATACACGTTACAAAACACATATGCGCTCTTCATTTGTTTGATTATTTTTTTAAAAAAATGCTTTTTAGAAATGCGTACGCATTTTGAAAAGACAAACGCGTACGCGTTTCTAAAAAGCAAAACACATACGCGTTTCTAAAAAGCATTTTTTTAAAAATAAATTATTTGTATGCACTCAAAAACGCGTATGCGTTTTATAACGCGTACACGTTTTATAACGCATATGCATTTTTTTAGGCTCGAGTACCCAATGCATAACTCATATGCATTTTTTAATAACGCGTACGCATTTTTTAATAACGCATACGCATTTTCTATGAGATTTTTTTTTTTGGCCGAAACTTCCCCTCTTCGTGGACCCAACTTCTTGCACTTACCCATAGATATGATTGATAATAATGTCTTGGGTGTGATTAACATTCTTGCCCTTATCATTCGAGGATTCCCCTTTGTGATAATTAGGGAGCGGGTTTTTGAATGCTTGATGATCATTATTGACATTATGCCCCTCAACTATGATGGTACGATTATCCATCAAATCTTGAACAATATTCTTTAACTCGTGGCAATTGTTTGTCTTATGACCTTTGCACCTATGATAATCACAGAAGTGTGAGTCATTCCATGATGGTGGTTTAATTGAAGGTTCATAGTCTTTTTGTGGTGGCAATGTAATAGCATTTTGATTCAATAATTCTTTGAGAATGGATTCCAAAGATTGACCCAAGGGAGTGAAATTCCGTCAATTTGAAAAATATGACGATCTGGGCATACCGGGATTGCCAAAATTATTTCCACGAGTATTAGTTGTGTTTCCTGGATTAGAAACATTTCCTTGGGTGTTAGAAAATCCAGCATTATTGTTATGTTGAGCACCTGACACATTTAGAATGACGGGTTTTGAATTTACATTGTTAGCACCCACTACCCCATCATTTCCAACATTTTTATTTCGGGTCCAAAATCATGACTTGTCATTGTTGGTATTATGATTGATGTTGTACGAATTTGAACCCTCTTTATCAATTTTTAGAACTCCACGCTTGATCAATGCTCCTTCAATAGTGATTGTGTTTTCAATCAATTTTTCAAATGATGGAGGACAATGAAGGTTGAGTCTGTAACTCATTTCTTGATTAATACTATCGATGAAGATTTCCATCTTTTCTTTTTCAGGAATAGGATGAGAATATCTAGCAAATGGTTTTCTCCATCTTTGCAAAAATTTAGTGAAAGATTCCCCTACTTTTTGTTTTATCTTACAAAGATCAAGCATAGTTATCTGATGTTGGATGTTGTAAGAGTATTGTGATATAAATTTATTTATCAACTCTTCAAAGGTTTTGATGGGGGGAGTGATCTTTGAAAGCCACTCCATGGATTTTCCACCCAAACTTCATGGAAACAATCGCATTAAGTAGGTGTCTTCATGAGCAAATTCTAAACTCATATTTCGGAAATCCCTTATATGCTCAATGGGGTCAGTTTTCCCATTATATCTATCAAACTTAGGGATTTCGCAATGTTTTGGAAAAGGAATCATTTGAAGATTTCTATCGAATGGATAAGGACACATCTCCTCCAAAACATACTTCTTTGTTGTTCCCCCTTGCATTTCTTGTAGTTTCCCTTGTAGTTCCTTGACCTGTTGAGTAAGGACACTAACATCGTCAAGAGGGGTTTTAGGACTTTCTTTAAACCTCTCCATGTCAAAATTTGATGGTAACTTAGCTCCTTGGATAGCTAAATGATAAAAATATTTTCCCTTGTTTTGTTCCATCATCTTGTCCATAAGAACATGGAAGTTTGGATCTTGTTCAGTCTCTTGGAGTTTTTCTTCTATTATTTCTTCCATTGTTGAAAAATGCCAAGGAATCTCTTCCTTCTTAGTATTATCACCCATTTCACTTGATACGCTTTTGTCTTTTTCCAAATTCTTTTGAGATCTTGTGACAACAAGCATAAGTTTTATTCAAACTCTACTAACTTTGATCAAAGGAATGAAGTAGTGAAAAGTCAAGATAGAATGAAGATTCTATGACTTAAGAGATTTTTAATCTTTAGTTTGTGATTCCCTTAGTGAAAGGATGAAAATTCTGTTTGTGGGAATTAAACCAAAGATTAAAAAATAAAGGTGATTTTTGCACTTTGTGAAGTTTGATCTTAGCTTTGTAGATAGATGAATTTAGTGGATGCCTAAATGTGTTTGGACTCTCAATTGCAGAATTTGATTTGGATAAGTAGCATATGTGATTGCAAGTTGGTAAAAATGAGAAAGATGACTATGCCTTGATTTCTGAAAATCCAAAAAATCACACCTAAAGTTCAGAAAATAGATGCGCCAAAAAAGAGACTGGATGTGCTAAAACAGAGCACAGATGTGCTGAAACAGTGCACAGATGTGCTGAAACAGAGACCCAATGTGCTAAAACAGAGACCCAATGCACTAAGACAGAAACCCAATGCTCTAAGATAGAAACCCAATGCGTTAAGACAAAAACCCTGATGCGCTAATACAGAGACCCAATGCACTGAAACAATGCACATACGCATTGAAACAGAGACCCAATGCGCTAAGACAGAGACCCAATGCGCTAAGACAGTTCTAAGACCGACATGTTTTTGACAGTTTGGCAAAATTTTCTTGTTTTGGATGATCTTAATCTGATTTAAATGTGAAAAACATAGCATAGAAGCAGACAATTGTTTTGTTAATCCTAAAATCTAAACAAAGAGTGTATGTTCTTGAGATTTCCACAGGTTTTAAACAAGATAAGCAGTTCAATCAGACTCACTCTTAATTTTTCAAATAGTTCATCATCATAATCACAGCCCATAGCTTAAAATTGTGTCAACTCACATAGCCTTGTCATCCCCTAGAGGGCGCCCGTGTTTTTGTCTTTTCCAGGTGCATACTCAAAGTGATGGAAGTGGATACCGAATCCCTTGAGCAAACAATCCGTGGTGACTATATGGTGAGTGTCTTGGGGGCAGATTCTTCCCTCCCCTTGCACCATGATTAAAATGATGTTTGGTTACTGACACGGCTGGCCTCTACACTAGGTTCTTAGTAAGTCTTTTCGTTCGGCGTGACAATAGATATACTCCCTCGAGAGACCTCCCAACCTTTAGAACAAAGGCTTTGGGGATGGTTATCCTATCTACTGCCATCAAGTTGGATTTTCATACACAACTTGTTTTTTATTATAGTGGGTTGGAAACCTTGGCTTTAGGTGTTCCCACTTAGGTCGTTCCCGTAGCATGAGTACTTTTTCCCACTACGGCAGGCCTTCTAAAGGATGTAATAAAGCATTAAATTGCATAAAATAAAAGGTAAGTCTGGTATTCTGATCAGCCAGTTAAGGGGAGAGCATAGACCTATTACCCACAATCATAGCATGCAAATAATGGTTCAATTTTAAATCCCAAATTGAAAGATTTTCTATTCTAAGTGAAGATGTTGCTTCACTAAAAACATGGGATTCATTTTAACCAAAAGAAAATATGTTTGGTGACTATCCTAGGATTGGTTAGTCCAGAATTAAGTGTCTACCCTAGGATTGGTTCATTCTGTTTAAAAATAGCATCAGAAAAATTATGTCTGCGAATTGCATCGGAATCAGAATTTAAATTTTTACAAATGAATGCGCCAAAACAGAATCTGTATGCGCTAAAACAGGTTACGAATGCGTCGAAACAGGACACGTATGCGATAAAAGATCTAGTAAATGTGCCAAAATAGTCACCGTATGCGCCGAAACAGGTTACGAATGCACTGAAAGAATTCCCAGGGATGCACCAAAACAGGGTGTCTATGTGTTGAAAGATGTCACTTATGTGCTAGAACAGGTCATGTATGCGCCAGAACAGTCATCGTATGCACTAAAACAGACTTTGTATGCGCTGAACCAAGACTCGTATGCGCTAAACCGCAGTTTTTGTCTATCACCTCCTAGAAAAATTCTGCAAAATAGAAGTTAAATGCGGGGCTTGGCCCCACGGTGGGCACCAAAAATGTGTATGAGAAAATACATCAATTAAATTGAATCTAATCTAATACACCAATGCAACATTAGATTGAAGAAAACTAAATTAATAAAGTAAATGCAAACTCTAAATAGCAACTTCTTCAAATTCATTCCATTGTCCTCTATCTCCAAGGATTTGCTTCAATATGTTTGCTCTTAGTTGTGCAAACACAGCTTATAGAATGGCACTTGAGAGAATGAGATTATTAAAATGCATATGCATCTACAAGATTGATCTTATTGAATAAAAATGCTTATGAAATGCTTAAGATACGACTATAATAACTACACATGAAAATATGAGGTTCTAGGTCCTTTTTAGTTCATGAAAGAGCTGTATTTATAGATTTTTGAAGGTAGGAACTCGATTGGCCAAGATTGACGGTCAAGTTCAAACCTGTTGGAATGAACGGTGAGGAATCGAGAATTTGAAAAGAAGGCAGAATTTTGAGAGACAAAAAAATGAAGAGACAATTGAAAGGTATCTCTCATAATTAAATAAATAAATATTTAATTATGTGTGAGAGAAATTTGAAAAGCCTTTAATTAAATATTGTAAATATTTAATTATGAGAAAAGGAAAAAGCTTTTTAATTAAATATTAAAAATATTTAATTTTTGTGAGAGAAGTGGGAATTTGGAAAATGAGATTTAATTAAATATCAAAAATTATTTAATTAAATGTGGAGGGAAGAATATCATTTAAATTTAGAATTTAAACTTTGATAATTAATGTAAATAAATTGTAAAATTTATTTAATTAATTAAGAGGAAGATAGCATTAATTAAATAAAGTTCGTTTATTTAATTAATTTAGAAGGATTAGAAAAAATGAACAATATAAATAAATAATTAAATTTATTTATATGTAGAAGACTTAAGAAACATTAATTAAATAATTCATATTTAATTAATTAACAGGTTCAATCAACCGTGACCATTTTTAGATGTGTACAAGGAGCATTAAATGAATTCAAGCATAAAAACATGAGGAACAATAGCCCAAATCCTGCAAAACAATGTTAAATCAAATAATTTATCTTTTAAAGATCCTAACATTTCTTTCAGATCACCGTTAAACACTCATTTGGGGAAGCTAAGGCGTTGCGGGCCCAGGGGTGCAGACTTCCCTAGGCTAGCAACCATTCTAGAGGTAGTTGTAGATAGATAGCAAATAGGGCACAGTAGCCTGCATGGCTTTACCCACATCAATATTTGATCATTAGGTGGAGTCCACTGGGGATGTCAAGCAATTTTGGCACATCGACCGAGATCACTTTAAAAATTAGGAGGCATTAGGATCATCTTTTAAGCATGTGGAAGTAGAGGGTAGCTCAATTGTTTGAAGCTCTGACGTTGAAAATGACACTAGCAAGGCGGTGCCCTGCAAGTGGGATCTGCGGTCCTGAAGGATGGAGATTTCCTCGCTATTGAAGTTTATGAGTGAGGGTCAAAGGGTGTGGGAAGGTGCTAAGTATTAGCCATTTGAAATGGTCCAGGTAGGTCGGAGGTCCGACTGGAGAGGCCCACACTATTAGGTCTGCAGGAAGTACACACCTTAATTGTTTGCTCATGGTCAGTCGAGGGGAAATGGCCAGGTCGGGCTCTGCATAGTAGACCGACGAGGATCAATGTCCATTTGGAAATGCTGAGAGCGAGACGAAATCCCACAAATGACTGCCTATAAGGGATGGTCTACCTAGGATCTGATCCTTAATCATTTTTCCTATTTTAAGTCAGTCGGTGGCAGCAGGCTCGAGCTTTGCAGGGTGGAGGGATGGCTAAGTGCGGTCGTTCAAGAACGATGCTCACAAATCGGTTGGGATGGAGAGGTGATCCATGAGGATCGGCCCACAAGCAAATTTTAACTAGGCCTTTCACACACAAACAGGCCGAATGGAGGTGAATGGTACAGATTCCACATTGTGGATGGTCAGAGGGAGCTAGCCGTTTTGAAATGCTGATCATTAGAGGGAAGTCCATAGAAGGAAACCTGCATAGGCCAGTCTGCAAGGATACCCACACTTAGTCAATTCCAAAAGTGTCACCCTGACGGCGAGGGAAGGCTCGGGATTCACAAGGGGGATGGATGGGTTAAATTTGTCATCTGAAGTTGGACATTGTTAAATGGTAGCGAATGGCGTACGACGGTCCGTAGGAGGTCACCCATCAAACCTTTTATACAAATATTCGTCAGTGGTGATCTAGCCAGCGAAGCCCACAAAGCGGAAGGGTGGCACATGGTAGTCATTTTGAAATAACAAACAAAAAGGGCCACCGACAGAGGGTGGACTTGCAAGGGTAGGCAACGAAGGGTGGACTTTGCCATGTGTTAAGTTCGGCTTCAAGGCTGATGGAAGACAAGTTCGTAGGGCCCGCCATACTAAGAGGTGGGACAAGATGGCCATTTCAAAATGGCAAAGCCAAAGGGAGAACATCAAGTGGAGTCCCACAAAGAGGAACTCGCGAAGCTCACTAGCACTTCACCCGACTTAGTATTTTTGTTAAGTTAAAAGGGTGTCGTCAATCAGATGGAGTCTATTCGCACACATGGGCCCGACAAGGGTAATGGTCATTTGGTCAAAGGTTATCATTGTAGCTCAAAAGTAATGGTGGAAAGGGTTTTTTCAAGCAGTAAAGGCTCCATGGCCCTGGTTCAAGAATGATGGTGGGAGGTTTAGGTTATGCCAGACCCAGATTGCCAAATTCAGGGGTTTTCTCCATATTTCAAAACATGGGTTTTGTCGGGGCGGCACTCTTTTATCTAATTTCAAAGTTTTTACCAAAGAATACTTAATCATTCTCAGAATTTTAGGAGAAAAAAACACATCCAAAGGTGACAACAGCCCTACCTAGAAATCTCACATGGAAGATGATGAATTCCCAGTAATGATGAAGCTCAAATCGGCAAAAGTAGGATGTAGACGCGGAGGCGGCAAGGGCAGGAGGCTTTGACAATTTTCCAAAAAGAATGTCGGTGCAAATAAAATTTCAACTTCACCTATTTATAGGATTTCACATATTTAATGCTGAAATTAAATGCCAATACGTTGGCAGGAAAAGTTGGTGGGTGCAATTTTTGAGCAAACCGGTGGTGGGAAACTCAGAGCCCACAGGGCGGAAGGTAGCCAGGTGATTGTCGTTAAAAATGGCGAAGAAAATAGACATGACATGTGCGGATCCTACAGAGTGAGTGGCTGGGAAGACTCAGTCATCATACAAATGGTGAAGAATCAATAGAATCCTGTACATGGCAGCCCGTGAGGGTGGACTCGCATGCGGTGAAAGATGGCAGCTTCAATTTTAAAGGAAAAGTGCCGACAAGACTCTGTGAAGGTTGAAGACTTCAAATTTTCAAGGGTGGGTGAAACTTGGTCAATCTAATGATGAGTTTTAGGGCTCATTGACCATTTAGGACTTCAAAAAATAGGGGGGGCATGCAAAACGAGGCGGTGACAAGAGAAACCCGGTGAAGCGAAAAGAGAGGGTCTCCATTCCAAATGAGGCATGTGTGTTGTAGGCACAATATATGTAAAAAGAGATACTGTGCATACTCCTCAGATATCCTAGCCTCAATGACCTTTGGATGATAATCCCAAATAATTAGTTGTAAACCCTGGTAATCCTCAACTATAGCATTCTATGACAAGTTGGGCCCCCACTCTATAGAATCAATCTGTCACCATGCATAATGAGTGACACCCTATGGCATGCCATGTAACTGGCCATACTATCACATCATCATCCTCAGCAAAAATCACTCAATAAAAAATCAGGTCCTCCCAATCAAGTACATCAACTGGCACAAATATGACATCTTTGTATCATCATTTTCCCACGGCTCACAACCAATGTAGGGCCTCCATACAACTTACTCAAGATCATCCAGTACACACCTCCAGATCTTTAGTTTTCCCAGCCTATGCTAGACAACTAGACCTGTGTATCCATGAACATAAGCTCTCCCAACGGGCCACTATCTATCTACAATGGGACGCATCATGGCTATATGCTCCCATGCCCATATTTGTAACAAGGTGACTCTGGCTAACAAACTGCGTCCTCTGAGATAAACCACCTGGTGTAAATCATGGTATAAATGGGCAAGCATGCAACAACCCCAAGCATATTTGGTACCCTATAAGATCATTTACTCCAAGATACGACCCCATCCAACTAACAATCCCTTCGACCTATGGTCGAGACATAGGAAAACCCCAATGAATCCAACAAGCATGGATGGAAGTGTCACATATGCATCAACCATCTCTCTCAAGGGAATCTCATAACCACATATCTGATCATCCTCGAATACTCTATGCAAAGAATCACTCCCTCCTTGCTCAATCTGATCATATAATACCATCTCTCCAACAATAGGTATCCTCAGAATGCGGTACACATCCTCTGGGGTCACTGTCATCTCACCGGTAGGTAGGTTAAAGGTGTTATGCTCAATATGCCACCACTCTACTAGGTTTTTCAAGAGTCCCCTATTAATCCTAATCTGGGACATATATAACAAAGAGGATAATTTACAATGTGCAATAACAGTTGTCTCGGGCTACATCAGATGGGGTATCAAATCCCATGTCCTAGGAAAATGCTCATGAATCTGTAGATTCGCCAAGGGCTCCTATCATCACAAAATATCGCAAATTAGTAATCTTGTCAATCAATCAAAATCAATTAGCCTATCAATATAATTACCTCTAGTGAGACTTTCATCAATCTTGTGAGCATCAATCTATCATTCAACCTGGCATATCATGAGGTTAATCAATCAATCTATTGTTACACCTCGCCTATCATGAGGTCAATCAATCAATCAAACTATAATTGATCCTCGCCTATCATGAGGTCAATTATCATCAATCAATCATTATATCTCACCTATCATGAGATCAATAATCATCTAAATCTATCATAATCATCAAACAAAATCAAATCAAAGACTGAAGTGGTCAAAGAACATTAAAATCAAGGAGTTTACTTAAAATTACATCTTTTTGACTTAGATGGGCCAAAATAGTCTATCAAAGCGCTTAAAAATTCAATGTGCCATTTAAATTCATCAATGCAATGAAACAAGTTATCAATGCACCAATATGGTGAATGCGCCATTTCAGGTCGTCAATGCGCTAAGTCAAGCTATCAATGCGCTATTCCCCTAAATGCATTATTTAATTCATTGAATGTTCTAATCTGGGCTATCAATGTGTTATTCCTATCTATGTGCTACAAAATCCTATCTATGCACTACAAAATCCTATCTACGTGCTAATTCAGCATATGTACTACTTCCTAAAATGAATGCGCTAAAAATCTACTTTTATGCGTAAATACAGTGAATGTGCTAAAATAGTCATTGAATGCACTACATCGGCCATTAAAAGTGCTAAAACTATGAAAATAGAATTCAAACGAGAAAAATGCAGGAAAAATGAATTGCACAAAACATGAGGAAGTTTATCAGGGTACTTACTGAAGGTCCATAAGCTACCGAGCAGTTGTGACATCGAACACACTCAAATTGGTGTGTGTGGCAGGGAATAACCATCTTGCTCAGAAGTTGCTAATTTGCTCAATCACTCTCCAAACTTCAAATTGTAAATGCACAAATGAATTTCAAAATCACCTTTTTAACCTTTTAAAGGCTAATTAAGTGGGATTTTTATGGAATTGATTTATTTTATTTTCCAAAAGGGCTAACTTCATTAATTCATCATAGGGGTAGTTTCAACATCATTTGTCAGGAGATAAATTGCTTCAATATCAAATCATCAACTCATCATAAAATCATTAAAAAATCGATAAATTTCAAAAAACTCCTAAAAATTCAAAAATTTATCAATTTATCTCCCAAGGGAGCATATATCTGTTATCACTCGAAAATCAACATCTGGAGCATATCAAAAAAAAATTGTCAATACTAGCAGCAAAATTGATTCTTTGAAGCAATGTGTAAACATATCACTTCAAAGAGGGGAAAAATGTATACACCTAAAAATGGTTTGGATAAATCTAATTAATTAAATATAATTATTTGATTAAGTAGCCTTTATTTCATCTATTTATAAGTAAATAGAAATATTTATTTATATAGTTCACATTATATTTTCTTCTATCTTAATTAAATAAACAAACTCACATAGTTTGTTTAATTATCATCCCCTTTTATTAAATAAACAGATTTCAATTATTTTATTTAATAATATATCTTCCCTCCTAAATTGAATTATTTAAATTTCCAATTGAGCACATGTCTACAGTTTTTCACTCAACAAAGTTGAAAGTTTCAAATTGTATTCATTTATGCTTTATCTTTCCCACCAATTTTGGAGAAAAATTTAAACACTTGGCTTCATTCTTCAATAATTTCTTCCTCCTCATTCGGCAGAATGTTTTGCTGAGACAAACATTCCCCTTCTTCTTCTCCAACTTCTTCATCTTCTACCATTGATTTATCCAGATCAAATCTAAACTGTTGTTTGCTGCCACATCATAATTTTCCTTTGAAAATCTATAAAAGCAACCTCTTGCTACAGGAAATGGATCCCCAATTTTATGCAATCTTACTCTACAGGAATCATATTAGAGCAATTTAGCATACAACATTTAAGCAATCAGCAATTTAGAATCATATAGAAATCATATTAGATTACAATAATGGTTTTCATATCAGTTGCATCTTAGTTTACAATATTTAATCATATCATATATTTATCAGTATCGCAGTATCATATAGCTTTCATTATCAATCATTTCATCATAGCATATCATATAGTTTAACCTCCTCATTCTCTAGGTTTTCATTTTAACAATCATAGTGCACACAATCTGAGAGCTACTTTGGTTTAATAAATCCTTGGAGTTCGAGATCAATGGAATGATTTTAGAGTTTTGATTATGTTTCAATTAGATTAAATCTATCATTTTAATTCTCTAATAGTGTTTGATTAAGGTGTGTTGTTATTATTTCACTTACACATATTTTCCACACACAGGCCTGACTATCAATCTTGGCAATTAATAACATACATCTAACAAATAAGCATTTAATAATCAATCTAGAGGTATTAATAACTTCCTATGGAAATGATAGAAATTGTATCCATTCCTTGGAAAAGAGCAAGAACCCACACGAGTAAGGTGTGGGTCAGTAAATAGTGTGCTAGTTCTTGCTCCGCTGACCTGGGGTATAGGAATGGACTTTGCCACAAACATTTAATAAAAGAATATTTAGGAAGCAAAACCAATCAGTCTGTTAGGTAACGAGCACAATTGAGAAAGAAATCTCAGAGGTTGTAATGGAATATATTCAAAGGAATAATTTTGTCTCCTCGGTTTTTTCAAATTGGGATAATTGGGTTCTTCAGCATTGGCCAGCATTATATCTTCCTTTCAAAGGGTCTCAGCAGTTATCCTGTCACCTCAGGATTGACAGAAGTAAAATTACATTGAAGCCTCCTTCAAAGGGATTTCTTAAGCTTAATTTTGATGGGTCTTCAAGGGGCAATCCAGGTGTGTTGGGAGCTAGTATAGTTTTCAAAGATTGGAAAGGCTCACTTTTAGCGGCCAAGGCAGTGTATATAGAAAATTGTACTAATAATATGACAGAAAGTCTAGCTTTGTTGCATGGTCTGCATGTTGCTAAGTCTATGGAAATTCATAGGCTACATATAGAGGGGAATTCTTTGTTAGTAATTAATGCCTGCAAAGAAAGGTTGATTCACAATTGGAAGCTTAAGTATATCTTATCTAAAGCCTGGAAGATCATAGATACATTTGAGGAAGTTTTTATAATGCACTCTTATAGAGAAGGTAACAAGTTGGCAGACATTGTGGCTAAATTGGCCTGTGATGGTGAGAATTTCGAGCTTATTGAGCATGAGCTGATTTTCATTAAAATTCCTCAATTGGTAGTGTTTGCTAAAGGTGAAGGTGTTTTTAGTAACCCTTAAGGTTCTTGTTTGAGGAGCAAGCTCAGCGTTGGCACTTTAGAATGTTAGAAATCAAGTCAAGGTGACATGTCAAGCAACTGGATCCTAGCAAAAGAAAAGAGAAGCATCTCGAAGGGAAACTCCGATAGGATGCCACATGGTGGCAGCTGCAAAGTTGCGAGTGGTGTCAAAACAAAGGGCGAACAAAAATAATGGATGCCTGAAAAATCACCACGTGAAAAGCTCCCAGAAAAGGTAATGGTGGTGTGGGCCCCAACTAATCAGAAAGTAGGCCATAACGACGTGTCAAGCAACCAGAGCCTAGAAAAAGGGAAGGGAAGCTCCATTTGGTCGCCACGTACGTGGTGGTGGCCAAAAAATTTGCAAGCATTTTAGTAACCCTTAACATTCTTGTTTGAGGAGAAAGCTCAACGTTGGCTAGATTAAGTGTCATTGCTAGTCAAGATGGTGACAACTAGGATGCAAGCTGTAAATGGATTATAGGCCCCACTAGCTTTCCAACAAAGATGTGAGATATGTGTTGTGGTGGGCTAGTCACGTTGGGGGCAGTATGTGTAATGATGAAGGGTGCATCATCAGGTGTCGAAGGTTGTGTAAGCTACATTACGGAATGTGGTTACGATAGCTGAGTCATATTTTGTTCAAGCTGGCCGATCAAGTCTCCATTAATGTGGGAAATATGAATAATGATTAAAGCCTTTTGTTATTTGGGTGTTGGAAGAGGTGATAGGCTTACATCAAGCCTTGAATACGGTAGTTGCGTCCATCATTAAACAAGTGTTGGCACTTCAAAATGCGAGAAAGAAGACTGAGGTAACGTATAAATCAATCGGAGCCTAGAAAAAGGAAAGCGAAGTGTCTCGAAGGGAAGCTCCATTTGGACGACACGTGGCGGCGGCCAGCAAAGTTGCGAGTAGTATCAAAGAAAAAGGCGAACAAAAATAAGGGATGCCCAAACAATCGCCATGTGGAAAATTCTTGGCAAAGGTAATACGGTTCATGTGGAAGGTTGTGTGGTTTCACCAGTGTGTGGGATTACCCATGGGAATTAGCCATCATCAAAGTGGAGTGGTATTGAGCCAGAAGCAATTGGGTCATTCGAGTTGGTTGCTAGTAGTCAAGTGGGGTCATCAGTTTTCCCGTGGAAAGGTTGCGGTCCTGCAAATTTGAACATTTGGGTTGTAGATCAAGGGTTCAAGGCTCAAGGATGGACTGAACATTCATCGCCAGCTGCGGCTACTGCTCTAGAAGAAGTATAAGGGTCTAGTGTTTGTGGGTCACCTGTTCAACGTGTACCGCTAGCAGAAGTTGATCAACCGCACCGGGAAATTGTTGAAGATGCTCCTATGGGATGTGACAGCCAAGTTGGTGGCAATTCAGAGGCACGGGGAGAGAACTCGATTCAGGTGGCCTCCACGGAAGAGTAATACAAGAGGGTCATAGTTTTTGGTTTTTTGGTTCAATGTAAATCGTATATATGTAGGTGTTCAAAGTACAAGATCTGCACAGTAGTGTGTATGTTTATAAGTTGGTTTCTGCACAGTAGTGTGAATGTTTTTAAGTTGGTTTTGTTATGGGTATGGGTTGAAAATTAGAGATGGAATGGTCTCATGATATCCTATAGTTGGGCATGGAATGGTTAAATCTAAGATATCAAGTTCTCAAATCATCCTATTACTATGTAATTTTTTGTTGAATATATATATATATATAAATATATGGGCTCAAAGCCTTTGCTTAAAATAATAATAATCTTGAACGACAAGAAATGCTCATTTTTCATGTGTTTTGGATAATTTTAAATTGGAAAATGTGAATTGAGGTATGATAAATTGATGAAGATCTTATCCCAGATTATGAAATATTTCCTACAATTAATTCTCACATTCTTGGCTCATACTAAACTATAGTGAGATAAAGAGTTTGAATTCCTATAAATCCTACAAGATTTCCAATGAAACTCATCTAAGATTATTTTATTTTGAATTCTATTGCCAAGTGGATATGGATACTCCAATCTTTCTTACTAGTCCCAAACACCAATTGGCTTTCCTAGGAGAAATTCCTAACCATAGGTTGAGAAAAGTCTTCTCGACACACAAAAAATTGATGTGGGCAGCTATTAAAATGGTTTAGGAGTTTATTTCATGGTAGAAACTAAGAGGTATCGAGTAAATAATAATATTTCTTCTCAATTTGTTGCATCCTTACTTGATGTGGGAGAATAAAAAGAGGATGTGCTAGCTTTATTTAACCAATTGGTACAAGGAAATTTTTGGCCGGCCTTGAAGATGTACTAGAAGATACTAGAATTGGCATTGGGATCCCTAGACCAAGGGATATCCCAAGATTTTTGAATAAAGGCACAACAATAGCATGACATCCTTTCTTAGCCAATTTCCATATAGTCTCTTTGGTGGAGCATCGCCAAAGATCTACCATAGGCTGTATGTTTCTAAAGGTTACTACCTTAGAAATAAGTCAAAACAAGAAAAGGATACAAAATTTATTGATTTGGTAAGGGATGAGAAATTTTAGCCTTGTTTTGATAAAAGCTTGTATAGGGATACTTCTTTGTATAATGTGGGATTTTTCAATGCCTTTGTGAATATATTTCTAGGATGTTTTAGGCATATAATGGCTTTTCTAATGAAGACTATTGAGTTGTAATTTTGATTCCATTTTAATGAATAGAATGCAAAAAAAATTCACTTCACAATTTATTAGCCTGAGGCATAAAGCAAGGGAAAACTGATTGAAAATTAAACCTAAATCTAAATTTTTTTTGGGTGAAAGGCTATGGACCTATATAATATATTAATATTAATAGCTAGTTACAAAAAATCCATGAATGGTAGAAAGAAAAAAGAACCAAAATGAATGCAACAACTATAAGCATTCGTCTACTACCTATACTCCATATACAGTAACACTTCCCCCTTACATATGAAACCCTAAACACATTCACCTTATACAATATTTTACTACTTATAACCCCATACATTATCATATTTCATCATATCATCCCTAATGACAGACCCTTTCTACATAACATTCACTAGAAGGAGGCAGATTTGTAACCTACTCTATGAGGACAATAGACAAAATTTTCAGCTTGCACTCCTTGTGAAATCACCTGCACTTGATTTTTTGCAACAGCTTGTGAATGAACTATTATGTTGATGTTAGGGACTTGAGGAGAAACTCTATTACCCCTATGTACGAGTGAAGCAACAGCCACTTGAAAACCTTGTATGCATTCATGAATTTCAAGAAAAGAGATAGCGTGCAACTTCTTTTTGAACTAATCCACTTCCTCCCTACTGGACTCGAAATGATACTTGTTCAGCACTTAATATAGGTAAGAGGAAGAGTCATGTAAATTAGCCAATATCATTCCTTGAATTTTTTCTGCATACCTTTTCTTGTGGTGAAGAAAATGCATGGGAAGCAGTCCTCCAACAAGGTCATCGCCCTTAGTAAAATCATACTATTGAACACCTTTAAGTAGAGAATTTCTTTCCAAATAAGCCCCAACAACCACCTTACTTGCTATTCTTTGTAGAGTATTAAATTTTTGCACAAGATCAAGAATATTGGACAGAAAAATGGACAAGAAATTTGCTGGAAAAATGATTCTTTGAGAGTCTATGTGCAAAACCTCTTCTCCAATAATTAACTTGATGCAACTCAAAATAGAAGAAAAAATCACCTTGAAAACATGTTACAGTTGATCCCTTTCAATGCAATCTGAAAATGGAACTTCCCACACCCGTACCGCAACTAGAACTCTATAATTTCTTGCTCAAAACTCCATTAGCTTGGAAGAACCTGTAGGCAACAAAGACTGGTTGACTCCTTTCACAATGAAGAACCAGAAGACACCTTCACTTGAACAAAAAAAAAATTCTTTGCTTAATTTGTGCAGGGCATCGACTAATTAAAACTCTTTGTAATCACATTTCCCAAATGGTAGTCTTGGAAATGACAAATTTAAATGCAAGCGCACTTCAAATCCTCTTCACAATGGAAAATCTTGGAAATTTTGTTGATAAGCATGAGATTTACAACCACCATAAAGCACGGCTTGCCACCACCTTAGCTTAAGCATGTAAGGTAATAATGACAAGGCTTGCTTAGTACATTAGATCTGAACACACACAAAAAAACATTAGATATAGTAATCATTACAAATACAAGCCTCCAGTTCCACCAATTGTGAATTAATCCATTTTGATATGGTTATGCTGATAAATCCATACTATCACTATTCTAAAATTAGCCATGTCCCTGGTCTGTGAAGCCTGAATGGAGAACCACACCAAATATTCCATCAACAAGCCACTTATTCCATCATTTAAACGTGTGCCCTGACAATTTTGAGAGAATGATCTCATCTTGATGCTATTCAAGATATTAATTAATACCTCTAATAATTACTCCATAAGCAAGCAGACCTATGACCATCCCATTCTATAACATGTAAAAATACCCAACCCCTTTCTTAGACTTGTAACCCCTTTGTCTGATTTTTATTTGAAATTTGATAATGCATTCTCTAACCCCTTTGCCTGATTTTTAAATGAAATTAAATAATGCATTCTATGTCTATTATTTCCCTTAAATCTAGAAAGGCTTGTATAGAATTATCATTCTCCATGAAAAAAAATTCCTTCTTATCACACCCCATATTGGCAAATGATCTACAAGAATATTACCCTCTTGATATGTATTAATCTAATTATTTACAAGAATATTTATAAAGGATGATACCTATGACTACGTGCACTATCAATTTTATTTTCATAGTTTTTTATGATGCTTAAGAGTATGTGGGTAGTACTAATGGTTCTCAATATAGAAAATTTATCTTTATACTTTGAAACACACTTAATGGTTTTGAATTCTTCATATTCAATACAACAATTTGTAACCACTAATAATTGAGGTAATTCATCATTTTCATGATTTATCCAGATGCAAGTTGTACGATTGAAATTTCCATAATCAAAATAGTAAATTTTTAAAAAATTATTGGTGTAGTGTTGTAAATTGTCAACCTTGACAATTTCACACTATGTTTAACTCCCCCTTATTTGTTTAGACATAATTATGCTATTTGTTCATTTTATTATCATTTTTGGAAAATCAAAATATAATTTGGAATTAATATTAGTTATTTATCTAACGAGAACGAAATCCCCAAAATAGGTCTAGTCTAGGGCACCATTACCCTTGACCAGCCTATTTTGGCCTAGTTTTTAATATTTTATTGCCAACATTTTATGTTTGCAAATTCAAATCCATTTGTCAAATTTTCACAATTAATTTTGCACGAAACAAAGAAATGCATATAAATATGTCTTTTTCACCATTTGAAACTAGAAGCAACCAAAAATATAATTTGAACATCAATTGAGCATCCTAAAAAATAGTCAAGAGAAGAATAAACAACATTATTACAACACTTAGTTTAATCTTCATGGAGAGAGTTGTTGAAGTTATTGAGCAGCTTTGGTCTACACTTCCCAAGAAGAAAAGAATAAATTAAATGTATAGCCTCTAGGATTTTTAATTTATATCATACATTATACTTGCTAAGGGCCGACCCTTATAGCTTGCCTATCCTTGTCTCACCTTGAGCCGACTCTAAGATATATTAATTGTTTATCATTTATTATGTTTTCCAAGAAAGGTCGACCTAAATGAAGAGGCACCTTGTGTTGTATAAATACAAGGTCAGTTTGTCATTGTTAAAACATCCAATCACTCAAGCAAGTTCGCATTTTCCTTAAGAGCAGAATTCGCACCATATAGCAGCAGTCCGATTTCAAGGAAGAAGATATTCATTTGTATCTAGTGCATCTAGGAGAGGTGCAACTTTGTTGTATCCATTATTGGCCATTGTTGGGCCTGAGTTGTAAGCAGACTTCTGCCATTGTTCTATATTATAGAAGAGATTCATTGCTGGGTTTTTCTCCCTCAAGAGGAGGGTTTTCCTAGGGTATCTTTGTGTGTTCGTTGTCTTATGTGTTGTAATTCTTTTAAGTGCTTTCATTATTCAATCTGATCTAAGAAAAATCTAACATGGTATCAGAGCAGGTGTGAAAAAGATCGTGATCAGATTCAAATCTGTTAGTTTTTTTTTCAGTCTACCTTCTAATTTTCTCAAGATGGTGAACGGTCTGAAAATCGAGGATAGAATCAAAGGGATCTCAAACTTCACATCATGGAGGTTCAGGATCATGCTAACATTGGAGGAGAATGATTTGGCTGAGTTTGTGAAAATAAAAGTTCCCGAACCTGAGGAGGAAGAAGAGAAGCTGCAATGGAGGAAGAAAGACACTAGGGCAAAGAAAGCATTGGTTGATTCCATCAAGGATCATATTGTACCAATTTTCTTCAAGTTGGATACAGCAAGAGAGATGTTTGCAACCTTGGAAGAGATGTACGAAATCAACAACACTAGTCGAGCCCTTGCACTAAAGCAACAACTTCATCATGTGAAAATGACAAAAGGAGAATCTGTTATTACATACTTCATGAGGATTTCAGAGATAAAAGATCAGCTCTCTACTATTGGCCACATGATTGATGATAAAGACTTGACTATGCTTGCTCTCAATGGTCTTCCGCTTTCATGGGAGGCGTTCATTCAAGGAATCAGTGCAAGATCTGAACTTCCCAAGTTTGATCAATTGAGGATTGACTGCATTCAAGAGGAGTCAAGACTAACAGCAAGGGGAATTGGTCAAAGTTCAAAGAATGAAGATTTACAAGTTCTTACCTCTCATTCATCAAACAAAGGAAAATGCTTTAAGAAAGGATTCTTCAAGAGGAATTGAGGAGATGGAAATGATGATGCTCCTGCCTTCAAAAGGAAACGAGACATGTCCAAGATTCAATGTTTTCATTGTGATAAGTATGGTCACTTTGCGAGGGTTTGTCCTCAACGACCTAAGCATCAAGTTGCCACTATAGATGTTGAAGAAGTCGCTCCACAAAAGGACTCCAGTGATTATCTGTTTTATTTAGCCTTGTCTAGCAATGTTTCTACTGACTCTAACACTTGGTTGATTGATAGTGGTGCTTCTAGGCACATCACCAGTTTTAGGGGTCACCTTTCAAACTTAGTGGAAAGCAACTCCAGTGATCAGGTTGTTATTGGAGATGATGCTAGATATTCTGTAAAAGGGATTGGAAATTCCACTCTTCACTTGGTTTCTAGGATTTCTTTGGAGTTGAATGATTTACTGTTCGTGCCAGGGATAAAGAGGAACCTTGTTTCAATTTCAGTGTTAGAAGACAAGGGTTATCAAGTTGCCTTCTCTAAAGACAAAGTTCTTATATGGGCAAAGAACTCCAACTTCAAAACTGCTCAAGTGATTGGAGTTAGACATGAATTTCTTTACAGGCTGTGCACTCGTCCTCTTCAAGTGCTTGTGCATAACAGTACCAGCATGTGTGATCTTTGGCATCAAAGATTGGCTCACATTCACTTTCGTGCTCTACCTATCATGGAGAAGATGGTCACCGATCTTCCAAAATTCGATCAAGAACATGAAGGTACATGCAAGGGATGTGCCCTAGGCAAGAACACAAAAGGTACGTTTCATTCCAGTGAAAGTAGATCTAAATGTATTCTTGATCTCATTCATTCTGATTTGTGTGCTCCAATGTCTATTGCATCTTCTAGTAGTTTCTTGTATTATATCATTTTCATTGATGATTACTCTAGAAAGACTTGGGTTTATTTCTTGACATCTAAAGAATCAGAAGAAGTATTAGAAAGATTTAGAGAATTCAAAGCACAGATTGAAAATCTGTCTGGGAAAAGGATCAAGGTATTGAGATCTGATAATGGTGGAGAATACACTTCTGGCACATTCTGTGACTTTTGTATTGAAGCAGGGATTAAGAGGGAGTTCAGTGTTCCCTATAATCCACAACAAAATGGTACTGCTGAAAGGAAGAATGGGTCTATTGTGGAAGCAGTGAAAGCTATGATCCATGATCAAGACTTACAAATCTCTCTTTGGGCTGAAGCATCAAGAATAGCCATATATGTTCAAAACAGGAGTCCCCACAGGATCTTAGAGAATAAAACTCCTGAAGAAGCATTCTCAGGCGTGAAGCCTGAAGTTAGTCATTTGAGGATCTTTGGTTGTCCGGTCTATGTTCATATTCCAAAGGAAAAGAGAACAAAGCTAGAACCTTCTGGGAAGAAAGGAATTCTTGTAGGCTATAGTGAGACATCAAAAGCTTATAGGATATACATTCCAGGATAGAAGACTATTGAGATTAGTAGAGATGTCACATTTGAGGGAGATGTTGCTTACAGAAGATCCAAAGGCACTCCTATGGAGATTGATGAAGAAGAACCTCCTCAAGATATGGAAGTTGACCATATTCCAGAGAATCTGAAGGAGGATACAGAACCTAAAGAAGATATTGATCCAGCTATGCCTTTGAATCCTACTGATGGGCCTCTAGAAATTGTGATTGGAAAGAAAAGACCTCTTTGGGCTCGTAGGACAATGCAGGAAGCAGAAAGTTTTGCAGCTCCAAGAGGAGCTTTCAGAGAAAGCAAGAGACCTCACAAGTTCTCTAGTTATGTCACCTTGATGAGTCAGTTTATTGAGTCAGATCCTTCAAATGTTGAAGAAGCCTCTAGTCAACAAGTATGGAAAGATGCCATGTCTGAGGAATATCAGTCCATACTTAAGAATGATGTTTGGGATATAGTTCCTAGACCCAAAGGAAAATCTGTGGTGTCTTCTAAGTGGCTCTTCAAGATCAAGCATGCAACTGATGGGAGCATCGAGAAGCACAAGGCTAGATTTGTGGCTAGAGGGTTCTCACAAAAAGAGGGAGTTGACTATGAAGAAACTTTTGCTCCTGTGGCTCGTTACACATCTATCAGAACCATCATTTCCATTGCTGCATCTAGAGGATGGAAGATTCACCAAATGGATGTAAAGACAGCCTTTCTGAATGGTGTAATAGAAGAAGAGGTTTACATTGAGCAACCAGAAGGATTTGAGGTTCATGGGAATGAGTCTCATGTTTGCAAGCTGAAGAAGGCCTTGTATGGTCTTAAACAAGCTCCTCGTGCTTGGTATGAAAGAATTGATCAGTATCTTTCAAGTCTGGGTTTCTCAAAGAATGATGCAGATTCTAACCTCTACTTCAAGATAGTAAATGGTGAAGCATTGATTTTGGTTTTATATGTTGATGACTTGATCATTACTGGTGAAGAACATCTAATTCTAAAATGTAAAGAGGAATTAGCTTCAAAGTTTGAGATGAAGAATCTAGGTCTTATGCATTACTTTCTTGGCTTAGAAGTTTGGCAAAAGCTAGATGAGATGATTCTAAGTCAAGGCAAGTATACTGTTGACATTCTCAAAAGTTTTGGTATGATTGACTACAAACCTATGTCTACACCCATGGAGACTAATCTAGATAAGTTGAAAGAGGTTGCAGCTAGTTTACAACCAGTGGATTCTATGATGTATAGACAGTTCATTGGTTCATTGATGTATCTAGTTAACACTAGACCTGATATCTACTATGCAGTGAGTGCACTTAGCCAGTTTATGTGTGAACCAAATCAAATACATCTTGTAGCAGCTAAACATATCCTGAGATATTTATGTGGCACAATTGGATATGGTTTGAGATATTCTTCAAATGTGAATTTGGAGCTACATGGTTTTACTGATTCTGATTGGGCAGGATGTGTCTCAGATTGGAAGAGTACCTCTGGTTGTTGCTTCAGTTTGGGGACTACTATGATCTCCTAGTGTAGCAGGAAATAGTCTTCAGTGGCCTTGAGTACAACTGAAGCATAGTATATAGCAGCTTGTGTGGCAGCTCGTGAGGCAGTGTGGCTTCGTAAGCTCCTTGCAAGATTGTTTGGACAATCAATGGAGCCTACTATTATACACTGTGATAATCAAAGCTGTGTGAAGCTTTCTGTCAATCCTGTGTTTCATGACAGAACAAAACATGTTGAGATCAAGTTCCACTATATTAGAGATATGGTACAAAGGAAAGCTATATAGTTGAGGTATATCAGCAGTGAAGAGCAAACAGCAGACATTCTCACCAAGCCTCTCACCAGGATTAAGTTTGTGTACTTCCAAGAGAAACTTGGTATGATGGAGAATGCAGCCTTGACTAAGAAAGAGTCTCAGTAATCAGTGATCCTTGATTGACAATGCAATTCTCTGCTGAGAGAGAGTTGAGGTGCAAGCCCTTGATAATGCAATTCTCTGCTGAGAGAGAGTTGAGGTGTAAGCCCTTGATAATGCAATTCTCTGCTGAGAGAGAGTTGAGGTGCAAGCCCTTGATAATGCAATTCTCTACTGAGAGAGAGTTGAGGTGTAAGCCCTTGATAATGCAATTCTCTGTTGAGAGAGAGTTGAGGTGTAATCCCTTGATAATGCAATTCTCTATTGAGAGAGATTTGAGGTGAAAGCCCTTGTTTCCACCCTCTGGGAGAAGCTATGGTGGATGTCATGTGTGTGACTCCATGACAGCATCACATGAGGGAATCCATGATGATTTTATTTATACCATATATGGAAGTAGCCATAATGGTTAATATCACATTGAGGTGATATTCTATTTTGTTTTCATTCTAATATAATGTGTCTTGTGTAGATGGAAGTTCATCCCTAGCTAAGAGGGAGTGTTGATGTTATTGAGCAACTTCAGTCTGCACTTCCCAAGAAGAAAAGAATAAATTAAATGTATAGCCTCTAGGCTATTTAATTTATATCATACATTATACTTGCTAAGGGCCGACCCTTATAGCTCGCCTATCCTTGTCTCACCTTGAGCCGACTCCAAGATATATTAATTGTTTATCATTTATTATGTTTTCCAAGAAAGGCAAACCTAAATGAAGAGGCACCTTGTGTTGTATAAATACAAGGTCAGTTTGTCATTGTTAAAACATCCAATCACTCAAGCAAGTTCCCATTTTCCTTAAGAGCAGAATTTGCACCATATAGCAGCAGTCCGATTTCAAGGAAGAAGATATTAATTTGTATCTAGTGCATCTAGGAGAGGTGCGACTTTGTTGTATCCATTATTGGCCATTGTTGGGCCTAAGTTGTAAGCAGACTTCTGCCATTGTTCTATATTATAGAAGAGATTCATTGCTAGGTTTTTCTCCCTCAAGAGTAGGGTTTTCCTAGGGTATCTTTGTGTGTTCATTGTCTTATGTGTTGCAATTCTTTTAAGTGCTTTCATTATTCAATCTGATCTAAGAAAACTCTAACAAGAGTGAGTGGTAGCAGTGGGAGAGGCGATTCAAATTTTACAAAAGGGGAGGATGGAGATCCTACGGATGATTATGGTGATGGAGAGAGCATGCTTGGTCTACTAGCAGTCTCTAAGGATTGGTTTGAATATATGGATGCATCCCTTTTATGCCTGGGTTTCGCTTATAGTGGTTGTGGTTGCGGCTTTTTTGGGGTAGTTTTTTTGTCCTTGCCTGGTTTTGGGGTGCGATGACTGCTTGTTAGATCCATGCTTCTCAAGTGTGGTGGTGGGGATATGTCTTTGATGGCTTGGTTTCCTTCTAGACTCTATCTTGGGATGACTGATCTTAGAGCTGCGATGGGTGAGGATGGGAAGATCTTGGAGATTTTGGTCTTCTTTGTTAGTTTGGATTCTTTTTTTGTGGCTGAGGCTTGGGTTCATGAGGTATGGTGTGTGCCTGGGAGCTATGGGGTTTCTTGCCTCTGGCCTGATGGCTTTGTTTCACATATTCTTGTTGGAGGTAGGGTTAGTGGGGCTTCCCTTGTTGTCCTGGCTTAGCCTTGGTTGTTGGTGGTGTAGTGCATGCTTGTGATGCAAGCCTCTTGGAGTCTATTTTTGTTTCTTGGGCTCTCTTTTACAGCTATTGGGTTCCCTTTGTGGTTGACTTGGCCTTCATTATCAAAGGGGGTTGTCATTTTTTTCTGGATTTGGGCTCTCATTTGGAGGTGCTTTTTGTTGTTGGAACTGACTTTTAAGTTGAGGTCTCTTTTGGTTGTCTTCAAGACCCCTTTATGTATCTCTGTGATTTTCTTCAAGTTGGGGTTTAATTTCATCTGCTTTCAAAATTGTTTCTTCTTCAGTTTGGGGTTCATCATGGTTTGGTTGTTGTCCCAGATGGTGCTCTATTGTTGGAGGATATTTTCTGTTAATTGGGGGTTGAATGGGTTATTATTCATCTTATCTGAAGATCCTTAAGATTTTTTGTTATGCTCTTTTATTGGCTCTTTGGTTTTCAGTTGGGCTATTTATCTTGTCTATCTTCATGACCCATATGATTTTGTTTTTCTTGTTTCTCTTTAAATTCATTATGTAAGGTATGTTGAAGGATTTTTTTTTGAGTGCTCTGTGCTTGGGTTTGAAGTTGTCGGTTGGGCTTGCTTTTAAGTTCTTTCTCTCGTCCCAATTGTTCCTTAGGATTTTCAAAGCATTGGCTCCCCTCTTCTCTGGTTCGTGTCATCTTGTGAGATGATTAAAGAGCTTTTGTTTTTTTTCTCTTTTGGCTTCCTTCTTGGTTGGGTTGGCCCTGAATGGTATTATGCTACCTTTGGATTCTAAGCTCATTATTTTTGTAAGAGCCTTTGCTTTTTCCTTGGGCCTTGAGTTTCCTTTAGAGGTGGAGACTTCTCCTATCGAGGTGGAGACATATTATTTTGAGGTGGAGGTGTGTGGATGGTTCAAGATTTCTCTCTTGCTACTCCTTTTAAGGAGGAGACCATTCCTATGGAGGTGGAGTGGGCATTTTCAGGAGTTTGGTTGTTGCTGTGAAAACTTTGCACTTAGTTTATTCCCCTTTAGAGGTGGAGTGGTTGGTTGGAAGAGCTGAGTGTATCAAGTTTTTATTCTGGAGGCTCATATTCTCTTGGCTTCTATCTGGTGGGCTGATGTGGCCTCTTCTATGGAAGCGGGTTCCATGCATACCTATGGGTTCCAGGTCCTTGTTAAAATCTGGTTGATTCTTTGCTCTACAATGTCTTCCATGATCGGCTGGTATGTTGAGGCCTGATAGATGTAGGCAGTGGATATAAGGGTTTCTACTCAATGGTTTGGAGTGCTTCCCATCTCCCTTATTGAGGTGGGGTTTTTGGATTTTCTCACATTTTTTCTTACGAGTCTGATGGTTTCTTACACCCTTATGTTTATTATCTTTCTTGGCTCTGTGGTGTCTTCCATGAGAGGTTGGTTTTTTGATGCCTGGTAGATGCAGGCAGGTTCTTTGTGTAGCTAATTGGGTTTCTAGTTCCAGTTAAAACTAGGTTGTTTAACGGTTTCATGCCCTTTCTTTTTTGTTAGTTGCAACATGTAGTCATGTTAATATTTTAGAGGTTGTTGTGGATTTTTTGTTGGTTTAGGGTTTATCTTATTTGAAGCTTGCTTTCCTTTGTTCTATGTTTCAGGCCCCATCAAAACCCATTTTTTACCCCTAATCAAAAACATTATTCCAACACCTTTTCATCATCCAAGAATTATGTTAGCAATGCATCAATTCATAAGTAAGATTGTTCATGTTTTGTGAGTACTAACACTTGCAAGACTTCCTATCAACAAGCAATTTTTTATTGCATGATATGTGTATCACGACTTCAATCCATCAAGGAGATAAGATCTAAGTGGTAAATTACAACAATTGTCATTTATAATTCATTTTTATCCATTCTCTTCTACCTGGCCAAGGGAAGGAACTCTTTACATCATCATAGCCATTGTGGAGGTGAAAACACCAAAATGAGGTTTGACTTAGGAAAACCCCTCTATGGCACAACCCTTTCTCCCCTCCTTTTTTTGTAGGTGGCATATTTGAAGTGGATTTGAGAGAATATTGAAAACCTAATAGAAATATTAATCATCCAAGTCTTTTATTTCAATAAATTAGGGTAAAAATGATTATTTATCAATCGACGGAGTTTAAAATCTGAGTCTAGGAGGAAAGAGGCTACAAATTGTGACCCACTTATACCTGTTCATAGATTCCATAAAGTTTCATCTTCCATTCTAGGGAACCATTTCCCCTAACCAAGCAATTTCAACCGTAATTTGCATTATAGGTTCCTTTGTTTCTACATTCTACTATTTTGTTATCAATTTTTGTGTTTTAGTCTTTCATTTTGTTGTATTCATATCATTTTGTTAAAGATTCATTGTTAGCCTAGTTCACTTGTATATCACACACACCACATCCAATATCAAATCAATCAACCCCCACAAAAATACAGACCAAAACCTTGATCAACCATTATGACTCTTCTATTGATAATAGTAGCCAAGTGATCTTGTGTGTTCAATTTTGATTCCTCTCTAATTTAATTTCTAAAAAGGTGTGATTTAGACCCAAGATCCATTTTCCCACATCTAGTTTTGATGAATCTACTATCAAGTCATTCAACCAATTTTGTTCAACAAAGTGGTAATGAATAAGATGATAATGATATATCCAAGGTGGTAAACATGATTGATGCTCATCCTCATAAAATCCAAACCAATATTTTTCCCAATTTTACTTTCACATATATTGAAGCTTCTATAACTACACTTGATGGTTGTCTTTATGTAATTCATAGAATTGATGATAAACCCACAAGGGGAATACTCATTGATCTAGTATGTATGATAAATGTGATCACTTAAGAATTTTTGTATGTGTGTGAACTTTATAAGGATAATTATGAACAATAAAAAGTGTTATTAAAGGCATGATGGTTTTATTCACCCCACAATTAGTTCTATAACTATACTAATTAAACTAGGACCTAAAAAGCTAGATATTTTGTTCACCATAATAAAAATGTCAGACCAATTTTGTGTGCAATTGGGTCACCCATGGCTAAGCTCAATGAATGTAGTCCCATCAGTCATTCATAAATGTATTAAATTCCAATTCAAATGACACATACATACCATTCACCATAGTGGATTTAAGCCTTTAGCATCTAGTGGAAATTTTTCATTAGATTACTTTTGGTCTCAACAATTCCAACTCACTAAACCTCATGAGGATTATCTATTTTTATCATATCAAAATTTTAAATTAAGTGTATAGCCTAATTATCCCTTACCAACATTATACCCAAGGATCCTCGATCTCCAATGGCTTTAATGATTGTTCCTCTTATTCCACAGGTAGTGAATGAACCTCATCCTAAATTGGGTATTCTTCCTCAACCACCTGACATCTATGTCCCCCTTTCATCTTACAAAGGACCATGGGACAACCATCTGGCAAGGCCTTTGGGGATTAATTTTGTGCCTCCTAAGAAAAAAGAAACATTTGTGCAAAAACCTAAAACACCTATAGTTTCCCAATCTTTGATAGTTCCTTTTGTTCCTCCTACAAAGGAAGAAAAGGGACCCATGTTGGAAAATACCTAAATTCCCCCTTCACAAGCTTGAGCTCGTATGAGACAAAATAAAAGTGCAAAGGAACACAAAAAAAGATGTTGTGCTATGAATTTTCACCTTGTGGAAGATAAAAAACCCTTGCCTAATTATCCTCCATCCATACAACCAAATTACCATTAGATACCTCCCACCCATTCATCTTTGTCATCACCTAACTCCACTCCACCTCCCTCACCAAACCATGAAGTTGAACCTTATCTATCCCAACCAAAACAAAGAATTAAAAACTCACTAAATACACAAGATACACACATAGATGATAGTTCTTGTAGTCATGCCAATAGCACTAATATGCAACCCATTTTGGTATATTTAAATAATGAGATAGAAGATAAAATCGAAGAACAAGATGATAATGAACTGCCTCTCACGTTTGGAAAATCCATGAGTCTAGAGGAGGAAAACTATGATAATCCTCCTAATATGAGTGACCCACCATGTGTTGAACTTGGTTCTTATCCTTGTACTACACTTGCAGTAGTTTGTTTATCTTGTTGTCTCCATTTTATTTATGATGAGAAAGATTGGGATGTGAATCATTTTCTATAGATCAGATCACATGTGTAGTACCCTTTGTGTCTTTGTGTTTTGCTTGCACATAATTTGATTTCCTCGTAATATTTTGTCTAGCATGTATTTATGTTTTTAATTCTTTTTCTATGACTCTTGTTGTTCTTGTTGGCTCAAGGATACAAAGAGAATGAATTTGTAGTGACACTCATCTATTTGTATCTCTATTCCTTTTTATGTTGTAAATGACTTTCTTTTGTTTCTTTTGGGAATGATGCAAAGTTTTGAGACATTTAGGTCTCTTCCATGTTGACCCAAAAGCTTTTATTTTGTCTTCATGTGTCATTCCTCCCTTTTTTTGGTGGTTCCACAAGTATTTGTGGAATGATGTGAGTGTTGGAGTATAGGACCACTGAGAGGTGGGGTGAATCAATGGTCAAATGAGAAAAGCAATTTCAAAACTTAACTCACTTGATTATTCAAAGAGACCCATTGAAAACACTTCAAACACTATAGAGATTATATGTTGAGTGAGTCACAAAGATATCAAAATTAGAACATAACACTTGAAAAAATATGATCAATCTAGCACAATATGACACACCACCGAGAGGAAACATAACACAAATTTTATGAGTGGAAAACCCTAAAGGGTGAAAAACCACTTTGAAAATAAGTTTCATTAAGCCTCACTGGCCAAAACCTAATTGGTTACATATTGCATGCCTCACTAGAAATACAACAACCCTCACTAGATACATTGTATGTCTCACTGGAAAAGCCTCATTGGCTACTCAATCTACCTTATTGGCTACTCAATCTGCCTCACTAGCTTCTCAATCTGCCTCACTAGCTACTCAATCTACCTCACTGGCTTCTCAATCTACCTCACGGGCAACCCAATTTTCCTCATTGGAAACCTTCAAAAGAGAATGAATAAAAAATAGAGGGTTACTATGTTTCAATATAATTCACTACTCTATATCTATATCAATTTAGCAAACACCATCTCCCTTGTACAAAATTTCAAGATATAACTCTTCTTTTACATGAATCCTCTTATTTAAAAAAATACAAACAATTTACATGGAAAAAGAAATCTCTAAAATTCTGCACACAACTAGAATACAACCTTCTTTAAATGACACAAAAATAATTTTACAAGTTCATGTCTCAACATATACATTCACAGTACTATCATAAAAATCTTCATAATGTTTTTACTTATAATCATAATTCTATCACCTGGTTATGCTAATCAACCCTCATATAGACATTTGTACAAATAGAACACTATTATGCAAACTCATACATTTTCTTTATTTCAATCAAGCTCCAAACACCCGAGGTCTCATTCAGATCAAACCAATATGTATAGAAAAATAATCTTCATGATTTTAGTCATACAAAGATACCATTTAGCACTTTGATCTCCTATTACTTAAGTCTCCTTCTTTGTGTTTCCTTTCCAGAAAAGCATGGTATCACTGCATAACCTTTGACATCAATGAAAAAATTCATCCAATAGTGAGTCCCAAGAATGATGATATATATGTTGTACCTCTAATCTATATTGACCTTAGATCTGTGGAAACCTCATGTGCTATCTTTTTCTTGTTATGGCTTTATTTTGGGGGCAATCCCTTGTTATGAGTTAGCTTTGTTGGGAACATATCACTTGGCATAGGGTTTTCCAACAAGCTCTCATAGCCTATCATTTTATAAATATCATTTTTATTCTATCTTAAAGGAAATTGCTTTCAGTTGGCGTTAGTAATTACTTTAAGCTGGGGGCATGCATTTGATTATTTACTTCCCTTTTTTCACATACTATGAGCTTAGTGAAGCTTTCATGAAATATTGATCATATTTTATAGAACCTTATAAGTGTTATTTTGAAAACAATGATCTTTGCTTATAATTCTTGGTATGGTTGACATGAGAAATCACCTAGTTAATATTAAACTTCACTAGCCCTTGTGTATTTTCATTTTCTACCTTGTATGGAAACTCATCTAGTGAATATTAGAATTCACTAGCTCGTGTTGTTTCTTATCAAGATCACCTAATGAATATCAAAATTGACTAGCCTATGATGGCTTTTATCTATTCATGACTCAC
>CM021105.1:420886355-420922564 GCA_007115665.2 Sequoiadendron giganteum
AGAACGCCTGAATTTTGGTCCTGAATCAGATAATTGATCAATGAGATCCTGGTTTAATCTTCTCTCATTTGTTTTTGGTTCATCCCCTATTTCAATTTTCTATTTTTTACCTCTAGGCTAGATACACTCACTTTATTTTTTCTACTCTTTGATTTCCCAAAACTTGAACCCTCAATTTTATTTTCTCAAGCTGACAGAATTGCAAATATAATCACAAGGAAATCGCAAGCTTACTTGAAAAATTTTGGCCGCATTGAATTTTCTGACCTCTACCTACTCTCTCGTTCCTTTCACTGCCAATCCTAGAAATTATCCTTAATTATTCCTCTTCCAATCAGAAAATTATCTATACAATGTACATCCATGCGACCATTAATGTCTAGCTCTGAACACAAGTGTAACAGGTTTTTTGAATTTCTCACTATCAGACCGAATGATTATATCAGTGAGACTTATTCAAACTTCGGCCGATGTATGTATTTGAACCAAGTCGAATGTTCATTAGATAGAGATCATCTTTCATGGTCAGGAAGATCGAATAGTTTTCCTACTGATGCTGAATAGTTGGTTTTTCATTTTTTTTAATCCATATCACCTTCGGGAAGAGACTTTTGAAGTCACTTAGATATCAAAGTTTTTGCCAAGTGTCACTCTAATGAACTTTGATCTATTCATATTACCATTGGCATGAGAATGGTCATCACTGAGGGATCTGAAAGTTACTTTGATGTCTTTAGTCTCTCTGACGTGCTTCTCTCATTACCCTCTTCCTTTGGATGAATCAGCAAGACTCTTGCCGAAATCACTTTCATCAGTGTAACATATGAATTTAGAAGGAGAAGGAAAACTCACTTCGATAGCACATGTCTCCCTGACCTATTTCTCTTTTTTTTATCGGTGAGACAAAGTGGATTTCTTACCGATGAGAGTCCATCAGTATGACATGTATGCTCGGGATGACTTGAGGATTTCACTTTGATAGTATTGTTCTTGTCAATAACCTTTTTTTAGTGGGATGATAGGCCTTGTCTTCCCGAATATGTCAAATTGGACCCTTTGTTATTGTTTCCAAGGGAGGTGAGGATTCATACTTGCCTATCATCCCACTAACGAAAAGGTTATCGATAAGAACAATACTATCGAAGTGAAATACTCAAGTCATCCCGAGCATACATGTCATGCTGATAGACCCTCATCGGTAAGAAATCCACTTTGCCTCACCGATAAAACAAAGAGAAACATGTCGGGGAGACATGCGCTATCAGAGTGAGTCTCCTTCTGACTTCATATGTTACACCGATGAAATTGATTTCAGCGAGAGTCTTGTTGATTCATTCGAAGGAAGAGGGTAATGAGAGAAACACCTCAAAGAGACAAATGACATTGGAGTAACTTTTAGATCCCTCAGCGATGCCCATTCTCATGCCGATGGTAATATGAATAGATCAAATTTCACTAAAGTGACACTTGGTGAAAACTTTGTGTAATGACGATTTAATTTTCTTGCAAGATAGATCACTTGATTAGTTGTACCTGCAAGTTAAATAAACATCATACAATAGAATGCAAAGGAATAATTAAAAGAAATGGAAGAACTTGGAAAGATCTCACCCATTTAATACTCCATGCCTAACTTCTATTGCACCTCCTCAAGCTTTGGAATGATGGATGCCCTCAGATTTGTGTGTGAGCAACTCTATATGCCTAGCCTCTACAAATCCTTTGAAGGATTTTAAAAGTAAACTAATGTGCAAACTAGTAAACTCAATTCTAATATCCAAATAGTAATGAATAGCCTATGATATCAAGAATTCCTATAGTAAAAGTAGTCTAAGTAAATGATAATGGATCCGAAAATGAGATCAAGATTGTCATTTTATAGAAAATGCAATCTTGAACGGATGGACAAGATGAGAGCTTTAAGGAATGCCCTAGAATCAAAGGTCAAGATTCAATAAGGCAACTCTCAATTAGGGTTAGGGAAAAATGCCCATATGTGTGAATAAGTTTTAATTAAATGAATTAAATCGAGACTGAATGTGACAGTGGAGATGAAATTAGTAAAAAATCAAAAGACAAGAGGATGGGATTTTAGAAAATCAGTAATTTTAGAAATTACTTGATTTGTAGAAGAATAATTCTATTTTGAATTAAATTAATTCAAAAATAGGGATTTTGTGAGATAAGAAGTAATTGATTTTTGAAATTAATTACTAAATGAAGAATCAGTTAAGTATGTGAGGTCATTTTTAAATAAATTGTTTTATTTAAAAATAGGGAAATGTCACATAAGACAGTTAAATAATTAAAAATAATTATTTAATTTAGAAGAGACAATTACTTAATTAAATAAATAAATGAATTTATTTAATTAATAGAGGATTTAGGAATTAAATCAATATATTTAAAATATATTAATTTAATAATTAGGATGACTTTAATGATAAGGATTAATTAAATAAATTGATGACTTTATTTAATTATTAGAAGACTTTGACAATTAGTGACATATTAAAATAAATAAATAAGATTTATTTATTTAATAATCATGAAGAATGAGAGATTATGAATTAATTAAATGATTATAAATTATTTAATTAATAGTTGAACGTGGGTTAGAAACATAATTAAAATGTCATAATTATGCTAGGGAAAAAGGTGATTAAATATTTCTTGCAGGCCTTGGTCATTTTTAGGTGTCTACACTTTGATATCTAAGTGACTTCACAAATCTCTTCCCGAAGGTGATATGGATTAAAAAACGAATGAAATACCAACTATTCAACATCGATAGGAAAACTATTTGATCTTCCCCAACATGAAATATGGCCTTTGTCTAATGAACATTCAGCTTGGTTCAAATACATAGATCAGCAAGTGTTTGAATAAGTCTCCGATATAATCATTCAGTCTGAAAGTGAGAAATTCAAAAAACCTGTTACACTCGTGTTCAGAGTTGGACATTAATGGTTGCATAGATGTACATTGTATAGATAATTCTTTGATTGAAAGAGGAATAATTAAGGATAATTTTTAGGATTGGCAGCGAAAGGAACGGGAGAGCGAACAAAGGCCAGAAAATTCAGTGTGGTCAAATTTTTTCAAGTAATCTTGCTATTTCCTTGCGATTATATTTGCAATTATGTCACCTTGATAAAATAAAATGGAGGTTTCAAGCTCTGGGAAATCAAAGAGTAGAAAATAATAGAGTGAGGGTAGCTAGCCTAGAGGTTCAAAACATAAAATTGAAACAGGGGATGAACCAAAAATAAATGAGAGGAGATTAAACCAGGATCTCATTGATCAGTTACCTGATTCAGGACCAAAAGCCAGGAATTTTGTACAACTTATGGCTGATGTAGAAATATTTGAACATAAGTGCAGGAATAGAGTGGATTTATGGACCCCTATTCGAGGATATGAGTTATTTATATTTCATTATCATCAGAGGGATAGGTTTGAGCTAGTATGCAATCCCTGGAACTTTAACCTGGGAAAATTGGTTGTCCCTAACATATATGTAAATGTGGAACTAATAAAACTCTTGGCTACCCACTACAATCTAGACCTTAAGGCTATCTACAATTCGCTAGGTAAACCTTTTATACATGTGTTAGAAGCTGCAATTTGTGAATTTTTTGACGTAAATGACACATATGATGAAATTATTGTACATGAGGCTTTAGAGAAAGAATACTAGAGGATGGATACAACCTATAGAGGGTGGAGATTACCATTGCATAGGCCCAAGAAGGATGGAAGTGTAATTCCACTTGATGACAGTGATGGGCCTCCTTTTCATGTCAACATATTTGAACCCTATTTAAAGTACATATATTTCTTAGTGTGTTAGGTGTTAGGGACTGAGGCTCCTGAGTTTATGTGAATTGTACCAATGGTGATTGTTATCGATGTTCAATACCATAATGCTAGGCCATTTGACTATGCTTCATATATTTTCAAAGGAATTGATTCAGGACTAAGGGCAATTAAAAATGGATCCCCTACATTGCATTTCAAGCATTATTCTATTTCCATGCAGATAAAAATGTATTTTTGGCAAGAAATAGGGATGTGTCCAAAGGAATTAAGGATTGCACAATTTGACAAAGAGGGTAAACCACTACCAATACAATTATGGATTGCTATTTCGGATAGCATATTTTTTAACTCCAATTATGTTCATTTCGAGGAGAATTTTGTCAAGACATTGTACATATTTTTCAACAATCCTTGTGATTTCTCATTATCTGATGAAATGAAAAGGTTCCTTAGGCCCAAGGATTTCAATGGACCTATAATTATTTGTCACAATTAGGGTGATTGGTATTGTTTTGTGGATGCCACCATGATCAGAGTTTATGGTTTTGAGGATACACCATTTATTTTTCCAAAGATAGTACTAGATAGAATTACATACTTGGATATTGTTAGACAAATGGACTACTCGAGTGTCATGAATTTAGGTGCCTTTGGAAAGCAGGCATTCATGCCAAGCACTTTGTGCTTTGAAGATTTCACTCTACTATCAAAAGAGGGGTATGACCTGATTTTGGATAAACTATTGCATTTTAATTTGAAAAGGGATCCAGCAAGGAAAGGGTTTGACCTAGAAGGATACATTGACTTTTCCATAAAAAAGGTGAACTTGGGTGGGTATGATCATATACCTTATCCATGTGATGAAACAATCAAGAACATGGAAGAGAGGGAAATTGAAGCAACTATTGATGAATATAATAGAGGGGTAGATAAAAAGGTAAAAGAAATACAAGAAACAAAGTTATTATCCTCTGGTGAGGAGTCATCTAATGATAAAGAATCTTGATGCCCAACTGATAGAATTTACAAATTGAAAATTGAGGATTATAGGTCTCCCCTTAGAGAGAAAGAAATGGAAGAGGACTCGGATACAGACATGAGGCAATTGGCCTATATATCCTTTGTTGTTGATGATGGGTTTATAAATTCCTCAAAATTTAGATCCTTCTTGTATAAATAGAAAGGGAAATCAATAAGAGAATTTGTTGCAAACATAACACCAAGCAATGAGGATCAACTGTTGAATACTTTGAAGTTGAGTGTAGAAAATGAGATGAAGAACATGAATCCAAAATGAGGAAGGAAATTATTGGAGGAATCAAGTGAAATGATTTTCCTAGGCTTGGACCTGAATTTTTCTCTTATTTTTTATAGCTTCTTGCAAGATAATAGTGCTACACATAAGCTTAGTCTTGAAGAAGTTACAGAGGTGTACACGAGTTCAAAGTATAATCCCGATGAAGGTTCCCTCATGATCTGGGCCTTGTATCCTCCACACAAAAATTCTATAATCATTGACACAAAAAACACATTTGGCCATGTCATGACTTTAAAAGTTAGAGGGGTTGATCCTATGGCCACAACTGAGATTGGCATCAATGTTTCTAAGTTAAACAAAGCTCAGATCCAGTTGTTGATTAAAAAAAAGGACATGTACAAAATGAATAATGAGAGGATACTCAAAGAGAATGATTTATTGAAGGATACAGTCAAAAATACATTGAAGGAATCTACTATGCTATTAACTCAAGGGGAGAGTTCACAATAAAAGGATAAAGGTGAAGGATCATATGTATAGGATCAAGTAAATAAAGCTAGCTTTGATACAATCTCTGCAACATTTCAGAAAAGACATGAAAATCTAATGATTTGGATGAATAAGATGAGGTCAATACATTCCAAGAATAATGCTAGAGTTCAGGAATACAAAAGGTTAGATGATCGAATACAAGAGAAAATTTAAGAAATGCAAAAGATAGGTGTTTCTAATAGTGGGGCTACCACAAATGTTGAAGATATAGTAAAGAAGCACAAAGGCTATTATGAGGAGCTCTGAGCACATGCGAAAGTAATAACTAATGTTACAAAAGGTGGAGTGCCTACATTATTTGTAGACAATGGAGAGTTGAAGAGTCAGGACGAGTGGACAAGAGATTGCAAGGTGATATTGCATAAAGTCTTGGAAGTTGCCAAAAGTGAAGAATCAACATTGAACAAATCATTCGAGGACTTGGAGAAAATGGTAACCATGGAGATCACTTTGAGAAAAGCTACAGAAGACGTCAATACTCACTTGAGGCAGGATTATTTAGATCATATTACTAGAGTCCATATGAGGCTTTCCAAAGCCTAATTGTTTATGTTTAATTAGTGTTAGTTTTTGTTAGTTTTCAAAAGAAATTCATGAAGGGGTGCATCCTCTTCAAATTTTTGATATATAAGTCAGTTACATAATGATAGAAAGAGAGGTGAATAGGGATAGATAGATAGAAGAAGGCTTCCATAATGTTTACATTTTGAAAGACTATGTTGCAAGCATAATTTTGAGGAAATCAATGAAAGATCTTTGATTACGTGGCTTCATATTGGTATCAATTCCTTGTTGAAAATATACAGTTATTTGGTTGTATCCAACTTAATATTTCCTTGTTATTTAAATTGGTGTATCAAAGATATATTAAGTTTATCAAAGCACTTTTTTTTTTCTTGTGTGGTGTGATTAATTGGTTTCTTCAAAAGAATTAAAATCCTTCTAGTCAATCACATTAATCTGGAAATATTATTTGGATCAGTAAGAAGAGCCACATAATTAGGATTGTCATTTTGTCTCCAATTTGGTATCATCTATTGTTCTTGAATGATTTATTCAATTGGTTCTTTCAATCAAAGATTAAAATCCTTTTGATAAATCATAAGTAACTTGGTTGTGTCAGTTGGATCCATAAGTAGAGTTCTTCAATCACTTTCATGTGCGTTTATACAAGATATAAACCAGTATAAGTGTGTCAAACAGTTTGAGTTACAACCAATACGTGTCATTCATTCTAGATCTTCATTTGAGTCCATTTACCCAAGAAGGCACTAGTCTTACTCATTTCATCATTTAATTTTATCAAATATGTTTTCAAAACTTTACATCTATTAACTGAACATATTAAATTTTACCTTGATATTGCTTATACAATTTATACCAAATTAGGATTATATCTCTCCACTCTCAATTGCCATTATGGATAGATTTCTCAAGTAGGAAACACATAGTTTAAGTCTGCTTCATTTGCATAGGTATACCCACCTAGGTTTGGCAGAGCCTGAAGAGAAGAAGGTTCAAAATACACCAGCTATCCTTGTTCGTTAGCCTAAAATTTACCAAGAGGTTGGCAACCTCTTGAGGTTTTCCAACCAAAATTTTTGAGACCTAACAAGATTGAAGGTACTTTGGTATCTACTTTTCATGCTAGACAAGATAAAAACTATTGGATCATTGATAGTGGTTTCTCTAATTATATGAATGGAGACAAGAGTAAGTTTGTTAAACATGAAAATTATGATGGAGGACTTGTTAGATTTGGAGATTATTTAGATGTTAAGATTTATGGAATAGGTTCAATCTATTTTGATGGAAAGAATAATACTGAAGATGTTTATTGTGTTAAAGGTTTAAGGAATAACCTCTTGAGTGTTGGATAAATGTGTATCAAAGGATACAATATTATGTTTCAAGATGATGGATGTGAGATCAAAAAAGGGTCTGAAACTATGATTGTTGTTGGAAGAAGGATAGATGGAAATGTATATTAGCTTAAGGGTGTTGATGGTCATTGCTTTATGACTCAAACCAATGAATTTTTTTTATGGCATAGGAGGATGTCTCACATTAATTTTGATAACTTGGTAAGAATCAGTTTAGTTCAAATAGTGAGATATTTTCCAAAGATTACAAAGCCTATCAATGATATCTGCAAGGAGTGTCAGATTGGAAAACAAACAATAAGTTTCAAAGGAAAAGAACAATCTTCTACCAAATTATTGGAATTGGTGCATACAAACCTTTGTGGTCCTAGAAGAACAAGAAGCCTTCAAGGTGGTGGAAATTTCATGCTTTTTATTCATGATTATTCAAGGATGACATGGGTTACTTTTCTTAGAGAGAAATTTGAAGCCCTAGATAGATTCAAAGCATTTAAAGTTATGATTGAGAATGAAATGGATGTGAAGATAAAATGTTTGAGATTTGACAAAGGTGTAGAGTTCAGCTCCAATTAATTTAACATGTTTTGTGAGAATCATGGCATAAAGAGGCACTTGTCTATCCCTAATATTCCCCAACAAAATGGAGTAGTTGAAAGGAAAAATATAAGTGTTTAAGAAGTTGCACAAGGACTATGATGAAAGAAGCTAACCTACTGAAATTATACTAGAGAGAAGCAATTCATACTACTGTTTAGATACTTAATAGAGTTCAAGCAAAATCAAACAACACAAATGCTCCCTATGATTTGTGGCATGGAAGGATACCTACTATTAAATACTTCAAAGTGTTTGGAAGCAAATGCTATATCAAAAGAGATGAAGAAAATTTGGGAAATTTTGATGCAAGGTTTGATGAAGGAATATTCCTTGGATATTCTATTAAAAGTAAAGCCTACCAATGCTACAATAAAATATTGAGAAAGATTTTTGAGAGTGCAAGTGTCAAGATTGATGAATATTTTAGGAACTCAATGGTAATAAATGTATATAAATCAGATGAACCTAAAAAAGAGAAGACTAAGGAAAAAGAAGTACAATTTTAAGAAGAGGAATAATATTTGAAAAATACTACTAGAACCCCAAAGTATGTGTAGATAAATCATTCTAAAGAACAAATCATTGGAGACAAGATAAAAGGTGTACTGTCAAGAAGGAAAGTTGTTGAAGAAGAGGCAAATCTGTGTTTACTTTCTAAAGTTGAACCTAAAATAGTGATTGAGGGATGCAAAGATGAACATTGGATGAAAGTTATGGAAGAATAACTACTAAAGATTCAGAAAAAAATAGACTTGGGAACTTGTCCCATGATCTGCAAATAAAAACATAATTGGATCTAAGTGGTTGTTCAAAAAAAACTGAATAATAATGGAGTAGTAAGGAACAAAGCAAGGCTTGTGTATAAAGGCTATTCACAAGTTGAAGGAATAAATTTGAAGAGACATTTTCCCCGGTGGCAAGAATGAAATCTATCACGATGATTTTGGATTTTGCATCACATAAGGATTTAAAATTTTATCAGATGGATGTGAAGTTTTCTTTCTTGAATGGAGAATTGGAAGAAGTATACTTGGAACAATTGGAAGGATTTCATTTATTATATAAACCTAATATGGTCTACAGATTGACAAAGGCATTGTATGGATCGAAGAAAGCTTCTAGAACTTGGTATGCAAGGTTGGAAAAGTATTTGACATAACAAGGATTCAATAAAGGTACCACAAATAGTAATCTTTACTTTAAGTTTTAAAAATATCAAATCTTAAGTGTAGTTGTGTATGTTGATGATATAATTTTTAGAGGAAATGAAGCTATGTGCAAAAATTTTGTAGAAGAGATGCAAAAAGAGTTTGACATGTCTATGTTTGGGGAGATGAATTTATTCCTTGGGCTACAAATCAATTAGACAAATAAAGGTATATTCATTTCAAAATAAAATTATGTCAAAGAGATGTTGAAGAAGTTTGGAATGGAAGACTCCAAACCGATATGTACTCCTATGGTTACTAGTTACAAACTGAGCAAGAATGATGAATCCCCGAAGGCTGATTAGAACAAGTACAGATTAGTGATTGGTGGACTACTATATATCTAACTACTACTAGACCGAATATCATGTGCATGTAGTTTGTTTTGTGGTTAGATTTCAAGATCCTAGAGAGTCACATGTTGCAAAAGGAAGAGGGTATTTAGATACTTGAAGGGAACCCTGGATCATGGATTGTAGTATCCAAAGGATACCAACTTCACATTGAGTGCTTACATAGATGCGGATTGGGCTAGTTGTGTGGATGATAGGAAAAGTACAAGTGGTGGTGCATTCTTTCTTGGATGTAGATTGGTGTCATGGCTAAGTAAGAAGCAAGATTCGGTTTCTTTATCTACTTCAAGGGTTGAGTACATTATAGTAGCATATTGCTACACACAAGTGTTGTGGATGAGGAAAACATTGAAGGATATCAAAGTAGTGTACGATGTCAAGACTATTTCCATATTTTTTGGCAAATACAAATACAATAAAAATTTCAAAGAAACTAGTGATGCATTCAAGGAAAAAAGATATTTCAATTGGATATCACTTTTTGAGAGAGAAGGTTATGGAGAATGAAGTGAAGCTTGAATATGTTCCTACAAAGGATCAAATTGCTGATATATTCACTAAGGATCTTCCTAAGGATACTTTTCAGTATCTTCTAGAGAGGTTGGGGGTTATTTCCCCTCCTTCTTTGAACTAGATGTATAAGGAGATGCATCAGTCCAGTGGATCTCAAGATTCTTTTTTTTCTATATTGATGTTGGTGGCTACCTCTTAGGGGGAGTAGGTGTTGTCACTGTGTAGTAGTTACTGATGTGGCATAGGTTGGTGCGTGCTCCTAAGGGAGAGTATTTATTGTAGTAAAGGAAAGTTGTAAGTAGGTTGTTTGATAACAAAGGAATAGAATAAACTAGTGCAAATTTTATGTCATTTTCCATTGATGTCAAATGGGGAGAGAGAATCATGTGAAAAATTCATAAACAAAGGGATGAGAGAAACATATGGAGAGAAACAAAGTCATGAGAAGTGTTGTATAAAGAATAAGTTATTCAGGGGGAGAAAAGAGAAAAGGAAATTGAAATAATTTATTGCATCTTTGATGGTTTTTCACATCATGTGTTGTCATAAATGACATAGGGAGAGATTGTTGCAAGTATGAACAATTGGAATTTTCATTGATGTCAACTGTATGTGTTGAGGGATATTGTTGTTAAAGATGAATAGTTGGTGTTGTCTATGCTTTGATTTTTTGTATTATGTTGTCATCAGTCAAGATACTGGTGTTAACATTTGGTGTTGCTTTGATAAGCTTCTATTTATGGATGTAGTAGTGTTGAAGATGATGAGGATGTGTCTTTGGTGCTTGGTTTCCAAGTACTTTTGAGAAAATTTGATAAAAAGAGGAAACAATGTGTTGTAATGTTGTTCTAGGTAATAGAGTTGTGTTTTGGTTTTTCTCCACATTTCTTCTAGGTTGAATATCCACCTGTGTGATTTTCATATGTTTATTAGAGGTGTTTAGAGATTCTATATCTAGAATTTGGGTTTTTGAATCTGTGTAGAGAGAGATATTTTCACCAGTGTGTGAACTAAGTTTGCAATGTTGTTTGTAGTGGTGTCTAGGATAAATATATTTGCTCTGCATTTCTCCATGAGTTGATGTTTGGTCTTGCAAATTTGGAAAAAAAAATTGCATTGCTTATATATTTCATAATTCAAGAGTATTCATTATTTTGTGTACTACAAAGTGAGTTTCATATTTCGGTGTGCATGGAAGGTAAATTGGGTATTCAAGATGAATGTGTTTTACTGGTGTGAGTTGATGTGAAGAATTTTTTGGATCTTAGGTGGTTCATGTATTGTTCTAGATTATCTAGAAGCATGTTACGTGGTTCACAAGTCATCCTTGGGTTTGTGGAAGCATGTAATTCAAATTTCTATAATGTTTACATGGATAACGAATGAACTCGGTATTTACACTACATGTGAAGGAATTTAAGTATTGATGAAGGTGTAGTGTGTTTTGTTAGAGTTAATTTGGGTCCAAGTTATGTTGTATTGTGGTCCACTTTCATTCTTATCCACTATGGGAATGTTTAGTGATGACCTATTTTTTAATTTATAAAGTGTGAGGTGGTGTAACTGACTTGAAGATGTTTTTCAAGTTGTGGATAGTATAATTATGAGTTAAGTTGTTGGAGGATAAAAATATAGATGAAAATAGATGTGTGTGATGAAAATTAGTTGAAGTGTAGAGTTGTAGAGTGAAAAATTGAGTAGATTAGTGCAAAATTTTAAGTGTTGGATTACCAAATGTAGTGAGAAGAAGGTGTCTGCAATCATTCAAACAAATTGCAAAGGTGTTGGAGGAATTATGGTGGATTATTTTTTGCATTGATATCATGTTCATTGTGTAACATTTCTTCTCTATATTCTTTTCCATTCTAATAGTGAGTATTTTAGTAGTGATCCTTTCTTGTAACGCCCCGCCATGCAAACCCCATAAGACAACTACAACACCAACTGATTTTTTTGTTTTTTTGAAAAAAACAATTACATACAACATTAAATAATTATACATCATAAATATAACATAAATCATTAACCTAATCCTATGGGGTCCATGGTGTCTTACTTAAACGAACCCAACAACTAAAGCGATAAACGATTCCAAATAAAGTGGAAGAAAGAAATGTGAATAAAGCATAATATAAGTATTGAATGCATTCATCAAGAATAAGATATATAATCATAAACATAATTCACATATTGTTATATTCATCTTCAGAGTTAAAATTACAAACATGGAATATATTTCCACAAATACAACACAACATAAAACCAAAGTTACATTACAAGGCCACTTCCCTTATAACATTGTGAAGGGTACAAAATAATACAAAATTACAATAATGAGAGAATTATTCAAAGGTACAATCTTGTCCATGTGAGGTCTGAGATCATTGCAACTGCATCTATGCCACAATCACACCTGGGGACCCAATGGGTGCATTGCATGTTTTCACTCGACCTTGTGAACCCGAAGGAACACCCCCCGTGCAAGGAGTCGATAAGAAATAGCCCTTGGCCACAAACTCAAACATAAAGGACTCACATCACAAGACTCAATCCCATAAAACAACATAAACATCAACAATAAGATAACTCCAGAGGCACCAAGAGCAAGGGAAAATAAGGGGCACAATGGGAGAGTGTCATCGCATGGTCTTACATGGATTCACCAAACTACCTAAAAACTAGGAGCCACCTCCATCTATGGTTAACCAAACATCTTGTTTCAAGGTGCCACCCCATAGGGTGACTCATGCGGAGCCACTCACCTTTATTGAAGACAAGGTAGTGAATTTACCGACTAGGTCTTCCCACCCATCCTTCGCCTTTGGGAGCACTAATGGCAGGGGTGAGGTGTATATTTTATCTTATTATGTGATAACTAATCCAACCCACTAGGTACATTAAATAGGTTTTCACTTAATTAGGGAAAGTATTTCAAGGGTAACTACTTGTACACTGGCCCCAAGAAGAGCCACTCTCCCCTATGGTTGCCCTAAAAACAAAACCAAGAAACGGGTACCTCAATGCACAACCAAAAGGACCTTACATCACAACAAGGTACACGGGGCATGACCATCTCGTGACTACACAAGAATCCCAAAACCCGTAACACAAGGAGACACCACCCACAATTTCCCACATTTTATCAACATAAACAAAAATATGCAACCATAGAAATACATTCACACTTCCCTAGCCTCTGGAGATAACGCTAATTCCACACTAGAACTAACTAAAATATCACATTCTACTAATTAACACCATATTATCAACTATAAGAAATTTAAATCATACAAGTCTCATATCAAATAAACAATTTCATCCATTATAATCAAAATAAGGAATTCACTAATATTTCCATTTGACCAAAGACAATAATCGATTTATTGAATATCTTACCAAATTAATTCTACTAAGATTCCAAAAATATAAGTTTAATTACTTGCTAAAATCTAATTAAAGAATGGCAATGAAAGTTCTATGATCATAATAAACTTTTAAAATTAAAGACATTAAAATTAATCTATTAAAACCAATTATAAATCATTCATTTATTTTAATTCTTTAACTATATGTATTCTCTGGTTTAAAAATCTTTTCCCCACATAGATTGTTCTAAGATCTGATTTTTAATTCTATTCTCAAACAAATTAATCTACATTTTGATTTTTTTAAGATTGAGAAAATCTACTCTTTTTTAAAAATCATTTCTAAGAACAAACATATTTAATTAAATAATTAATAAATCTAGAATCTAATTAAAACAATTTCCCTTCAACTACTACTCTTTCTGTTTCCAAAATACATATTAATTAAAATGACAACTTGAATCAGAATTTAAACAATATAATTTTTTTCATCATATTTTATTTTTCCAGAATAAATCTCACTTCTTTATTTCAATTAAATATTCTCCTTTGATGTATATAAACTATATGCATACATATATATATATACACATATACATATATGTGTATATATCAAAATAAATGAATATTAATTCTTCTAATTATTGCTGCAAATAAAACACAGTATATTACTGAATATTCCACAGAGTATACACACACACACGTGTGTATAAAATAAAAACCAAAGAACATAATCATATTAAAACTACCACACTTATATATATAATTTCCAAAAAACCAAAATCACACAACACCATACACATACGGAAGAGTAAGTATGGGGGCGTTGGTCTATGTGAACAACCGACCCACCCATACGTGGGGGTAGTGTTGCCTTTGGTAGCGCTCCCTCCACTCTTTTGTGGAGGGCACTGCCATCAAAAATGCTCCCTCCACTCTTTTGTGGAGGGCACTGCCATCGGCAACACTCCCTCCACAAGATGGAAGGGAGTTCGGTGGGGGATAAGCTCCCCACCAACTCAAGGAAAAAAAACACAAACCCGGTGAAAAGAATAAACCGGTCACAACACTAACAAAAATTTCTCGATCAATTTGAATACCTCACAATAATTCCACAGGCATGAATATACATATATTTGAAATATAAGCATGAATATAGAAAGAATTGGGCATAGCCCAATGCACAAGATTTTTCCAAAAGAACAAGTTGGGGAAATACAGGGAAAGAAAGAGAGGATCTAAAAAAAAAAAAGATTTATAGAGGATTTTGGCTGAGAAGATACAATGGACAGAGAGAAAGGAAATTTTGATTATTCTCAACAAGAATCCAGTATAAAATACAAAGAGTAGGAAACGAACGGAAGGAGGAAGCTACAGGCTGAGAAATATTTATAGAAAATTGGATTTCAAAAACAAGATTTCCAAAAATTCATAGTAATCATATTTTCTTTTTAAACTGAAATCCTTTTTCTCTTCTTAAAATAAATTTTTATAGAGATCTTTCCACAGATTTGAAAATTCTCAGAGTCCTTCGATTATTTCAATTCAAGGATGAAGTTCCACATTGAGCGTATCCATCCAGTCACAACCTTCAACAATTCCAGAGATTCGAAACCCCCACAAAATAAATTCAAGAACAATTCCCATTATAAACTAAAATCTAATCTCCTTTCAACAGAAAAATTCAACAAAAAACAACATAGGGGATTTAATCCTCAGCAAAATTTCACCATTTTTGAGTTGCAAACAAAAATTCATTTTTTTCTTTTTCCCCTCTTGCTTTTTCGAAAAAGCACTCTTTGGAATATAAGTTTTCAAAAAGGCAAAAGTCAGAAATTGCCATGAATTTCCTAATAGATTTCCCATGCAACTTCCACTTGTCACAATATTCTTTTCAATTTCTTATTTCGAAAGAAGTATCTTCCTCAATTAACTAACACCAATTATGCAACCATTTTAATATTTAATTCCCTTATAAAATAAAATTGACTTCTAAAAACAAACAATTAAATAATCATTAAATTAAAGCAACATTTCAACTTAGTCATATTTAAATTTAAAAACATATTATTAAATTACCACTTGACAATAAAATCAATCATGATAATAATTTTGATAACTTAATTTTTTAAATAGTCCATAACACAATTTATTTATTTATTGATTTAAATTAAATGATAACTTACATTTTGCAATAATAATAAAAATGCTAATGTACACAAGTATTTTCCAAAAGTATTGATGTTATTGACAACATTGAACAATTAGTTAATTAATACTTTGCACCTAGGATAACATTTAAATTAAAATAATAATGCACTTGTCAAAGCCATAAACACAAATTTTGTAGCATTATAAAACTCATGAAATAAAATGACTTAAATTAAAACCATACCCACACGAACGAAGTATAGATAAGACATGAACAACCATTGGACCAACCACTGACACATATATGAGTACTTTCTTACCAACTCCCTAACCACATCAAACCATTGGGTATGTAGGGTGCACTTAGACTCGACAATGCAGGTGGAGTCGGCACCCGGTACCTACATTCCTGCATAACACCAAATGTCGAACAACATATACATATGCATATAACTCATAGTCAAACACATTGTGAAGGAGAGTTGAGGTGAGGCAGAGCACTCACAGATGAGCGATGCCACCTCGTCTCCTTTACCCAAATTAAATACAGTAATCAAAATCTAAGTATCACATCATCAATACAACTCACTCAGTAACATCATCATAACATAAGTATCCCACATATAAGTCCAACTATCATAAGAAAATAAACATAACTGTCTGCCATGCCAAAAACATGGCAGAAAAGATGTCTAATAGAGTATCAAGTATGCATTATAACATAATCAAAAATCAAACCAAAACAAACACACACACCAAAGCAGTATCAAAGCATCAACAACATGAGAGGCACTACATTTCTTCTTTGGGAAGTGAGCCCTACCAGCAGTGAGACCTATTGTATTCAATGTTGATATTACTTATATTTTGAGCTAATCCTCACTGTGGTTTTTCCTCTCTTTGATTTTTCCATGTAAATCTGATGTTCTCTTATGTTTGGTGTTGATTTGTTTAAGTTTATGTTATTTTCTTTTCATATTAATTTATCATAACAGACTTAATGTTTTAATGAATAAATGTGGATCTAAATTATAATAAGGGATTTAAATTTTTAGGCTACAACTGATTCACCCCCTCCTATTTTTCTTGTTCATTTCAATAATGGTTTTGGTAGTTAATAATTTGAATGAATTTAAAAATACATAGAATGTAATCATTTGTATGTTGTTGATGAATGGAGAATTTATAGGTTTGAGCCTTTGTCTTTCTCTTGCCACCATTTCTTTATACCCTCCATGTATTCAATATCAAAATTATATACCCACATATTGCTTACCCACTCCTATTATCTAATGTCAAGTATTTCTAATTGAGAAATTATCTAAGACTATTGTGATTAGTCTTGACCACAAACTTTCCAAACATCAATTATTTTCTAAACTTCACTAAGGCATACATGATTTCTAGATTTCTTTATCATAAATAGAAAAATTATTTTCTATTTCTATTAGGTTCCCACTTTCAAAATAAATGGAATATTATTTTGCATAAAAATAGCTCCAATACCTTCATTAGAAGCATCACATTCCAACATAAAAGAAAGTGAAAATTTTAGAACAACAAATATACACATAAATATATTACCTTTTTTAATTTGTTTACATTATACTCAACAACATATATCCAATAAATTCCCCCTTCCTACTCAAATATGTGAACAATATTGTGAGCTAACAGAAACCTCTTATCATCCTTCTGTAGTAGTTATGTAATCTTAAGAATCCTCTTAACTATGACATATTGTTTAGGGATGGTCAATCTCTAATATCTTAGATCTTCAACTTGTCCACTTGAAACCCTTGTTCATTGATAACATGACCCTAATACAAATACAAAATATCCTTAAACCCAAATTATCACTTTTATTGTTTAGAAAAGAATGAGTATTGCTCTAATATTCTCAAAAATTCATCCAAATTCTATAATTTCTCCTCCCAATTTTTACTCTATATGAATATATCATCAAATAATTATACCATAGAAGAATTATTCAAGCAAAAGCATATGACCAAGAATTTAAAAGTTGCATAGTGACACTTGAAATTAGTCTTCTGAACATCTTCATTCCTCATCCAAATTTGACAATACACTGAGGATATCAATCTTTAAGAAGTATACATCTCCATGTATCTCATTTATCAATCTATTAAATTTATGAATAAGATATATATTCTTGACTTTTTATTTTTTAATGCATCTTCTTACTGAGACCCTCATCTATCAAAATTTTGGTTGTCCCATTGTTAATCAATACTATGACCATTTTACCTACTAGCACTTTATAGACTGTAAATGGATCACACCTTTGATTTTTAAATAAATACATAAGAATTCATTCACTTTCCTCTTCTCCTTCTACATTTAATTCTTCATTTTCCTTCTTAGTCTTAGTTTATTCTATTTCCTCATCTAGCATTACTTTAGTATAGTGCACTTGACCTTTGTTAAGGCATTGGTGTCATTTCTCCCAAATTCCTTTGAAAAAGAAACATAAATTATTTCTCTTCAGATAATTTCAATAGTCTTCATTTATTTTTAATAGAAGTGGAATTTTCTATATGCCCAATTCTTACTTTTGTAACTTCTTTTGGTTTATAGGAGGAGCATTAGCATAAGATTTACTTTGAGGTAAGATAGACTCCATTATGAGGGCCCTTTTGATTACCTCTTGAAAATTTGAAGGATCTAATTACTTCCTCTTCAATGTCTCTTCCAACCCTTTTATGAATAGAACTATGATACTTTACTTAGATACATTAAGAACTTTGATAACTATCCTCTAAAATTCACCTATGAAGTGTTCCAAAAACCCATAATGTCTTAGCTATGTCAATTTTCTAGAGTGAAAATTTGAATCAACCCTATCAAATATTTCAACAAACCTTTAGCTAAACTCATTAATAGTAGTGATGAGACTATCCCCTTATGTTACTATGCTATGGTACTACAATTCATGGGCTACCCATTCTAAATGAAGAGAAGTGAGATTGATGCCTTCTTCTTCATGCATTATATTTAAAGATATGTAAGCATTTATTTTATAGATCCAAGCACAAGATGAACATATTTATGTATCATTAAACATGGTTATAATAACCTTGCCTAAATATTATTACAATTCCTTGTTATCATGATTTCTATTTGGTTTATTCTCAATTTTAATACCATTTCAGAGGTTAATGTTGTAAAATGATAAATATTTTTTACTTTATTAATATATGGATCTTTATATTTAGTATGAAGGGATAAAAAATCATCTAAATATCTATGTCAACTCTCCTTTTGATGGATCTAATTTATTTTGAAGGAATTTGGATTGGAAGGGATTGGATGAAGAATCAATAATTTAGTTAAAAACTTATGTACTTCTCTTTTGAGAGGGTTATTTTAGAGCTCCCAAATCTTTCTAACCTCACATGACTCGCATCATCATTTTCATTGAATCTTTGAGTGATTAAGTCATCTCTCTATCTCACATTTAAATTGATCACCTCTTAAAAAATTACTTGTCTTTTCTTCCTCTATCAATTCATGTCATATGTATATTTGTCATCCTATATATCTAATTTTCACTAAAATGTGTTAGTCCTTGATTCCCAAGTTAGCAAGATAAAGTCTCTAATATTATTATAATTTTTGGAACACATATCTGGTTGCACCAAAATATCAACCTATTAACGATCAATATAAACACCAAAGATAAGTGGATCCATAAGAGGTGGTTAGTCCATGTCTCAAATCTGAAGGGAGATGTTGATGATTATTCCAACAGTCCCCCCTCAGTGTCACTTGAGGGGATTCGAACCTATGAATTGACTCTAAAACTATTTGTTGGAACATGTTTGTTGTTGCACCAAAATATCAACCTATTAATTCTCGATATAAATTCCAAAGATAAGTGGATCCATTGGAGGCAGTTAGTCCATGTCCCAAATTCGAAGGGAAATGTTGGTGATTAGTCCAAAAATAATATCCTTGATTAGGGATACTATATGTTTCTTTTTTATTAATTCAACTCTATGGGGTAATGATGATTAAATATTAATTTGAATAAGATATACTACAATAGATAGCATACTAATTAGAGCATGATTTTTTTTTTTTATAATCCTTGTAAATGGAAATTCAACACAATAATTTAAAAAAATGATTACTCCTCTTCTTATAGAAACTAATTTACACTTATAATCAATTTATCTTTTTAGAAATTTCAAGAACAACAACAATATTATTAGTAGAAATATAGAAAATCAATAGTAAATGGTATTATAGGAGTTGCTTCGCCCTTAATATTAGTTGATTAGGTCGGCCTTGGGATTATATAGGGTTATCTAAGTTAGCTTGGGTGATATCCTAGGCATTAATAGGTATATATTGGAGGTTGTGAGTCTTATTTCATCATCATATGGTGAATTGTGTGATAGAAAACTTCTTCAGCCGACAGGCTAAACTTCAACAAATAGGATCAATTAAGGGTTATATTCAACAATTTTAAAATATTTCCTTAGAGTGGATACAATTATAGAGGATAACTTGAATGATTTGTTCTTGGGTGGTCTCAAGGATCACATTCAACATGAGGTACACATGTTTAGTCCTATCTCTATCTATGAGTCCTTTGTCTTAGCAAGGAGGGTAGAGGAAAAGTATTTGATTCCTAGAAATCAAGGGGATAATGTGATAGGAGATAAAGGATATTCAACACCTTTGTTTCCTCAACCTACTAGGTTGACCCTGCAATAGATTGAGGAGAAGAAAGAAAAAGGGTTATGTTTCAATTGTGATGGAAAATATAGTTGGGGACATAAATGCACTGAAAATAAATTATTCTATATTGAAGGTCTAAGTGAGGAAGATGAAGAGGAACCAATATTAGAAGGTGAAAGGGAGTCAGATGAGGAATCACATGATTCCTAACCAATCATTTCTTGTCATGCACTTTCAATATTTAGTGCTCCTCAAACTATCAAGGTAGTTGGTTACTTAAAGAAGAAAAAAGTAACAATGTTGATTGATTCAGGTAGTACTCATAATTTCATCAACAAAAATTTGGCTACTCATTTAAATTATTTTATATATCTGCTCCAAAGTTTCAGGTCTTGATTGTAAATGGTGGTACTGTTAGTTGCTCTGGAAAATGCCATAGCATTAAGTTATGTTATCTCCATGGGTGCAATAGATCAGTGATAACTTTAAGAAATCCCCTTCAAATGAAGATATAAAATCCAAGCGAGTCTTTCAATTTTTTAGGAAAAAATATTAATTTCTATTGGCGAATCTTTCCTTTTTTTTGAAAAAATATTAATTTTATTGGCAATTTTCTTACATCACTAAAATTTTGTGGAAAATTTTGGTGAATCTTGAATTAATAATAGGAAAATGCATTAATTATGATGGAAAATTTATCGAATCTAAAAATAATTCTCATGGAAAAGTAGGGTCCCAAGGGTGGAAATTATAGATGGGTTGAAGGGGTAGACTATAATATTTACTTTCCACCATTGTTTTAAAACATTATATAATGTCCCTCATTGTACTTTGCAAGGTAAAATGTACCCATAATTTGTAATTCTCATGGGGCTCAAAATTTCTTTTAGATCATTGATTTAACGACCCTGGTACTCTATAAGGTAAAATTCACCCACAATCTATAATGCTCATGAGACCCAAAATTGTGGGCCCCATGAGCATTATAGATCATCGATACATTTTACCTCATGGAATACAAAAAGGGCCATTAGATTATGTTATAAATAAATAATGAAAACTAAATATTAGAAATATGGTCCTAAAGCAACTAATAATTATGATATACTATTGGTGAATTACTATAGATTTCTACTATAATTTATAAAATTTAGGCGAATATGATCTAATCATATATCGAATATTACGACAAATTTTTGAGTTATTTTTTTTTAATAAAATCAATTATTTGGCAATTTAAATAAGACTATAATATTTTTTTATAAAAATATGGTGATTCAAGTCACTTTGTAGCTTGAGCTATTAGCCAATTTTGGATTCCCAAATTTTAAGTATTAGCCACTAAAAAAATCACTGCAATAGATATTATTTTGGGAGTACAATGGCTTACTACATTGGGAACAATTGAGATGAACTTCCAAGAACTATCCATGAGATTTCAATCAGAAGGAAAGCTAGTAGAGCTAAGGGGATTGAAGTAAAATTCCCCACAAATGGTAAACTCTCATCAAATGAAAAAATTTCTTAAGAAAGGATTTGATGGATTTGTGGTCTAGTTATGTTCATTAAAAGTCTCTCAATCTAATGCTCCTACTCATCCAAATTTACAAGCAATAATTGATCATCACTTAGTGGTTTTTGGAGATATGCCTAAAGCACTTCCTCCTAAGAGGGATCATGATCATGTCATACAACTAGTTCTAGGGAGCCAATCACCTAACAACAAGCCTTATAGGTACCCACATATATAAAAAGGTGAGATGGAAAAAAATGTTGAGGAGATGTTAGAGGTAGGAATTATCAGGCATAGCCAAAGTAAGCACTCCTTGCCTATGGTGATGGTACATAAGAAGGATGAAACTTGGCACATGTGTCTTGACTATAGAGTGCTCAACATGTACACCATTAAATTTAAATTTCCTATTCTAGTCATAGATGATTTTCTAGATGAATGGAGCTTTGTATTTTACCAAGTTATATCTTAGATTTGGTTATCACCAAATCTGGACTAAGGAAGAAGATATTTGTAAGACAACATTTCAAACTCAAGAGGGTCATTATAAATTTTTGGGGATTCAATTCATTCTTACCAATGCATCATCTACATTCCAAAGTTTGATGAATTCCATTTTAAAGAAATTCTTGAGGAAGTTTGTATTAGTTTTCTTTGGTGATATATTGATTTATAGAAAGACATGGGAAGAAAACTTGCAACATGTAGATCAAGCATTACAAATACTCGAATATCATCAACTCTATGCTAAGCCATCCAAGTGCACTTTTGGTCTTAATGAGGTGGAGTATTTGGGACACATAGTTTCACATGGAGTAAAGGTGGATCCTAACAAAATTAAGGCTATCATGAAATGGTCTATTCCAAAAACTATTAATAAATTGAGCTATTTTTTGGGATTGACATGATACTATAGAAGATTTATGAATAATTATGGTCATATAGCAACACCTCTCACAAATTTATTGAAGAAGGATTCTTTTCATTGAAATGAGACTACTAATGCAACATTTGAGAGATTGAAGGAGGCTATGTGTACAAGTCTAGTTCTCGCCACTCTAGACTTCACCAAGGACTTTATTGTGGAATGTGATGCTTCAAGAAATGGTATAGGAGTAGTACTCATGCGGGATGGACAACCAATTGATTTTGAGAGTTGTCAATTAAAGGGTAAGAATCAACTCAAACCTATTTATGAGAAGGAAATTCTAGTGATTCTTCATGCAGTTAAACAACATGGAGTCCTTTTCTAATGGGTAGAAACTTCAAGGTTAAGATAGATCATGATAGATTAAGATATTTTTTGGAACAAATATTATCTTTTGAAGAGCAACAAAAATGGGTCACTAAGATGTTGGGATATGACTTTGAGACTGTATATAAGAAAGGGAAGGAAAATATTGTGGTAGATGCACTTTCTAGGAAGGATGAGCAAGATGAAGCCATATTGTGTGCCCTTTCAAGATTACAAGAAAATTGGGTGGAAGAAGCCAAAGCAGAGTGGAAAAATGATGTTGCAAAAAGTAGTCTCATCCAACAATTAAAGAGTGATCCTAGTAGTTCAGATAAGTTTTTTTGGAAGGGAGACACTCTTTGGTATAAAGAGTGTTTGTATCTCTATAAGAATTCCAATCTTAAATACAAGATTCTCATAGAACTACATGAGTCTGCAGTTGGTGGTCATTCAATATTTTTGAAGACATATCGTTGGGTCAAGCAATATTTTTTTAGGAAGGGATAAAAGGTGATGTTCAAAAATTTGTGGTTGAATGTTTTGTTTGTAAAAGGAATAAAGGGGAGACAATTAAGACACTAGGTTTCTTGTAGCACTTATCTATTCCTAGCCAACATTGGGAAGAGGTATCCATGGACTTCATCACAGGGCTTCCCAAATATAAAGGTCATAATTTCATCATGGTAGTAGTTGATCACCGAGAACTAAATATGCACATTGCATTAAATTATCACATCCTTTTGCAACAAGTGCAGTGGAAAAAGATTTTTTGGAGAACATACAAAAGATACATGGTACACCTAACGTTATTATCCATGATCATGATCTTATCTTTACTAGTCACTTTTGAAAATATTTGTTATCATATTTGGGTATCAAATGGCTCATAGATCCTCATACCACCTTCAATTTAATGGGAAAATTGAGGTTTTTAATAAGTGTTTGGAAGGATATCTACATTGTTTCACTTTAGAGAAATAGTCTCAATGGGTAGATTGGCTACCACTAGTAGAATGGTGGTATAACACTTCTTTTCATAGCTCATAAAAAATGTCTCTAATTTTGGCACTATATGGATATAATCCTCCTTCTATCACATCATCATTGAAGGTGTCACCAAGAGTTAAGACATTAGAGGACCAATTGCTTCATCAACAACAGGTACTTTCAAGACTCGAGGAGAATTTAGCCATGGCACAAAATCAAATGAAGTAGCACATAGACCAACATCACAATGAAAGAAGTTTTGAAGTTGGGGATTGGGTCTTCTTGAGATTGTAGAATTATAAGAAAATCTCACTAAAGCAACATAAAGAGAATAATAATTTGTCTCCGAGGTATTATGGTCCATACCAAATCATGCAAAATATCGGTAGTGTTGTCTACAAGCTAGAGTTTGCACCAAAAAAAATGATACATCCAGTTTTTCATGTTTCTTGTTTGAAGAAGGTAATTGGGCATAATATTCCAACTCAAATAGTACTACCAAAGCACGATGAAGAAGGAAGAATCATTTTGGAACTAGAGTGTATAGGTCAAAAACACATGAAGAAGTTGAGGAATAGAAATCTAACTGAGTATCTCATCTAATTGAAGAATTTACCAGTTGAAGATTCCACATGGGAGGACAAGGAGTTCATTCAAAAGAATCCACACTTGATTAGCATTGAGGACAATGCTTCTTTGAAGAGGGGGGGCATGTTGCGCCCTCAATATTAGAGTATATTGGGTCATGAATAGTCAGATTATGTCTATATTAACTCCTAATTAAGATATATTTTCATTATTATATTGTTATTTAGTTTATTAGGTCACCCTTGGGCTTATATAGGGTTATCTAAGTCATTCTGGGTGATATCCTAGGTATAAATAGGTATATATAGGCGGTTGTAAGTCTTATTTCATCATCATATGGTGAATTGTGTTCTCATTGGAGATATTTGGAGGTTTCCCCCTCGAAGTGGCTTGTTATTCTCAATTATTATCAAGTATTTTTAGCATATCTCATATCATATTCTTTTATTGTGCAAGTTATTTCATTACAAGAGCCATGCCAAGCTTATAATACCTAGGTTCTAGGAGAGCCACCTAAATCCTAGATAATAGGTAGTAACTTATAGATAAAAAATAGTGAAGCTTAAATATAATCCTTGTGTGGAACTATCTAAGGTTGGTTTACATATTTTTTTCCATTAAATCGATATGGAAATCAACGTTTTTACATTCTCTAATCTATAATAATAAATGAATTGTGTTTTTAATATAATTAATTGAGATCAAATGGATAAAATAAATATCCCCTCTCTTGATTATTTTCATAATTAAATATTGAACTTTCATATTATTTCCTTCCCTCCAAAATACACCCACACATTCATTGCCCAATGCCATTTTAAAATAAGCAACTTCATTACATGATCTATAGATGATAATGGTGATTCTCATCAATAATCTCCATGAAGTTCGGTAATTCATAAAGAATAGTTATTTGGGAATTTTCATTTGAGGATATGGTGATATTTTGGATGAATTACATACTCCCTTCATTACCTTTATCCCTATCTAGATAGAGTTTGAGTTAAGAATGCCTAGTTGGTGGCATAATTTCTTCTAGAAATAGCACAAAATTCCGACAAAAATTGAGATAACTAGAATCATGGTATTTTATCTTTTAGCTTAATTTTTCTAAATTGTTATAGTTATATCCTTTATGTTATTCTTAGGCTATTAATAATGTAATATATTTATATATAATGCAATAGTGTTGTTTGGAAATGGGATAATCTTGTCTCTAGTTAACAATAAACTAATATAATACTTTTTACTTGTATATAATAGAAGTGTAGGGACCTCTCCCATCTTATTAATAAAAAATATAAAAATCTAAAATTTCTCATAAAGTGGTGATGAAGAAAGTTCATCTAAAGATTAGTTACAAGAAATATCTATTTTACATAATATAATTGTTGTTAGAATTAGTTACATGCTTGATGAGTGCCAATTTTTTTATCATTAACCATAAGTTATAACTATGGTAAAAAAAAATATAAACCATGTATAACTACTAGGAATTTTATTTTTTGGTTGGATTTAAATTCAAGGACCATAATAATTAAAATTGTATTGATCATAATTGAAAACCTTAAATAAGTGGCAATATCAAAATATCAAGATATGATTTATTTGGATACCTGAGAAAATAGATCTATATCTTTTTGAATAAATTTAGGTACATACATACATTATATTCCTATTAGAATTTGGTTCATGGTAATAAATCCTTGGCTGAGATTGTGCAAATTCACCTCCTTGTAACCTATAAAACACTTTGATTTTTCTATTCATTTATTAAAATTTTATTTAGAGTTTTTATTTACCAGTGAACTTCTAGCGGTGGTTTTTGAATCATGTAATTTTTTCCTATAACTTGTAAATAATAAGGAACTAAATCTATAAATATGTAGTGACCCTCCAAATCACATTTCTATTGCAATTGTTTTGAGTTGTTGTTAGTTATTATTTACTTGAGACTATGTTACTTTGATGCATTATGACATGGCTTACATGATCAGTGGTGAAACTCAGTTGATGATACACTTTACTTTATGATACTTTGTTTACTTTCGTGAGATGACATAATTATGATGGAATATGTTGTTTTTGGATGCTTATGATGGTACTATATTGTAATAGATGTTAGATGCATTGTTTTATGTCAGTTCGGTGAAGGGGACAGTATAGTAGTACTCATTCGTGAGTGCCCTGCTATGCTGTGATTCTTCTTCACGGTGTGTCTTCTATTATATATATGTTGTTTCGCTTGACCATGTAGTTTGATGTAGCTTTCAGGTACAGGCATTGACTCTACCTACTTCGTCAGGTCTGAGCGTGCCAAGGCCCAATGGAATTCGTTGAAGGGAGATAGTTCTTGTTCTCTGTCATGAACCATCGTTCTGGAAAGAATGAGTATCATTTTGTTAACCATTAGTCCTGTTGTCGTTCATTTTTTCGTAATGTTCATTGTTCCTTGTGTCATGTTATGTTGTCATGTTTTCTTAATATTTTGTTTAGATTAACTTAATGAAATAAATTAATGGTAATAATATGGTTAGTGATTAATTACCTTGTTTAATTTAAGGTTAAGAATGATTGTGTTTAATTTGAAAGCTTATTTTAAAATATTGAGAAATATTAAAATATTTTAATTGAGGAAAAATAATTAGTTGAAATTGATATGAATGCACAATTTTGATGCTTTCAAAAATTGGAAAAGTTTAACTTGTAGTTGTGATTTAAAGTTGCAAAATATCTTCTTTGATCATTGTGTTTGAAAAGTTTAAATGATGGATGATTTGCATGCAAACAAAGAGTTCAAGTGATTGATTGCATTGTAATTTGAAGGGAATGATATAACATAGAAAAGGGATTAATTTTTTATGGCAACTGATTTTTGAAAAGAAGAATTATTGTTTTCACGAGAAAAGATTGTTTTCTTTATTCTTTTGAGGTTTTGATTGAAAAGCTGAAAATTGAATACTTGAAGTTGTGTTTGTACTGTGAAAGTTTTGTGGATTGAATTTTTTAGGTTTTCACTTCACTGTTGTTTGAATCCAGAAAGTGTTTAAGGTTTTCTTCTTGCAAATTTCATGTTGATTCTTGATTTGATCCATGTAAAAAGGGTTTGTAGTATTTTGATGGTATTATGCTGCAAAAATCTTACCTCGGTACCTGCATGCACAATAGAAAATGAAAATTTTAATGTCAATTTTGATTGAATCATTGAGAAATAAGGAAAAAAGAACACGTTTGCAGATTTAGTTTTGAATCTATATATTTTTCTGATAATATTTTGTGTAATTTAGATTGTGTAACCTGTATTACTTTTTTAAACCGTGAACTCCCTAGAATAATATTCGCTTGTTGAACATTTTCTTATTGTATGCAAACCAATATGGCCATGCACCCATTGTCAAACTAGAATTATATCACCAAATCCACCATGTTCTTCTTTTGTCTTAACCTCTACCCATGAAGCTTCATTTTGGTTAGATGTATCTGTTCTACATCAAACCAGTGAACCTTGAGGTTAATATTTTTTATTATGATTATGAGTTCCAAACCTTACTATGTGTAACTTCAACTTGCCCTTTGTGATGTCGGTCACCATGTGTGTTTTGAGCTCTTGTATTATTTCTCTTTTCATATTTCTCTTAGCCGGTTCCATCCTATTATTTCACCTAGTTGGTCTGCTTCATTTCGTGGCTTCAGTTATTGTAACCTATTGCTAGTTTTTCTTGTTCGCTAAAGATGTCACATGTTAAATGTCTCTTACTTCTTTCGTTTCGGATTCCTTTTGGATGCCATCAGCTGCATAATCTTTTGGCCTTTCATTGTGTGCTTCATGGTTTGAAATATATGTATTCATGATCATTATTGAGTGTCTCCCTTGGATCATCCTTTCTCTGTCGGATGCTTAAGTTTTCAGACCTCTCTGGTTTTTCGTGTGTCGACTTGCATGCCTTGAGTGGGTGCGGCTGTGATTAGATTCGTTTGAAATAACAAGAGTAGTGGTATATATTTGACTAGATGTAAACTTGTCGATAATTCCTTAGTTTCCTATGTTGACCTCTTTCTGAGCAATCTTGAAATTACTTCTTTCTTATTTTGGGACTCTTTTGGTGGAAAGGTTTGACTATTAAATCGTAGAGCTATTCTTTATCTATAGTATCGACTAAATGACTTTTTACCTCCTATGAATCTGCATCTTTTGTTTTCATTGTCTTAACCCATGCATTTGAATGCATGATCAGCTGCGGGTTATGGTCTTGAATTGTACTGTGTTCACTAGAAACTGCGTTGCATGCACTTAGCTTACCCTATTGCGTTTAAATTTCCATGCCTTTTGTCAGTTGTTCAAGGAATATAGTGTATTATCTTATCAATTTATCATTTGCATTTAGCATGCATGCATCAAATTGTTTATTTTTTTTACTATTACTTCACTGTGTGGTTAGTTCATTGTTTTAATAGAGTTGACCATCTTTTAAGTTCGTAATTTTAAGATTTGGTTAGAGTTTACCCCATGTGAGTTTATACTTATTTCTTTGATCTAATAATTATCGAATGTAAGACTCAAATAGCTATGTAGTAGTTGAATTCCTATTTAAGTGAATGGAGGTAATATCATTTGGTTAAGTTCTTTCTTTGTACATATAGTATAAAACACCGAATAAGTGAAAGTAGATTTATTAGTTAACAATGCAAATGAATACATTTTTATTTCTTTTTTCATGGTTATTCTTAAAATAATAACATAAGGCATAGATAAATAAGTATATTATTTTTAATTCCTTCTTATACTTTGCAAAATGATATATGTATGGTGTTCTACACATATTGTTAAATTTATATGAATGATCTTAAATGGTTGTAATGAATATATGTGTTGTTCAATTAGAAAGTGAACGAAATTATACTTCTATACGTCATTCTTTATTGATTTACTTTTAACATATGTTAGAAGGGCGATGAAATAATGTATTTTATACATTTAATTCTTTCATAAGAATGAGTATTAAGTTAAATTTGTTGAGTGAAAAAAAAAAAATATTGTGAATAGGTCAAGTGATATTCCTTTTTGGAATCTATTTTTGTTGAAATTATGTCATTTATGGTATTGTCTTCTAAAGGCTTTTATCAGTGATTTTTTATTTGAATCATGGCTAGTGTTGTATGGATATTTTTGTGTTGTATCGAATGTGAAAACATGAGCCATACACGTTAAGTGTTCTTATGATGTTATTCTCTAACATTTTAAATTCCATGGAATGGAGTTATGTTTGTTCGTGTATTAACTTGGCCATGCATGTTAGTGGTTTTATTGAGTTTTATACAAATTTGTGCCTTGATATGATTCGATCTCTTTTGGATTTATGAGGAAAGAAGTTCTCTCTTACATGCATGTTGGCTTTATTGTTTTGTCATTTTGAGAAGTTGTACCATAGGAGGAGTGGATTCCATTAGGGGCCGGACCCGGAAGTGGTTGCATGGGTAACCTCTCGGAAGTGTGTTAACCAAGTGATAACTAAAAATAAGCTTTTAGGGGTTTGGGTAGTTAAAATTTAGCCATTCAGATAATGTTTGCCTCACCTTGTACTTTAATGCTTGTTTAGGTTAAAGTGGGTTGAGAAGGCCTGGAATGGCTACTCGAACACTTTGTCTTCTTGAGAAGTGATTCAAGGCCACATAAGTTTGTATAGAGGCCGAAAGTCGTTAGAGGTTGCCAAGGTAACTCTGGTAGAGGGTCGGTAACCTAGGAAGGCTATCCAAGGTAACCTATTACATTTATGTGATGACACTCCTATCCTTGTATACTTGTTGGATCTCTTGTGTAGATTCATTTGTGACTGTATTGTCGCCTCTAGGATTATGTCAGTTGTCATTTCATTGTGATGTCATGTATGTTGACCATGTGTTGTGTGTTGTTCTTCTTGTTGTTTGTTTGACTTGAGGACCTGTTCTATCTCCTAGCATGGGGGTGTGCTTTCGAGTTCCACATGGTTGGGAGGAACGTTCCATTTCTTCGATTGGATCTCCTACAAGTGATATTGTTCGAGACATGATTGTACTTGGCAGGATCCTGGATACACATCATTCACGAAGATTGTTCGTTGGACAAGCTCATGGACTTGGTCATCAACTATTCTTGTTCATATTCTATTTTGTACACACTCATGATGTTACATGAGGTTTCATTATATTATTGCTTGTGATGTATTGAGATTAGTCACAATCTCGTTTATTGTAAATGAACTTGAAAAGTAACTCCTGATGTAATGTAATCTTGTTATGATTATTCACATGATTTTGGATATATGGATCTTGATGTGTTATGTTGTTTATTTACTTTAGTAGCGTAGTTGTGGAACCCTAGAATGTTCATGTTAGGTTATTAATCACATGTTATTAAGTATTTTTTATAAAAAAAATTATACGGTTGTTTAGCATTAGTGATGTGTCATTCCCTGGGTTCCACGACGGGGCGTTAAATAGTTCTCTTCATTGTGGATAATCACCCTTCCAGTCATTATCTTTCAACTCACAATCTAAAAAGCTTAGTCTTAAAGTATTATATTTTTTTTCTAAAATAGGTTCAATGTCCATTTTTAGAAAGAAATAATAATACTTTGGCATATCTAAACAAAATCCATAATTTAGTATGAGTGAAAATATAACCAACTATAAATAATCTTCAATTGCCTATAGTTGGTCGTTCAAAATAGTTAATTCAACTTTCATTGATACTATGAATGTTGGAGAAAGCTAAGATTTGAAAGCAAAAAAAAAATTTCTACTTCTAAAATTAAATGATCACAATAGGATATCATGTGTAAATATATAAATATCCTTTCATACATAGGAAATATAGAGGAAGTAGGAAGGTAAGACTAAATGATTAGCTACCCCTCCAAAAGGGAAAAACATGTATGGTTATATGACAAGTGTTAAGTTGTGCACGAACTAGGCATTTATAAATGTGAGTACATATGTCTCAACCACATGAATTCAAACAAAAACAAAAAAAATCCATAAATGTAGACTTAATTCTCATGTGAACAGGTCAACCTAGGAAGTGTGATTAGCTAACTAGTTTGATAATAACCCTATTTACACTAACACCCCCTTAAGTGCAACTTAGAGAATAATGTATGCAAATATTATGAGTCTCAAATATTAGGCCATATTATGTACTTGTGTACAAGTTTCTCATAAATAGAGTAATGGAGAAAACCTAATGGGAAATAAAACTCCTCTCCAAACGATAATTGATGCAATGAAATGTAAAAGTGAGGAATATAGGAGATAGGAGGAATCCTGATGAAACCCAAAGAAATAATTATATCACATAAGTACAAGAAACATTACCCTAATTGTAGAGATAGAGAAAGAATATGAAGCCCTCGTAAGATAATAGATCCTATAGTGTTGAGTGATTCTCAAAGAAAAATGCAAAATGTGATCCTTGAATGTCAAAAAACATTTCCTCCTTGTGGAATAGTATGAACTACAGGTAGGTTCATGAAATGTTCCCATGTGAGAAGAATATAAGTCTCCAAATGATGCACAAAATTCAAATACAATGATGTAAACTTTGAAAGTTGCTCAAATTCTACATGTGAAGGTCGATGTAGAATAGGAACCAAAGATGTAAATGGGCTAACAACAATGTTGATTTGGTTGTCATCAAAAGTGCCTACCAGCTCTGCAAAATGGGATTCACTAAATAAGTATGATATTCCTTATCATTAATCATCCCAATCAACTATAGTGGAAACACAAATATTAATATCATGCTACCCTAAATCATGAGAAACCAATGATGCACAAACACTCAATAGTCTATAATCAAGAGGTAATGAGGAGGATATAACTCCAAATTTCAAATAACCAAAATATATCTCCTTATACATGTTGAAGGTATCAATTTTATCTATACTCAAACCATTATGAAACTTGGTAGGACCAAAGGAAGAAAAGTAATGAAATCTAGAATCATGATTAGTATGTCATATGTAAATTGTGTATCTACTCTATAAATTTCTAATAATTAAAAAATGTGGTGTCAACTCAATTATTCCCCTTTTCCACTATATGCGATTTGATAAATGGAAAGAATATTATTAGATATGGAAGGAACATAAATTACATCATTAAATGTTCCTTTGCCAATATAAATAGATCATTTTTCCATGAGATGATATATAGATTTTATTCACCATAAAAATTGGTGAGAATGAACAAGGCTCAAATGTCAAAAGAAATTCTCTAGATGTATACATGTGGTGTGTAATACCTTCAATTCCTAAAGAAGTTGCAATTAACATCATAAGCGAACCAAATTTTTTTATAAAGTGCATTTAACATACACATTCACTTACTAGTTAACAACAACCTCTAAGGCTACAAGGTTAGGATTACTTAAACCCACACATACATATTACATATAACCATAGCATTATGAACCTTATGATATAAACATCATACATCATAAGAATACCACATAACATAATAAGATAATCAACCAAGATACAATCTCATAAACATTATCTTAATCCAATAGATACATCACTCATTCCCAAAATGAGGCAATAGTACAAAAGATTACAATTACAAAATTCCACCTCATAAACATAAGAGGGATAAAATAACTTATACAAGTTAAAAATATTACAATGCAAGATAATACAACAAGAACCACGAGCTATCCATCCGGATGTCTCGCCACCAAGTACTGAAGATCGATGGGGACCCAACGGTTTTGGTGCATGTTCCACCCTACCAATGTGATACCCGAAGGCCCACCCCCCATGCTAGGAGATAGTAACCAAGTAACATGGACAAGGATTTACAACCACTAACCAAAGGCAGACTCATATTGACTCATACTGATATAACCAAATATATGAACTAACAAGTTCAACTCAATCACCAAACAAGTACAAAACAAGTACAACTCAAGTACAATACAAGTACAACTCCAACATCACTGACATAGGTCACATTGCTTCCAGACATAAAGTAGATCAAGTATGTTCAAATAACCATACACATAAAACAATTAACAACAGTTGTCATAGATAGAGTGTCATCGCAAGGTTTGTCATGAGATCTCCTTTGGGCATTCTTCATAGGCTCCGGCACAAGTAATCCTGGTGGCCTCAACCGAATCCCGACACTCATACTCACTCATGCGGAATCAACTACCTCTCGCAAGGACAAGATAGTTGATCTTGCCATTCCAGGCCTTCTCACTCATCCCAAGTCTAAACAAGCCCTTGTGTCTATGAGTGAGGATTAAATTATCTTGATTAGTGTGAACTGCATCCTAATCATCTAAGTACATTAATTTAGTTATCACTTGATTAACTCACTTCTGAAGGTTACCCAGTTTACCACTTTGGGCTCCGACCCCTAACAAAAGCCACTCTTCTAATGGACAACGCACTCACAACCAATCACCAAGGGAAACACAAATGCATACAAACTAGGCATCATAACCACTCCAACATAAGGAGGATACAAATAATAGAACTCACTCCAAACACCTTGGAGGCAACAATCACATAGTCCACTCCTTTCACGGGAGGTACAAAAGATCTCACTCCAACATCTTGGAGGCAACAACACATAGTCCACTCCTTTCACAGGAGGAAACAAATAAAAGAACCCACTCCAAACATCTTGGAGGCAACAAACACATAGTTCACTCTTTTTACAAGAGGCAACAAGATGAAACCACATCACAAGGTCACTCCATACAAGGAGACACGGATCCCATAATCCGCTCCTAAACCAAGGAGGTGCAAACATTCTCGTTCGTGAAAACTGGGTAAAACTGAAAAGATGCCATGCACTACCCAAGGGAAAACAACTGGATGGCATAAAGATTCAACAACCCTTATCCTCTAAGATCTTCTGGAACACTTATAATTTAGGACTAACACTAAATCCCAAAACCAACAATGCAACTTGACGACATAGCAACAAAAGCATTCAAGTCATCAATCAAATCTAATATTTGGATTTTCTAAATCCATACTCATTCAATAGGTAGTGTTGACAAAGTCAAAGACATGATAAATAGATCATCTAAAATAATCATAACCCCTATTTCCCTTTTCATTATTAGAAATCTAAAACAATTAAACTTACTTCCCTTTATTGAATACAAAGAATTAAATCTTTTAAGATAAGCATGAGGAAGATACTACTTTTGGATATACTAAATCCATATCTCTTTCATAATCCAATCACAATGATTTAATTAATCTAAATAGAAATTAATAAATAACATAATTGATTGCCTCATCAATAAAACAACTTCTTAATTTACTTTTAAATTGACACAAATCCATGCAAGTAAACTCCTTCCATTTCCTAACCAACTCTTACATCTCATTCAATTTTCTATTTAAAACATTCAATCACTTTAATATAATAACATATTGTTTCTCTATCCATTTTCCATATACACTAATCAATCCATTTTTAAATCTCTATTCAATAATACATTGCATTATTTAAATCAAACATTTAACTCTTTCAATTAAACTTTAACATGCCATTTTAAAATAACAATAATTTCCCATATGTTTATAATTTTAATTCCACTAATCTAATATACAAATTTTATTTAAAATAATATAAATAAATATAATACTTTAATATTATATATTATAATATAAAATATTATTAAATAATATTTTAATATTATAATAACAATACATAAAATATTAATATTTATAAATATCAATTTATTATTATTTTATTTTCAGAACAGCCATGGGAAAAATAACTTAACAGTAGTCTCATGTTTTAAGCATAACTCAAAAAATACGATCTGGGTATTTACAATTTTTGGATAGGGATAAGAAAATTTCAAAATGAAAAAACCCTTTAAATTTCTTGAAAACCCAGTTTGTAAAAGTGATGTTATAGGTGATGCAATCAGACCATTTTACCATAAAAATATAACTTTACTACAGATTTTAAAATCCGTTTTTTGATAATATGAGAAGGTTTTATTACAAAACATTCTAAATGCATTGTTCAATCTCTATGTTTGATTTCAATAACAACATAATTGATTTTCCCAAATAATTTAAATTCAACTAAGGTTTTCACAATTTTCACTCAAGAATTTTCACAAGCAAAGGCTGTAAATTTGTTTAATTCTTTTTTTCTAATATCAAATTTATTTTTTAAAACAGATTTAACAAATAAATCTTTAATCACTACTATTTTAAAAAAAACAATCAAGAACAATAAAATACAAAGAGGAAAACCTAGTACAAGAAGCTACAGGAAGAGATGAATTTCTGATGCAAGCCTCCTCCAAAGATTTCCTGAATTTTCTTCAGTCCTCCAATGAATCCAATCCAAAATCCAACAAATGCAAACAATATTTCTTTCAATCAATTTTACAATCAAACTTTCTTCAAACCCTTGTGCAAATTTTTCAAAATTTCTTCCCTGCTGTCAAAATGTATTTTT